>ML977314.1:0-532928 GCA_010015825.1 Lophiotrema nucula | reverse complement strand
GGAGCAGAGTAAACTGAGCTCTCTGGTGGTGGGGGAGCGGAGTAAATAGAGCTCGCTGGCGGTGGAGGAGCGGAGTAAACTGAGCTCTCTGGTGGTGGGGGAGCAGAGTAAACAGAGCTCGCTGGCGGTGGGGGAGCAGAGTAAACAGAGCTCGCTGGTGGAGGTGGCGGTGGGATGCTGCTGTACGGGGGTGGGGGAGGAGGGACCGACGTTGGGTAGCTTGGTGGTGGCGGGGGAACATAGGTCGAGTTGGGGTATGTTGGTGGAGGTGGCGGTGGGACGTATGAGGAGTAAGGAGGTGGTGGTGGCGGGACCGATGTTGGGTAGTAAGGCGGTGGGGTGTAAACGCTGCTTGGAGTGTAGGGAGGAGGAGTGTCTTGTCAAACGTTAGACTCAGTCCTAAACTGGCAGTCCGAAGATGTAACTGGAGCTCATCCGTGGAAGAGACTCCGATTGCCAGCTTTCGCGAACAGTAGAAATGAACTTACATGGTGGAGGAGTAGAGGTCTCGCATGGAGTGCTGGTGTTGTAGACTGGTGGAGGAGTCGAGGTCTCGCATGGAGTGCTCGTGTTGTAGACTGGTGGAGGCGGCTTTGGTGTATATGGCTATTTGATGCTGTTAGCAATGATACCTGAGTCGAGCTTTCGTCGAATGTGATCATGCAGGGTTGTTGCAGAAGAAGCTTGATCATCCATAGATTAAGGGACCTTCAAGCAGGCTTTGGAAAGGAATGGGTGCGGACATATGTATACAAGGTTCGCGAGCATGAGGGATGGAGCAGCACTTACAGGAGGCGTGTAGACGCTGGATGGAGTGTACGGTGGCGGCGTGTAGACACTGGACGGGGTGTACGGTGGCGGAGTGTACACACTGGAAGACTCTTCACAAGGAGTGCTGGAAGGAGGAGGTGGTGGAGTGTATGGCGGAGGTGTATACGGCTATATTCGATTAGGACTGATAGATGGAAGGAGCCAGCACAGGAATAAACTTACAGGAGGAGTAGAGACAGGGTACGTCGGGTATACGACGATGCTGGTGTTCGATTCACATGGTACAGTGACTGTCTCTGGGGGAGGCTTCAGGTTCGTGAGCTTCTATTCTGAATACCGTAACCAAGATCAATGACTTACGGGAGAGCTGTATGGGGGAGGCGTGTATGAGGAGTATGGCGGCGGCGTATAGACTGAGCTGGAGCTATATCCAGTGCCGTAAGGAGGATATGGCTTGTATCCTCCGTAGCCAGGGACAGCCTGAACTGAGCCGAAGAGGGCGAGGAGCGAAAGTGTCTGCTTCATTCTGTTTCTTTAGTCCAACAGTCGGTCTGGTCTGTTACTTGAGTGACTTGACAACGATGGGCCCGAGCGAGCGAACGGTTGATATAAACGAAGGGAACAGGAGTAACCGTAGCGAGCGAGTTACTTCTGTCGGGGGCTGGATGGACAAACCAGAGGCTGGATTGTTTCACGAAATATTATCGGCGGTGGAGGCTCAAGAGGAGGAAGCGGGCGCGGGTCTCTTCATATGCACCTCCTGGGATCGACCAGCCGTCTGATTGTTGGGCTGGCATCAAGCCTGCGGTGGACAACGGTAGGGTTGCATGGGCCAAGAGAAGCTTGAATGCAGATGGCCCTTGCAAACCGTATCAGCGGAGACATGTTCAGAATGGGCCCTACTAGAGCAGGCCACATGGAGTGGGCCCTCGTAAAATGCTGTGTTGCTGAGCGGATCAACGGGGGTGGAGTTGGTAACTCGAGCCCGGAGTGGAAAAGCCAATGGTCCGTCTGCGCGCTGATAGGGCGGATTGACCTGGCAACTGGGTAAAGCTAAACACACGAGCAAGCCAGTTGAACAACAGAAGTCGACGGTGGCAGGACGCTTGCTGGGATGTAAGCAGCTTGACCGCTGCCCATTTGACGTAGCGACGCTGTAGCCTGCTCACTCCCCGGCCACCTCCAACCCTCTCGACAGACGTTGCAGCTCCCGCACTGCAAGCGATATCTCTTGCACCACCTCTCGTGACTGACGAACGATTTTTTCGAATCCTCCATGCAGTGGTTCGGTGTGCATAATCTTCGACGATGATGACAGTGAGCCAGAGCTGCGAATAGCTCGTGATGGTGCTAGCATTGCTGGCCGGTTCAATAGAGGATTGCCATTTTGAGATGGTACCTTGTTCCGAGCTCCTCGTGCTGGCGATGATGCAACAATCCAGGAAACGGCCCGTCTGTCAGCAAGATACTCGCGCTGGGCAGGTGTTGCCCCGTGAAAAGCTCAAAGCTCCAAAAAGTGGAAGGTTGAAAGAGCTTGGACGCTATCCGCGCTGCTCAAAATAGTACCACGTTGGCGATCTGGTTGATCTTTCGATACCGGCCCTTGTCAAGAGCCTCGCAAACGGTGGAGCGACGAGAGATGTCCGCCGAGCTGCCTCTTTGAGGCGCGTGAGTCTGACGAGCAGTGAGCCTTTCTTTCACAGCAGCCGCCGCTCGTTTCGCCGCCGCACACGACAGCCATGGCGGGCAAGTTGTCTTGGAAATACCTTGACGGCGGCTGGTTGCTATCGCGATGGCGGGGCACGACGACGGGGGAGCTCTCGAGCGCTCAGACAAGCCGTCCACGCTGGAAAGACTCCGTTGCTTCCCAGCGGCGCCCGTAGAGCGATCGGTGCAGGGGCTGTTATCGAAAAGCATGGGGTGCGGAAGAGCAAGCAACGGGGTTGGCCAGTGCAGATGCCAGCCATCCTCCGAGGTAACGCTCGCTTGGGCATCGGCGCTCGTCATGATATCATTCACAGACATCTCCACCAAACCGCTCGACGATGTGTTTCAGATGGGGCGATGCTCTCTGTCCATCGTCATCTCTCTAGCTTTAGTGCCGAGGGTAGAGTTGCCTCTGGCTGCTTTGTTCCTGCATCCGTTCCCGTACGCTGTGGAGAGCTGATCTCTCCTGCGGAGGACACGACCGGTTCGCGAGGAGCATTCTGACATGGCAGCGCTACAGCAAGCGTGTACTCCAGCCTCCTCACAGGGCGAGAAATTTTCTCCATTTGCTCGTCGTGCATGAGCAATCCGCCGTCAGCAGTGCTTGTGCCTGTGCCTGAACATAGGATCCACTTTATTGATGCAGGTCTTCAGGAGCGGCCTGAGGAGACGGTTATTTGTTGACTTCTGCCTCGCCTGTGATAGCCGGCCGAGCCGTTGACTGATCCCCGAGAGATCGCAGCGGAAAACCACATGTGTCAAGCGCGGGAACATGGCGATATCGGTCGCTGTCTACCTCTGTGATCTGTGACGGACGCCGAGCGAGCCGTCGAATGTCGGTTCTGACTCGCTTCTTCGAACACGCCGCCAAGCTGCGAGCGCAAGTACATAAACTTCCTCATCCAGCCAGCCCTGCCGAGCGCCAATGCTCACTCTCGACGAACGCCGGGTCGCAATCTATTCCCCCATGAGGCTGACGTCTAGAAGCGCAAAGAAAGAAGAAAAGCAAGATTCTGGCAGCGGCCGAGGAAAAGGCGTTGCATTATCGTCACTTGGGACTGCTTGACGCTATCGATAAGTCACTCGGCTCAGGCCGAATGTGGCTGTTTCAATACTTTTTGCTGCATGGCTGCATGTGATGCCCGGGATCAGTCCTGCAACCGTCGCCCCATCGTCTCTCCCAGCATCCAGTCCTTCAGAATTTCTTGTGAGAAAGCTTGCTCTGACAGGAGCGATATGGCGGGTCGGATTTATTGATAAAACGAGCGTTATACCTGCGCCGTAGAGTGAATAACCAGGCGTATCCTACGCGCATTTGGACGACATCAGTCATCTTCATCACTGTCGCTGCCACTGTCCCACCCTTCGTCATATTCCTCCGCAACCGCTTGCAGACCGTTGCTCAGCGCTTCCCGCTCATCGAGGCTGACGAGCTGCAGGCGGCGCACGATCTGCTCAATTGACCGCACTTGCTCGGCGACGGCCGTGCTCGTCGTCAGACCTGAGTAGACTGCAATCTTTTTCGATTGACCTTTGCCCACGTCGAAAATCGAAGGGAAACTATCGAGCAGAGGGAAGAGCAAAGGCGCCGAGTATCTGCCGCGTGCGTGAGTAAGTATTAGTGACTATTGAAACTTGGAGTGGCGTGAATATGGGTGGGGAGGCTCGTATTCCAGTCACGACAGAAGCACGCGAGCTTCTGTCGGATGAGAGCAAACCTCGTAACTGGGCGGATGCTGATGCGATAGGTGGATCTGGATGCAACGTACCTTTGCACCGCTGGCCCATCACTGAATCTGTCGTGAGGGTCGCGTTCGTCGTTCTCAGCAATATCCCATTCACCTCGTGATGCTTCTGCCCTACCAAAAATGTGTTCTTTCCTTGCTCGTCCAGCCGAACCAATTCGATAGTCCTTCGTATAGACGTCGATGTCGAAACTCGTCAATTCTTCGTCGCCATCGCTCTCTCGTTTGGATCCGGTGGATCCGGCTTTCTCGGCTTGCGCAATACGGTCTTCGGCTTTCTCTTCCAGCACGTCTGGGTCAGCAATACTCATCTCAAGCTTTGCAATTCTTCGTTTTCCTGTGCTGTTGATGATCTCTTCCAAGTTCTGTAAACTGCCCCGCGTGGTGTCCAGTGAACGTAGCCGCGACGATATCGTCATGCTTTCTACAGCAACTGCTTGTAGTGCTCCGACATGCCATGGTGAGGTGTAATCCAGTGTCAAATACGGCGAGAGCTTAGCTGGAATGTTGGACATGGGAATGTAGACTGATGAATGTTCCGCGAGCGCTTGAAGTGAGCGAGAAGAGTTGACGATCTGCTGCAGTCGCTTCTCCTGGTAGATTGTCAGTCGCCGTGTTGCAAAATGTAGCAGGTTTCTCATGCCCTTGGTACTGAGGTGTTCGCTCCTTGATCTCCAACTCCCCAAGTCCAGATGCTCATCTTCCCATACTCGTCTCGTAATCTTTCAACCCAGCCGCTGGCCCAACCTCCCCATGCGTCATCGACACCGGTGAAGATCTGGATACCTTGTATGCCATCGCATTCTTCAATGAAAGGCCGCAGGTCTCTGTCTACTAGATCTGACTCTCGTTCAAGCTTGTCGAAGAGCTCGCTGCCTACTTCCCACTTCTCAAACGGCATGAGCGTATCATTGACTTCAAACTCTGATAGTTGGATGAGTGACTTTGGGTGGTAGAACACCCGCGAGTAATCAGACCAATACCGGACAGTAGATGTTGATAGCGGGGGAGGGTCGAGACCAGCATCTAGATGTGCTTGATATGGTGATGGTGGTATGGGTTGCACTCGTTGTATTATCGGCTTAGAGGACCTGTTGACGTCAGCTTTGGATAGAACTATTTGTTGCGAGCTACTCACCAGACGCTTGATCCGGTAACATTGGCATCTTCTTCTGGCTCATATAGAGCATTCACCTTCTTCATGCCCCCAAAAGCTCCCTTGAGGTCGTAGATGAGCGCTCTTGGCGTGAAGGTATCAGTCCCATCTGGGGCAACGCCAGGTCTAAACAGGATGTCATGGTTGACTGGAGACTCAGGTTCTGGAGGATAGGTGAAGTATGACTCCTGGAAATAGGTGAGCTGAGATCTCAGATCGTGAGGAGAATGAGGGGTGTGGGCCGAGCATATCCAAATGCAGTAGTCGCGATGACGAAGCGAAGCTTGCGCGGCTCTGCAGGGA
The DNA here is from genome assembly GCA_010015825.1 of Lophiotrema nucula. Lineage (NCBI taxonomy): Eukaryota > Fungi > Ascomycota > Dothideomycetes > Pleosporales > Lophiotremataceae > Lophiotrema > Lophiotrema nucula. Next base: position 527,246 of record ML977314.1, on the reverse strand, counting down.
AGACAGCTTTCGATGTGGACCAATCCATAGAGAGATAGCAAAGGAAGGAGTTTCTCAATCGAAGGTGACGATCTAACAAGTCACTACATACCTGCGTGTTCCAAAAGTGTGTCCCTAGGTAGTTGCTCTGTTGCCCGAATTGCAGCGTAACTATTTCGTGCATGGTGAACCCCACAATGCTCTTCGCCGAAGACTCCTGAGTTTTGTGGTTGAGTGAATTTGGAGTATTCCTCTAGATGATTCTAGTTTGATAGCTTCGATGATTACTGACTTTACAAATTGGTGTCGAGGTGGGGTGAAAGTCGAATGTCAAGCTTCCTTAATTGTAGGCCACGTGAACGCGCGTTTTCGCGCCGCGGGGAACTATCACTATCACAATATCTGGACAATATTCGTAGATAAGCATTAGGACAAAAGATCCCCTTGGTAAATGTAGGCGACGACTCTGAATATATGTTGGATCTCGAGCACATTCGAATTATTTGTGGCCACTACAGATAGAGCTAACAAGACCATACCAATGCCCACCCTTCTGCGGGGAGAGTCCTGTGGTTAAATTTTGATGATTATGTAGGAGCACTTCAACCATCGATCATTAGTGAGGTAGAGCCTCGTTCGATGAAATACCGCACTCCTGCAAGCTCAGTCCAAACGCTGTATTTAGAAGCAGTCTCCCAATCTCGACCACCTTCAACCCATCAACTGCAGCTGATCTGTCGGCGGCCATCTAGTCTGCGCAAAGCTCAAGCACCTCTTGATGCTCTGTAGGTATTTCCTCGTAATCTCATCGCTCATGATGTGTGCCGCGTTCTTGTCGCTCTCATGCAGTTTCTCCCGCGCCGAACGCTCGTGGATACCCACCATGGTAACTCCAATAGGCCATGCAGCGTTGCCGATACTCAGCTTGAGGTAACCGTTGTTCGCATCCACGTACCGCCGTTCCTGTGCAGCTTTGACGATCTCGACTACAGGTTCAACGATGCCGTCTTCCAGCTCTCCTTTCTCCATCTTCTTGAACAGGGGGCGCATGTTCTCGCGGGCTTGCACCATGGCTGCATACGCCTGCTTTCCCTGATAGCTTGCCTTGACCTCCGCGTCTCGTAGCGCTAGTGCAATGTCCCATTCTTTCAACACCATGGTGAAATAGCTCGCTAGTTGTCTGAACAAGAAATGCTTGCCTTCCTTGCCCTTGGGTAGACCGCTTTCGACCTTCATATCCTTCTCAGGCACGAGTTGTAATGTAGTAGGTATTGGTCCGTCTGTCATAGTCGCTGCGAGACTGTCCGCCCCGATACGCTTCTTGTACCGCTTTAATCGTTGCCTGTGTGACTCGCCGAACAGTTTCGCTGGTTCATCCAACGATCTTAGCTTGTCGATCAACTCGTCCTTGGGAATATCTTCGTCCTCCGGCACCGGTGTGCCATCTTCTTCGCCCGCTTTCGTCTTTGGTGGTAGATCTGGCAGCCCTAAACGCTTCCTTCGTTTGCGCTCCTCCTCCTCGGCTTCTTCCTCCCGCCGCCGCCTTGACTCTTCAGCGAGCCGTCTTCGCTTCTCTCTTCGTTCAGCCTCTCTGTCTGCTTCCTCCTCCTCAGCTTTGCGCTTTTTGTCTAGCCGCTCGAGACGAGCCTTTTCGGCAGCTCCCTGCTCAGCTTGGTACTGCGCTTGCCGTTGCGCTTCGAGCTCTGAGCGCTTGAGGTAAGGTTTTGAGGATTCGGCGGTCGAGGCTTGTTTGCCCTTGTTGATGTGCTTGGACATGAGACTTGCGAAGTCCATGGCGGGCGACAGTTGATAGGGGATGGTATGGAGAGACTGGTATGATTGTGAAGCTTGTGTAGTGAGAGGGAAGTGAGGAAGGTGCCAGCGGCTTGAATGCGCCGGAAGAACAGTTTGACCGCGCCAAGCCGCCAAAGATGAAGCTCCAACTCTCAACCTGGGGAGCTCTAGAGATCCATTGTCCTCCCAAATCGACCGGAAGCACTTCTTCCTCTGCACGTTGTACGCCACCGGCCTTGGAATACATCTGCGCGCCTCAAACCCATGCGCATCGCATCGTAACAAACCCATCGTACCCACGTCCCACGCGGCGCCCTCGCCCTCGTCAAGCTCCAACATGGCAGCTCCCCCAGTAAAGATCGACCGCCAAACAACAACCCCCTTCCTCCTGCGCCTCTTCTACAAGCAATCCTCCTTCCATCGCCTCGACGAATTCGCTCCCGATGCGCGCCTCCCGCAACATCTGCAAATCTACACATGGCAGTCCTGCACGCTGTCCGAACTGACACATCTCCTCCTCCTCGCGCTCCCGCAATTACTACAACGCCCGTACGCAGGGACGCGCGTAGCGTTCAGAATGGTGTTTGCGGATCTGAACGGGTCAAGGCAGGGCACTGCGCGGTACATTAGTAAAGAACTCGGCTCCGTGGTGATCGGAGAGGGTAGACAAGATGAAGATGAGCAAATGAACGGCGGAGAAAGCACAGCAGGAGGTGTAAAAGAAGCACTGAAACGCTTAGACGGCGAGCCGGATAAAACGCTACAGGAAGGTAAGTTTGTGATTGGAGACTACATCTGCTGTGCTATTTTACCCCCACTGGCGGATGGAAGTGTTGCTAGTGCGCCGCCGCCGCCTACAGGGCTGATGGCGAGAGGGCCACCGAGGGGAGGACGAGAGAACGGGTTTGGTGGAAGGGGAGGAGGCGGGGATTATGGGCATGGTGGGCGAGGTGGAGGGAGAGGGGGTCGCCCGCCGTATGAGGACAGGAGACCGAGTAGCAGCCTACCAGCCGGCGAATGGAGGAGAGGCGAAGCTCCACCGCCGTCAACTGGTGACCGAGATCGAGGAGAGGGCGGATACTGGAGAGGAGGGGCCCCTGGTGGAGGAGGTCGCGGACGAGGACGAGGAAGGTGGTGATCGAACTCCCACGATTCATCTCAATTCTCGCGTATCAAGCTAAAGAGCACTACGGCAGGAGTGTTTCGAGAAGAAGGAGGCAGTTGGTAGCCTTGGTGAAACAGGTCATGGAGTCGGAAAAGACTCTAAAGCACTTTGCGAACTGGGATCCAATAACAGCCACCGAGAACGAACGCAGAGAACGCTGGCGTTGAGTGAGAGACTTCAGCCGTCGAGGCGCGGCGTCTCAGTCCTCGAGATTGTGCATCGGATTCATCTTGGAGCACTTCGAATAGTCAAGCAAGGCCCTCAACTTGGTAGAGATTGGAGATCGAAATGCTCCTGTTCCTTCAGGTGGAACACGCATGGCGCACAGGACTGCTCAATCACCAACGTACTCAGTCTTACGTAGTTTCATACCCATCAATGTCATATCGTGGATGACCCGTACTCATGAAGTCGGGGTGCAGACCGCGGTCTGGACTATCTTACAGAAGCACCTCGAGCTCCAAAAACCACTCGAGTGGGATCTTGATCACTCGTTTACAGCGCTCTCGAGTGTTGATCCAAGCTGGTATCTATACCTCTACCTCTACCTCTACTCTATACCTTCATGCTTTTTGCTTGCCCTTATCCTCCTTCATAGCAGCGTTGCCGAGCCCGACGCCATTTTTTCGTGCTAGCATGACAGCAGTAATACACCGACCGACAGCCTCCAGGTCTCCGAGGAGAGTGACGTGTCCCCGTTCGCTGCTGACGACCCCCCCTCGGACCACACTATAGCCTTCAGGCACCATGGCAGCTCGAGCTAATACCACACCATCTCCAGATGCGAAGGCGAGCTCATCATACGCGTCCGTTCGTTTGATCGCTTCTCTGCTTTCCACCTTTGCACCGTACACCGTTGGCGTACTCTTCCCGTATATCAACGCGATGGGCGGATATGCATTGTTTTTTTGATGCGCCTCTCGAAAGTTCAGCTCCTGTTTGAACTTCTTGACCTCAGCAAGAGTGCGCGTGAGATACTTCATCGCTTTGTCGTGTGGGATAGTGACATGCGTCGCTGGATTGGACTGCGAATTCGGATAGTCGGCAGCCGAGCCGGCGTGGGAGTTGGTCATTTGAGGCCCTAATGAGTTGGGTTACAATTAGCAAAGGTCTGATAAAGAACTCGAAGTAGAAACGCTTTAGCATGCGATATACGTCCTTTAGGAAGTAGCTATTATGCACGTTCGCGATCTGAGAGTATAACGAAGAGGTATCTGGACCCTGATAGACGTACCTATGCCAGTTCCGCCGTGGACCACTTTGTCTGCTGCGTGGGCAGCGACGTTGGCCCCAGCTCGGACAGGTGATATCGTGTCCGTCTCTTGCGTTGATCTGGATGTAGTGGTAGAGTGTCGAGAGCCTACCAAATTGAGGGTACAGTCAGCGAACGTCTATAAGGTAATGTGAATTTGAAGCTCTCCAGCATGGGATACGGAGCTCCATATAGGTAGCTCCTGAACACTGCGACACCCATAAAGTGTAATGTAAACATACCTCCGTTCAGCCTGGATATGGACAGTCTGCGTCCTGGGCGGGAAGAAATGGCTTGTGACATAGCATTCAGCAAACTACTTGGATTGAGAAGCGTTGGAGCTGTGGGTGCGGGTAGAGCTGGTGCCGCGCATGGAGACAAGGAGTATTTCACCCATTCCTCGGGGTCGAAAAAGTCGACTGGGTATTCTTCCTGTGAAAGAGTCGGTACAATTAGCAAGGCTCTTTGTGGAGTGTGAATCTGAAGCGATCCATGATACGATTTAGAGCTCAAAAACACAGGAGATCTTGAACACTCTTGCGCTCCTGAAATCTGATGCAGAGAAATCTGATGCAGAAGAATCTGTACCCCAGAAAAACGTACCTTCGTGTCTTTATTGATAAAGCACTTCCCGTCCAAGGGAAGCAATACGTAGCTTGTTCGGATGGAGAAGTTAACCTGAGCTGTGAGCACCCGGGAAGACAAGAGGACATCGTCACCATTGCGGAGTGGCCCGAGGATATTGACACAAGTCTTTGGAACGCCTGCGTAAATGACACCCTGCACGAGATCCGGACACTGATTGATTGCGTGTCGAGTGATGAGACCTCCAAGACTATGGGCGATAACAATGGCCCCACGCTTCTCAGGCGGCACATCGGGCTGGTTGCAAGGAAGTGTCCGCAAGTACTCGATCAATCGTCGACTGAGGATATGGGGTGACAAGCGCCAGTCATAGCCGTAGTTGTGAACTCTCAAGGAACCATCCCTAGCGTTTTCTGAAGATCGCAGGCGCTTGAAGAGGCGTTTGGCAATGTCGACAGGTCCGATGTGCGTAAGCATACCGTCTGGTATGATTCGTTCCTCTTCTTTCTCTTCGTCTTCGGGGTTGAGGCCAACTTCGAGATCCACTTTGCGAAGGTTCAGTCCCACTTTGACAGGAGCCCATAGCTGCCGATGCGGAGGCTCCGCAGAGCGAAGAATAGATCCTCGATAGCCTCCTAGTATTACCACGTCGCCAGACAACTCCTGCACGGCTTTGTTGAAGTGAGGGTGGGAAGCTGCGGTCGCGCCCGACATTCCTGCTGAAGCGTGCGCGCTATCCTTCTCGGGCATTCTCATACTTGTCGAACGTGAAGAGATGTTCGAGTTGGCGAGGAAGCTCACTCGGTTATTCGCAGCGGGACTGGTATTGTCAACGTTCAGCATCTTTGGTGTAGTAGAGCCAGAGCCAGATCTCGATTTAAATAGGTCATCCCTAGAACCAAAGCTAAAGTTAGGCATAGTTGGCAAACTGGGGAGCTTGAAGTTTGCATCTTGCCAGCTATCCTATGAGGAAAGATCAGCAGGAATCTTCAAAGTGAGGGTGACAGGTAAACGGCGCGAGACTTCAGGCCGGCTGAAGCACTTCAGGCGTCTGCTCCTTACGTACCTTGATCGCCTTTAGACGGCTGTTCACTTGCTCCTGCACATGCTCAAACCGTGTGTCGTCGCCCAGTGAAGAAGCAAAAGACTTGGTTCGATATACCAGCAGTGAACCTTCGGAATTAGATCGTCGTAGCTGTGGCGTTGTGCGCCTATGAAGCTCTTGTACAGGCTCCTCGGGTGTCATTGGGGACGAAGAGGAGTTGCTTGAGGTATGGTGCGGTCGAGACGTTGTGCTGCTTGGGGGCATTTCCGTTCTCGAGGCATTGCTACCGTCATGCTGGGCAATCGTGCCGTATGGCGGCGTACCGTACACGGAAGTCACCCGACGTCGTGGACTAGCATTACCAGACTGTCTCGCTCTCGTATAGTCATACGGCGACACATTGAAGCTTGGAATGGACCAGCTGAGGAAGCTGGACGACTTGGGCATGGAGGGCATGGAGGGCAGGTTGAATGGTATGTATTTCCGAAACGCATCCGCTGTACTCCCTCCGGACAAGGCACGTCTCCTATGGCCGGCCTTGAGGGAGTCGCGAAGGACAGCTCTATGGTCGTCGACACGCTGGAAGGTTTGAGGTTGGGCACGCCATGGTGAAGGCCACCTCACATCTCCACCAGCACGTTCAGTCGCACGTTGCCCCAACCGTTCTGGATCATCGTCCTCGCTTCGCGTAGCGGCTGCGCTCGGTTGTGTGCTTTGTTCGACTGCCCCGTCCAGGCTCTGCTGCCACCCATCAAAGAGCGCGTCGCTGCCGGCTTCGTCCAACGCAGCGGCCTTTTCGGCTGCCGGTGTCTTGGGCGAAGTCAGTCTGGTCTGCTGCTGGCCAATACTAACTCCAATTGCGGACTGCGCGTCTTCCAGCTGCAGCTGTTTCTCTTCGGGCGTCTCGTCTTCAGAGGGCGTGAGGTCTGGATCGAGGATTGAGGCGAATTGGATATCGTGGAGGGCATTCTGGCGGTCGGTCTGCGTTCGGGAAGCGTCCGATACTGCAGCCATTGTGAATTGCAAAAAGTGTTTGTGGCCAGGTGGACCTTAGACCCACGGCGTGGGATAACCTGCTTGAGGTGGCTATGTTCTTGATCCGAGCATCCCGTCAGCTGCGGCGGCGAGCTCACCAGCCGCACAGCTGATATCGAAAGAGGTCATTGGGACTCGAAACGCGAAGTCGCTGAGAATACTCATTGTGAGATAAGATGAGCACTACCCCGCGGCTGCCAGATCGTCTCGCATGTCGTCAAGCGCGATGATGATGATGCTGGAACGCGTAGCCGGTACGGAAGTCGCGACTGAGCCACAGACGCCACTCCACAATCGTTCGCCAAGCCCAAATCAAGCTTCAGATGCCTGGCTGTTCAGGAACAACGCAATGCTATCCCAAAAGCAGCTTCCAATGCCGTCTCAGCTCGAGGTGGACACGCGGTCACGATTCTCTGGTCTGCCGAGCCGCAACGGCATGGCACAGAGGGCACTCTGCAGGACGCTGCAGCTTGTTCGTCGGCTCACAGACGCCTCTCAGCACCGTCAAATATCTCGATCCAATCGATCGGACACCGACTTCGCCCTCTTACTCTCACCGCTCATATATGCATGTTGTGCTCATGCTTTTTCTATGCTTCCGCGCCTGTCGATGGCCCCAGTGCATCTCGTAGCATTGCTCAAAGGGCGCTGAGATTCTGTGAATAGGTGAATTCAAGGGCCAAGATGCTGTTCTAGCTTGAAGAAGCTACCCTTCAAACAATTGCTCGCTCCACCTGTTCCCCAGGATTAGGCTTCTAATTTGAGGAAAATGTCATCCGCTGTGACGGGCTGCGTCTCCATGCAGCTACAATTCATGCCGAGAACTTCCCCGCCTACGGTCTCATTCAGGCAACGCGGCTCGTGACGACGGGCGGAGTCGGGACCACCCACTTCCTGGGCCTGCAAACACTCAACACCATCACCGCTCGTTCGGAAGAGCTCGCATCGAGCTCGCATACAACCGGTGGAAACCGACTGCAGCCATTGATGGCACCCGAAGTGTCTCATGCAGCCGTCAGACGAGGCCTAGAATTCGCGCAATTCGCCTTGGTCTCATGCATTTCGCTTCACACAATATACTGACCTCTAACCTGATCATGATCTGAGCGTTTCAGATCTTGTGAGCAAGTGGGTTATACCACTACGGAAGCGGTCCGTGACAGATTGTTCTGTTGATTTAGCTCCGAACTTCGGGGTAATGGAAACCTTATAGCTGCATTGGAGGTAGGCATACCTCTCGACCGCCCTCATCTCTTACTCTTACTGCCATCTCTTGATCTTCTTCCTAGTCTTCAGAAAAATGTCTGGGCCGCTCCTCCTTCCAATCCCCTTCGCTGCCAATTCGGTCAGTCTTGGCCAGTTGCTGTGCGATCCCCTTGATCCCTCTACGCATAGCACGCCTTCAGTACCAACTCCCAACGAACAACCACAGAGACAAGCAAATTACAAGGAGATAATTGCGATCGACGATCAAGGACGCTTCGTGTCAACGCTTGCCAGTCGCTCGCCGTCCCCATTGGAGAGCCTTCTGGCAGTGACTGCCGACCACGTTGAGCACATCACCTTGCCGTGTCCCTCCACCCACTTCGACAGCATCCGCCAAGATGCCTCAGCAGCCGGATTTCTTCGCCGAATGGCTCTTCAGAAGCAGCCACTCTATTATGTCGTCGGTCTCCAAAGGCTCAGGAATTCGACGTTCAGACGCGCTGCAGCGAACGAGGGGCGCATAACCTCGGCTACACCCGTCGACCCCAAGATCAGACTACCCCTGCACCTCCGCCGCGACTCAGCTATGGATCTTGATGAAGCGTCCAACGATATCATCACGGGCATTTCAATGAGGAAGGTGAAGTGCAATATTGGTCCACCGGAGGAGCCCCACAGCCTTGATGATGTCGACTACGTCTGGTCGTATGAAAGCCTGGAGGACGATCTACAGCTTTCTATCGGTCTTGGGAAAGCTCTTGAGCAAGCTGAACTTCACGCTCTGGCTGACATAATTCCCGGCGAGGACTTCTCGGATGCTAGCTACGACGGATATTATGACATATCTGATGACGAAGGCCTGGGCGGGTTTTGATTTGATAGCAACTAAGATATCTACGTTCGTGTCAAGCGATTTCTTTTTCTGTACAGTATGAAATCATTGGAGGATGGGCTGTATATGAGATACGACCAACACGACTCTCTAAACTCACAATATCATTATGGGGCTGACTTCGAAATGCTTCAACTTTTACGAGTCCAACCAGTTGGTCCAGCAGAGCAGAACCAGGCTGGCGGCGAGGCGCTACTTCCATTACCTACTACACATAAACGTACTCCTCAACTACAATCCGCAGCCCCGTCCCTGCCATCTCCATCTCAATTCCCAGGATCCATCCTGCCAACACCGCCCATATCCTCAGCCGTCGTCTCACGAGGCCACACCGCAAGTGAACTGACCATATCATTGAACTCCGCATAGCGAAGATCGTCCAGGCCAAACATAGTAATGTTCATTCTCTTGCCGCCGCAATCGGGATCGCTGGTCCTCGCTTCGTCAGCTCTCAAGTATCCAAGTTCGGTGTAGGGATTCGTTCAAGTTGGGAAGCAGACGAGACGTACGCGTAGATCCACCATTCCGCTTCCCGCTCGACTGGGTATAGAGACGTTATTGAGTCGTTGAATTTGTCGAGCATGTTTCCTGGAAGAAATAGGGTTAGAGAATGCGGCGTATTCGTCGGAGGCATGTTGTGAGCGTACCGCAGTTCCGTTTCCCGCCTCGTGGGGATGGAGCGATAGCTAGGCTTACGCAATCTAGATGGTTCGGCGCCGTGCAGATTATGATGTGGAAAAAGTCGGGATTTTGAGGATTCTGGGTTGTGGGTAAGGCTGTGGATAGGAGGGCGCTGGAAGTGAGGAGGGCGAGGAGCTTGAGGACTGTCATGTTGAATATGAGGATGTTGGATTATGATTAAGGACTGTTTCGCTGAGTCTGCATCGCGGCTTTCTAGTCCTTTTCAACCCCATCGTGGAGGATTCGTGCAATGTCTCTCAATTGTATTGTCGGGGTCTTCTACCACCCGTCATCGTGTAATGGTCGGTTGAATAGTGACACCCTCGGTATCGATGCCGTGTGGAAGTATAGGTAAAGGATGTTTGCTAGCGGTTGTAACTTTTCATTTGTACTGTGCAAAGACAGGAACCGAGAAATCTTTCTGAAGCCATTCACCGGGTAGAGTTAACATGTGGGGCGTGTTGCATGCGCCTTGACGTTTAGCGCGTGATGGTGTACTGTGACGGGATTGAATTGCCTAAAACGGAGGTTTGTTTCTCTAGTAGTACGTGGATTGAGCGACTCCAGCTCTCTCTTCTGACAGCTTCTCTCGTAGCTCATTGATTATGGTTTGATTCTAGAGCCCGGACACTACTACAATAACTTTGGCAAACTCATCGATAGCCGCCTGAAAGCAATCTTGATCGGAGACTCTGACGAATCTCTTGCGGCTCTCCCAGCCTCATAAAAACAAGCGATGCATACAAAAGCATTCATCATTCCAACTATATCGATGATGATCGGCCGGAACACATCTTGGATCGTGTTCTGCAATTCCCGCCCCCTCCTCTTTGGTTCTACGGACTTCCCAGCATGTAGAGCATTGAGGAGCATGAGATCACAATAGGTGGGCACTTTGTACGGTAGCGAGCTATTATCTTCAACTTCTGAGGCATCGATATTGTCTCGAGAATCGAAAGATTCGCGTGCGAGAGCGAGATCAACCTGGCGAAGACTTTCTTAGGTGATGACTCTGCCTTTGTTCCTATACATGACCAGACAGTTTTCAGAGTCGTTACTCCAGTCTCTTTCGATATGTACAGTGAAATCTGTGCGCTCGCTAGCTTGTTGGAAGCATTCGTGATTGCAGACGTTCTCTCGAGGGCGGTTTGAAAATTATTCTAGTCCCCCAGAGACTTCATTTGACTTCTTGATCCGGGAAGTAGTAGAATCCCCGGGTAGCAAAATGCGGCAATCACTGCTTGGAATAAAAGATGCGTCTGTGTCTAGCAGGCTAAATTCCCTGAATGTCACTGGTGGACCACGTACCAGGCTGGAATAGAGACAAAGCCGCGATGGAAGGAGAGTTGAGTAGGGACACTACAACAGGTTCCAGAGCCTTGCCCAAGGTGCCCTGGCAGTTTTTAGTGTAGTCCCTTATCCCAAATGGGGTAATTATTGTGGACTGACCAACTAATCGAACATAGACTTCCCTAAAGATTCTCGACAAAAATTCGGCTAGGACGAATATTCCGACGAAAGGCCATTTAGTTATAGAGTTGTGAGATCAAGAGAACGATATCCTCGCACGGAACGAGAAGGCAGGATATCCGTCATGACAAATGCAATAACAGTGCGCCTTGCAGGAAGGACTCAATGTCCTTTGTGCCAACGTAAGCCATAATGATCTTACCAACGGGTCGTACTTCGTGTAGCCCTTGACGAAGATGCAAATAAGCCAAAGAGCGGATTGAAGTTCCTCTGTCATTAGAAACATGAAGGCGATACCCCTCCTGCGACCATTCCGCATCCGGACAACCTCGGCCCGTCTCCTCTACTTCATCAAACAGTTACCATCATCTCTACCATCACGATGTAGACGCTTCACAATGGCTTCTGCGCCTCCTATCCCAGACAAGTGGCAATTGGTGTCGTGGCAGAAAAAGTATGAACAGAATGCCCGGATACCACCCGACTGGCGTCTGAAGAGCTCTCCAGCTCCGGACGTTACTACATTGCTCGACATACCCCGCAAAAGTGGACTATTGAGTGCCGAAGAGCTCAAAATTACGGAGAAGTATGATGCTACAGCTCTGGCTGAGTCGATTAGGAAGAGGCAGTTGAAGTGCGTGGATGTCACAAGGGCTTTCTGCAAAGTACGTGCTTCCTCGAGGACCGAGCAATGTACCGGCTGACTTCCTTCGTAGAGAGCAGCTATCGCGCAACAGCTTACCAATTGCCTCACTGAGATCTTCTTCGAGGATGCATTAGCTCGAGCAGCAGTGCTTGATGCTCATCTGGATGCTGGGAAACCACCTCTTGGTCCTCTTCACGGGGTGCCGGTATCATTGAAAGATACTTTTCAGGTCAAGGGTTACGATACAACAATTGGTGTCGCTTCACTCGCCTTTCAGCCATCTACGGAAAACTCTGTGCTAGTCGATGTATTACTCAATGCTGGAGCGGTGTTATACTGCAAAACCAACATCCCACAAACGCTGATGGCCCTGGACTCGCACAACAACGTGTTTGGTCGAACACTCAATCCATTCAACACCGCTGTTACAGCTGGTGGAAGCAGCGGCGGTGAAGGTACGCTTGTGGCCATGCGCGGATCCGTTCTCGGTGTTGGAACAGACGTCGGAGGCTCGATCCGTATCCCTGCGATGTGCAATGGTACTTTTGGTGTCAAAGGCAGCTGGCAACGCGTTCCATATGCAGGACAAGAAAATGGGAATCTGGCAGGAATGTCCAAGGTTGCAATCCCAGCAAGTGCAGGACCTCTCGCTCATTCAATGCGGGACATCGAGCTGTTTTTCAAAGCCGTCGCTGAACAGAAGCCATGGGAGCTGGATCCAGATGTCACGCCAGCACCTTGGAACACCGTCTCCTCTACCTCTAGCAAGAAGCTGAGAATCGGTGTCGTGAGAAGAGACGGTGTCATGGAACCCCATCCTCCAATACTCCGCCTCCTCGACGAAGTTGCTTCCGTGCTCAAAACCTCTGGTATCGAGGTTATAGAAATGGACATCAAACCCCTACTCTCCCAATGTCAAGGTCTCGCAAACAAGCTTTTCGGAGTAGAAGGCGGGAACCGCATGTTCGACCTCCTGGAAGCGACCAACGAGCCCTTGTCACCTTGGCTATCGACTCGCCTACGACGGGGGTCTGCTTTACCGCTTACAGACGTTATGGCCCTGCATGCTAAACGGACAGAGCTCCAAACTCAATTCTTGAAGATATGGAAAGACGCTAGCGGAAAGGAGATCGATGCATTCATCTGCCCTGTAGCACCTCACCCCGTGCCGCCAATCGATCGCTACAACGGCGTCAGCTACACGAGCTCATTCGTATTGCTAGACTACCCTGCTGGGACTGTGCCGGTGAGACTGTTCGAGGAGAAGGATACAGAGGGTGAGATGCCTGATACGAAGCCTCTTGGGAGTTGGGATAAGAGAAATCGCGAGCTTTGGAGCGATGTTGACCGCGAGGTATATATTGGTACGCCGCTTACTGTTCAGGTAGTGGCGCCGAAACTGCAGGAGGAGAAGCTTTGTTGGGCTATGGGTGCTATCGATGATGCTCTTAAGGCGAAAGGGAAGGCAGCAGTAGCAAAGCTGTAAAGTCGGTCAACTTCAATAGGAATACGGGAGTCTGCTATCTTGCCCATGTTAACTTGCACTAGAGCTCAAGAGCCTCGAAAGAGAGGCGAAACGCGAATGAAAGTGCCTTTTACGGACGTATAGATAGCGTAATCACCAGTCATGCCGCCCTGCTCTTGCTAATCTTCCACGGAAATCCGGTCTCAGTCTTGACCCCAAAGATCTAGAAATACTGGCCCCCCTTGAAATTACTCGTAAACCTACAATGCTACAAATGATGTTTCCCAATGGAGCATCATTCTGGAGAAGATCGTGCTGATCCTTGGCATCGAACACCGACACCTGGTGGCGCCTGCAAGCCTGCTGTCGGTCCTTACAAAGCCATGCCACCCCTGTCTTCGGGCTTGTAGGGCTGAATGACCCCAAGGAGTCGTGAAGGAGGGTAGATCTGCAGCTCGATGACTTGATCTCAGCGTATGCAAGCCTCTCCCGCCCCCAGCTCTCTGTGCGTGCATGCAGAAGTGGTGCGATGTTGTCTCACTTCTTCCTCGCGATCCAGAAAGAAGGCCTGTATGTGCTCTGCAGCATGCTATTGGGGTTCGAAATGTATCCTGTTTCGATCTTGCCTGTTTCGTGTTTTTGTATCTCGAAGCCTAAATGTTCGACTAAGGCGATGACTTCTTCGTCCGTTAATTCAACCGATCCCGGGTCTGCAATACCCTTGTCCGCGTGATCGTGCGTGCTGCCTGGTTCCTCTTTGCTGTCTTGGCCGGATGGCTGTGTTCGAGATGCGTGATGCCACAACAAGGGGCCAAGGTTGATCCAGATACCGCCTGGTTTGAGGCAGTGTCGTACGGCGTCGATGTAGCGGATAATGTTCGGCGCGGTGTCGATGAAGAAGACAGTCGCAACCGCATCGAACGTCTCTTTTGAATCTTCTTGACTGTACAGCACGCAGAAGTCACCAGCTGACATGCTCATCTCCCCCGTGCTGTTAGCGAGTTCTTGGCCAGGGTGGATATCTGGAACCTGGTAGGTCCGGAGTTGATCAGTCCGCGCGATATGATTAGAGCAGTTGAGCGCAAATGGTGCGATGTTGTATTGCCCAGCCCTCTTGGTGTAATTGAGCACGAGCGAGCTGGCTATGAGCTCGTGATATGAGATCTCATTGCCTTCTACTGAGAAGCCAGCGCGACAGAGATCAAATACTAGACGTCCAAGGCCGGCACCTGGGACTAAGACCTTGAGTTCTGATTTGGCTGCATTCGGAGACGCCTTTTGGCGAGCGCTGAACTCGTCGTCCAAGGACTCTACGACCGGATTGAAACATTTCTGCCTCTCAACAGCACCTTCTATGCTCCACTCTCTGTAGAACTGATGAACACAGCTTTTTGCTTTCTCCACGTCTGTTGGCGTTGACTCAACGTTTAAGTGGTCCATTACAGTCGAGTACACCTGGAACTCATCGTGCGCGTACTTTTGGGGTACAATCGTGGCAACCCATTCACTGTCGAGAGTGGGTGCAATGAAGGATTGGAATCCTACACAGAATATAGCTTCAGCAAGCTCAGCATTTGCGTCAATAAGATCATCCAGCTTGGACAAAGAGTCCAGGATCGAGAATGGCGGTTTGGAGAGTAGTTGCCAGTGCTCAAAGGGGAGGGAATAGAACGCCTGGCGTCGCACATGGGTCCCATTGTAGTGTGCTAGCTTCCGGTATGACCTATCAAGGACGTTAATTCTCATTCTTCCTGTACATGGCAAAGATGTGAGATGGTTCAGAGGGAAAGCCTTGAAACCACATACCGAAACGAGTCTAAAACTGATAGTAGGTGTTTTCGTTCATCGCTATCAGCCATTGGATCAAAGTCGCCATCCCATTCCCCGCTAGCCATGATTAACTTCGAAGCCTTCGACCCTTCTTTGGATGCGTAGTGACTACTCTAGCGTAATCTGGGCGATAACACGTTCTCAACCAGCGAGTTTGTCGGTTGTCTGTCTGAAACAAAGCTTGTGAGGGCGTCTCACTCCTTATAGCTTATGCAGTGCTGGCAAACAATGTCTGTAAGTTCGACATGGTGTTGACTCGCCAAGCTTTGTTTGCTCCTTTGGCGGTGTGAACTCGTCAGTACTGGAAGGCTCGGCGATTACACTTTATTTCCGAAGCGCGCCCGAACCTTTTCCTGTGCACATCACGAAGCTCGCGGTCACTACCTCAACGACAACCACCCTTTCGTTTGTCTTCTCGCCAGATACTTGCCATGGCTAGCAGTATTTCAAATGGCACGCCCTCTGGCAAGCCCGTCGAGGTCTCGTTCCCTCTACCGAAAGCAGGCCCTACCAATGTCCACCTCCAGCTCACCAACAACAACGCGAACTTGCTCATCTTCCTAACCACAACGACGGGCGAGTCCTCCACCAGTACTCCTCTCGGAAGCTTTGTATATGCTATGCCAAACGTATGTGTCTCTTGGCCTCTCGACAACACCTTCAACCGTCTAACAATGTGCAGAGAACGAACCCCTCCGACCCCCTCAGCACGCCCCTCTACACGCACAGCGGAAATCTCGACTTCACGACAAGATTAGCTAAGCTTCTTGCGAGGAAAGCTGGCAAACCCGTATACGTGGGCAATTCCATAAGCTTCGCGAGCGCGGGTATGGGAGGTACCGTCGAAGAGGAGATGGAGGGCTTCAGGAGGTGCGTCGAGGTAGTCACGAGGCTGTTGGAGCGCGAAAAGGAGACAACAACCTGAACAGGTCGCTTGCTGGATAGACACAATTACTAGGCAGGCGTTGGGGCGCTTACATAGCGTGCACTTGGACCACCGAGGACGACATTGGAGGATCTATACCCAGTCCTAAAGAGTGTCGTTTTTGAAGGCGCACACTCTTGAGCGAAGCGATGACCTTCACGACTGCTAAAAGACCTCTGTGTTCTAGCAGGGAGGTCGCTACACCTGTTGGCTATTCAACAGAACTAGCAACGTGAAGGATAGGTCCCTGCTCGGTCCGATCGACCGCTTGCTCAGATGCCAAATACACGCAATAACTGAAACCTATGCTCGGGAGTTTTGATTGCAGGTACATTATGTGATGGAGCCGGTCGCTATTACTCTGGAGAGCGCCTTCGTCTGAGCAGCGGGGAGAACTGCTCGTGCGACTTTGTCCAGAACATATTCGGCAACTGTCGATGTCTGCTCGTCTTACCCTCAGTGGTGATGTAACGCGACGCTTGTTGCCGTTACGCCTTACGAGGCGGTTCACTTCAGAAGGCAATAGAACATGATAACCTGTGCTTCACGGCGTGAAGTACATCACAATCTACATTGATCAACAATTCTATGGATGACTCCTATCATGGTATGCACAGCAACCTTCAAGGGACGACAGCAACAGCATGTGACGTGTGCTATTAAGGTATTACGAGAAAAGGGTGACAAGAACGCGACTGCTCCAGCAGTCCTGACCCTTACCCCCCCGATCGATCGTCCTACCCAGGTTGACTCGTCTCAGTCTTTGACATGATCTCAATCTTCTATCGTCATCACAAATAAATGTCTCTATTGTATTCATGGCGTCTTACCGCATCTTTATGAAGCTGACGCAATCGCACACCGCACGCTCAATAATCTCCACCAGACCATTTCGCAGCATCACGCTATCATCTTGGCAAGCGCAAAGCCTCAAACCCGACAAGTCGAATCATTCAAGCATGCCGAAACCTCAAAGCTCGCAACGAAGTCGTAGAGATAAGGGTGTACTTGCTTTGATCGATCACTGACGACGTTGTCCTGACAAACAAGGAGTTCTATTCTCGTCTTGCTCACACATCAAGTCGCTATGTCTTATTAAGCAGCCTTCCGTATGCAGGCAATACAGGTCCAACCCCATCACATCCAGCAAGCCTACTCTTGTGGATTCAGAATCAGCTTGCCTCTGACCTTCCCTTCGAAGACATCTGCGGCCGCTTGCTGCAACGCTGCAAGTCCACCTTCTCGTTTTGTGAACTTCACGGGCTCGACAAGACCCTCCTGAAGTACCTTGGGTAGGTAGTCTCTGTACCACCAAGCCCTGAATTCACCGTGCTCGTCACGCTGAGCGGCCTGCGAGAATGGATGATACACTCTTTCCACATTGGATGGAAGCTCAACATCGCCGCCCAGCACTGACGCAAATTCACCACCCTGAGGTTGCAGTAGAGACGCCAACGCCTTTTGTGAAGCGGAGTCACCGCTGCCCGTGAAAAGGTACTTGTAAGGACCCATTGTGCGAAGCTGGTCCACGACATCTGCAGCTTTATAATCGATGACCTCAGACGCTCCTAGCTGCTTCTGCCGTTCAATATCCTTTGGTGACGCCGTAACAATTACTGTATACCCAACCTGGTAAGCGTTAGCATTGCTTCCCTCATTGCCTTAGAGTTTAAAGGAAATGCAACACGTACACTTTTGGCGTACTGGACTGCATAACTGCCCACGGCACCCCCAGCACCCCATATCAAGACCTTATCATTCTCACTTCCAGTCCCAGGTTCGCCAGCTCCTAGGAAGAGATGAAGGGCTGCAACTGCAGTCTGGAGCGGAAAATCTATTCAACATCAGCACAAGGTCTCTCGTTTGTTGTTGACCAACACCTACCGATCAGCACAGCCTGTTCAAACGCAACATTTCCAATCTGGCCAAGTTAGCAGGTTTACATGCTACTGCCCAAGTTGCGACGTACCTTTGCTATGGTCTTGGAGTCAACGACAAGTAGTTGCTGCCACGTTCCTTGGCGCAGGTTCTCCTTTGGATCGACCAGGGCTTTTGTGTCAAAGACCACGCGATCGCCCACTGCAAGTCCGGTAACGCCTTCACCGAGTTCTTCTACAACTCCTGCGCCGCTCGACCCGAGAAGAGCCGGATAGCTCTGCATCGCCCCGGCACCACCGTAGCCTGAGAGAAGCATCTTTGCATCGAGTGGCTGTATCGCCACGGCATGGTTCCGTACCAACACCTCCCCTTGCCTTGGATGATTGGGAGCTACACCCGACACCTCCAGAGACTTCCCAGCCGCTGGGATGAGGGCAGCATGATGTCCGGATGCCATGGAAGTTGAATAGCAACGGACTTCGCGTAGATGTGACTCAGATCCTACGAAGATGAGGAAGAAGGCTCAAAGCTACGAGAGGGCAGAGGTTTTCGGTTACAGGCAACAGTTTCACGGTACGAAGCCCATCTTTTAAGCACGACGCAAGGCGACATGCCCGCGGCGAAAGCTAACTACTTGAAGATCTGAACAAAAACTCTGCCCCTCAATCGCACGACAAAGCCAATATGTACGATCGAATAAGCTCTTGCGAATCCTTTCATAAGCTCGATCTTCATCTAGAAGAACAGCTTTGGGCCAAGACCTTTGCGTCGTGACATCGCGAAAGGGTCGATTTCTTCATGTGTAAGCATGGTGTAATCCGTGGGTCTCAGAAAGAAAAGGCCGTTAATTAATCGCTTTTCTACCTGATGGAGCTAATTTAGTGCATCAGCAATACTTCGACCCCATCAACCATTCCGCGATATCGTCTTCGATTTCTTGGTGTTGAATGATTCCTCTGGCATCAGAGAAGTTACTACTGACTTCTTTGGGGAAATGGAATGTCGAAAGAAAGTAGTAAGCACCGGCTTGCCTCTCCGATACCTTGTTCGCCGTCGTCAATCTTCGCTTGTCTGTGCACTGCCTCAAGCCACTCGACGATAATAGGATCTATCACCGTAGTTCAACTAGGAGCCCGTACGGTTGGTATCGAACCCGCGTCCCGAGTAGAGGGTGCTGACTGCAGGCAGAACACTTGTCTGAGATCAGATAAGTCAGTATATCTCAATTTGGAAATCTTCTAGAAGGCTTCTCGCGCGTTATTTGGGAGCCCATGTCGTCGTTCACAGCTACACATCCCTGCCTAGCTCAGACCCTAGTCCGTTCAAGCGAGAAACTTCCTGCTTACAAAACCTCCGAGCATCGCGCTATTTCTTGTTCCCTCAAGTCCATTGGATACCTAATTTGGGATATTATGCTTCTCTGGCCTTTCGCAATGATCTCATAGCGATGCCAATAGGGAGATAGTTTCCTGCAAACAAGGGGGTGCGTCACAGTGGACAACGTGCGGGCCAAGCGGAGATTTTGACGATAGCTGAGTAACACTCCCATCCTGAACTACATCTCGTGTCCCCAAAGCCAATTATAGAGACAATTGAGCTCTGATTCGTGCGCGCTCAATTAACGGCTTTGACAGATGACAATACCAAGCGTCCGTGCTCGAATCATGGCGGTCGTTGCGCTAAAGGTTCCCTCCTATGCAAGATCAACCATCGGCTAATCCGATGCTGGTGAAGAGCCCAGTCGCAAATGTAGCAAATTCAATGAGAAGATGACCGAAAAGCGCCACTAGTCGCGTATACGTGCCGCATCGAAGAACCTTCGGGCTCTTTTCATTCAATGGCTCAACCCATTTGGAATGCTTAGCAGATGGAAGACAAAACGAGTTCTCGGGGAGCATGATGGAAAGGCGGAGATTGGTTGTCCTTGATGATATCAGTAAACATGCCCAGAAGAGCGTCCGGCTGGAACAAGCTCAAACACATCACATTCACCGTTACGGACAGTGTCAGTATGCATCGGCGGACGTTGTTCATTTGGTAGACCACTCGGCCCCGTTCATTTACCCTTGCTCCAGCAACCCGGGCACAGTGCATGCGGCTCCGAATAAGCATCTGACGACAGCAACCAAGAGCCTCCCGCTGCTCGATCCGTATCCACTGGGTTTACATCCTAAGGTTTACACAATCTGAGCCAGCCGCCACGCGGCTAAAAAAGGTGCTTCCGCCCTTCACTTGCACCCACCTGCATCCACCTGCACCTCTACCGGGTTACTCCGCATCTCACCACGTTTTTTCAACCGGATTGCGTCTTTCGATTCGACTCCATTCGCTGCTATAGAACCTACCTCGACCTGATCTTGGGAAAAGCTGTAGCGCTCAGACCTCCACCACGCGCGCTCAAGCCACCAATATCAGGATTACTTCATGCTTTGGGGGCTTATGCTACGACGTCTTTTCTCAGTTCAGAGGTATCCTCCTGCTATCATCATCGTCACCGTGATCGTGGAAGCTGGAACACCGCGCTGGAAATCGTGGGGTCGATTGTCGATTGCTTGATATATAAAGAGCTGGGATATATCAGTCCGAATACACACAACAACCAGACCAGCAAACTCACAACTTCCAAACAACAACGCTTCAGATTTCGCTTCCTCAGCTCCAGCAACTCATTGGAACCTCGACAACCATTTCCAATTACCGTACCACCAGCGTATGAGTAGTCGGCCAACATCAAGTTCCAGTCCATCTAATATTAATCGTAATCCATCGCCAACTCCAGAGCCTTCAAGTCAATCAAACACTGAGCAACAACCGCCAAGTCAACACAGGAGACAGCGTTCTCAGTCAAGCCCAACTCTTACTTCTACCTGGGATCCTCAACCCGGCAGTTCGACAACCTCAACTCAAGAAGCTCCAACTCCTCAGATCATCATCACCGAGAGTCCTTCGCCTCTCCAACGAGCACAAACAGAAGAGCCACCCCGACAAGGCCGCCCTCTCGTCTCCAGACACCGTTCCGCAGGACCCAGCTTGTCCCAGCCCCCGAGACGCTCCAGCACTCCATACGATCGCCCAGCTTCGCACTCCAGACCCCGTCTAGCACCAACATCCACACCAACACCAACAATGTCTTCCGCTTCCTCTTCTCCAGGGAACACGACCACCTCCGGTGCCTCTGCGCCGTCCACGTCAACGGCTGGCTCCAACCCGTCCTATCACTTGCCGTATGCGCCGTTCCCGTATCCCATGCCTGGGAATGCAGGACAGAAGCGCGGACAGGGCTCCGGCAAATAGAGAGATGCGCGACTCGAGTGTCCTTTCTTGGACGGACCGCGGCGTTCTGACCACTCTCTCCCTCATTCTGTAGCGACTTGGATTGGATTGTATTGGACTGATGATACCACACCTTACCATGCATATAGAACGGACGACACTTGCATATTTGGCGGCGCATTCTTTATCGTGTATCTGATCGACAGACTGGATTTCTCACCTTCCTTTTTACTAGGTTGTCGGGGCATCAAGCTAGTGTTCCGATGTTGGTTCCTGAGGGGTTTTAGTGGCGTTTTTGTTTTGCATCAGCAGGTTTCATGTTTGGATGGGCAAACACTCGCTAGACGACTGGATACGAACGGCAATTAGGGATCCCCCACCCTCCCCTGCGCTTCTCACGGCTTGCTGTTCGCTTGTCGCGGCAAGCAGACACCAAGCACTCTTTTCGTTCGGCTGGCCACCGTTTGAAAAGAGAAAGTGAGAGGTTTGGAAGAATGACTTGCGACCCCTGACATTCCTTTCTTGTCCCTTTTAGAATAGAACATAGCATTGCATAGACTGGCATGGGTTTAGATAGAATCTCGGAATAGAAAGAGAGCAATCTCATGTGCGCACATTAGAAAGACTTGTTTGAGACAATGGTTCTGGTGATGATGTGGGTGGTGGTTCGATATGACAAAGCAAACTAAGACGAAGAAAGGAAGACGTGGAATTCCAACGACATGGTACGAAAATTTACACGAGCATGCTGCTTGGAGAGGCTTCAGGGAACTAGAGGAATGAGATAGTGATCAAGACACGGCATGTGAAAAGATGAAACGTGATACAAGGCTGCGTGCTTGCGAAAACACAGCGAAGACATGACAAAGACAGACTAGGCCCTTTTCCGGGAAGATGCTACAACGAAAACACAAGGTTGTCGAACTCGCAGATCATCGTCAGCATCCAACGACTCTCTCGAGTCAAGTCAAGCCAGGGCAAGTCGACTCAAGTGAAGCCAGGAGATGGGGTTCGGTCCGTCTTACCATGGGGGTCCCACACACGGATGGGGTCGTGCTGGTAGATTGTCGATGCCTTCGCTTGGATATAGGTCGGGGATAGCGCGACGTGGTGGCTATGTTTAGGTGGGGCGTTCCGAGGAGCGGATGCGTAGCGAAGATGGGTATGTGATAATGTGGTCCTTTGCTGGGGACTGGGGTTGAAGTTATGGCCAGCGAGGAGTACGCTGCACTTGGTTCTCGATATTGGGCGTCGCTACTCTCGTCTCGTCTCGTCTCGTCTCGTCTCGTCTCCAGCACTTGTCATCAAGCGCGCACCTGTAACGGTCTCCAAGAGCGCTCGTCGTATTAGGAAGTCACCTGATCTCAAGGCGAGCGAAACCAGACTCCTTTGAGTCGTATATACACAGCTACTGCTCCACTACCAGTTGCGATGGAGCACGGTTCCAATGGATGCAAAGACAGAGGCTCGCGTTAAGGATCCAAGGTTGAGAGGGTTCACGTGGCTGGTGTTGTTACCTAAGCGTGGCTAGTGCGCCAAACTCGTTTCGTCACGCCGGCTCCGTCATGGGCGAGGTGTTGACTTTCTCTAAGCCGCATCTCACCAGGCCCAGCTATTCACGCGACACCGATCCGGCCACGAGGCAGCAGCTCTTCTTCATTCCTTCGCTCCCTTAACTCTCCTACATTCACGATCCGTAGCTTTCCAGGACCCGACGACTCAAGGAAGTGCTCCGACCGGTCGTCTGCCTCCTTTCCGCTTCCGATCCCCGTTTCAACATCTGACGCCGAGCGTTCACAAACAAAACCCATCATGGCATCCAGCAGATCATCGCGGTCGCGTCCGACTTCTGTATTCTCGCTATCGACCCTTTCCACGCTTCTTTTAGCCCTCACGTCAGGGACGACGGCCTTCGACTGCCCGGATATCCTGGCTGGTGATCAGAAATTCAATTTCAAATCCTTGGGGGGCCCAAGACTATTGCACTGGGAGAACTACGACTACGATAACGAGAAGCTATACAATCACACATTCCACATCGACCTCTGCGCCAATCTAGGGAAGAAGAACGGTGGCTGTCATGGCGGAGCAAGGAGTATGTTCCTCTATCCTCGAAGACTTTCTACCTAGTGCTAGATATTCTACCTAGGAGCAACCTGGAACTCAGTGGGGGTGCGTGCTAATAATGTTGATAGTATGCGATGTCCGCGAGGACATCGACCTCTCCGAAGAAAATAACAGCACCGTGAACCACATTGACATTGCTGGCACGTTTACCACAATCAACAAGAATCTCGTCATCGACGCCAAGTTCAATCTCCTAAGTGAATCAGGGTCGAATGCAGATGCCTCCCGAAAGGGAGTAAAGGCTGAGCTGCATGGTGGACGCTTCCCTATCGACAGCAAGAAGAATGGCCGGGATCAGATGGCTATCATCGAGTTCGTCTGCGATCCCGACAGGACTGGAGACGAAGGTGACGAGACGGAAGAGCCGGACAACTCTGGCGACAAAGATGACGACAACAAGGACAAGGAGGGCGATGATAAGGATAAGGACAAGGACAAGAAAGGCGAGGAGAAGCACAAGCTGAGAAGGCGCGAAGGCGAAGAAACAGGCAAATGCGAGGACAGCGATGCCAGCCTCCGGTTCTGTGGCTATGCAGCCGAAGACGGGGTAAAGAAAGACACCAAGACCAATGTCTTACGTCTTGAATGGCGGACAAAATACGCATGCAAGGATACGAAGCCTGAAGATGGTGGAAGCCATTGGGGCTTCTTTACTTGGTTCATCATCATGTAAGTCTCCTCTATCTCCGTCTACCGTACAGTCATCGTGTTCCCCAGAGTGGTCGAGGCTGCAATTTGGCCCCTCAGCCTTACCCTCCTCCGGCGCGGATTCGGCCGTCAGCCGCACGATGCACGATCCTTCCTCCGGCTGGCATCATCACGGCCCGTTCATGCATCATCGCCCAGCATCGCTCTACACTCGGACCCATGCTGACGGGATATGTTTAGCCTCTTCCTTGCGACCGCCGCCTATCTAATCTTCGGTTCTTGGCTGAACTACAACCGCTACGGCGCTCGTGGCTGGGATCTCCTCCCTCACGGTGACACCATCCGCGACGTCCCTTACATCCTAAAGGATTGGGCGAGAAGGGTAGCCTCGACGCTACAGGGTTCTGGAAGCAGAGGTGGCTACAGTGCTGTGTAAGCTGCCCTTCCAGTGCGCGTGGTGGGAGATAGGTGCTGAAGCAGACAGACAACTGTAGACGTTAACTCGAGCAAGAACATAGCACGTCGTTGCACTTTGGCGTCGGTGTTGGGGACTTTTGGTTGGAGCGATTGAACTTGAACTCGACTTGTCTGACCTACAACGGGGTTCCTGTATCATTTGTACATCTTCATATTCATTCTTATAGAGCATTTCCTCAGCGCTCAATTCGCATCCTTTGAAATACTTAACCTACTTCAACTTCTTCACAGCAAACGAGTAGCAGGGGGGGGTACGATCTGACTATTGATGAACCTACTCCATAACCCCGTGTTGTGGATTAGGTGGCTTGTCTACCGTCCAAGATCCATAGTACCCAAGTCTTCTTCTACCAGCCCGGTCTATCCAATCTAGACCCAGTCTACGTTCACGATGTGGCAGGATTGCACGCCTCGCCAACAGTAAATCCAGCGGTATCATACCCCTCAACCTTCCACGCGAACCCACTCTCAAAACACCCCACCTCCGCGTTATCCCAGATATTGCGCACCATCCACCCACCAACCGGCCTCACCAATTCCGGGATCTCGTCGAAAATCACGAATTTGCCTTGCTCGTCGGGAAAGGGGTTGAATAGCAGGATAAGCGTAGCATTCGATGGTTTTGATGATGGGGAGGAGGAAGGAGGAGGGATGGTGAAGGATCCGGACCAGAATTCCGCGGGGAAGGAGGCGTTGAAGGTCCAGTTCGGGTTTGTGCCCCATTTATACGGCATCGCTGGCTTTCCGGTGGAATTGTCCTGGTTGAATGCTAACAAGTACTTGTTCTTCAAGATGTCTAGTTCCCAAGGCTTGATGTTGTTCAGATCTGTTCCGATGAGGAGAGGAGACTTCATCGCGGCCCATAAGGCGAAATGGGTGCGCGATTGTTGGGAGCTAAGTCCGTTTCCGATTTCTAGCATGTCGGCGTCGGCGTGTGCGTGGAAGTCGACGGTATGCAGTTGGAACGAGTGCTGGTTCAGGATCTCAAGGATGCGGGGCCAGGTTGTGTTGATGTCGTTTGTGGAGCGCCAACTGTGGGCGTATTTGGCGCCCCAGTTTTTGACGTTGGCTTCGCCCCAGTTGCAGATGGAGTACAGGATTGGGCGACCAGAATCCGCAAGGGCTTCCCCCATGGCCTCATAGCGCAGGGCAGACTTTGAAGTTTCGTAGTTGTAGTCTGGGGGGCAGAGGACCGAGTGTTCGGTGTCGGAAAGGCATGTCCCGTTGGTGCCGATGGGGTATGGGGGCTCGGGGACGCAGGCGCGGCAGCTATCTTTGTGGTCGTCAGGGACTCCGCAGTTGTCGTATTTGAGGTAGTCAATTTCCCAGTAGGCCCATTCTTTGGCGTCGAGAATCTCGTTGCCCAGGGAGGCTGGATAACCCTGGCATGTCTGCTGTGTGTCAGTGGAGGTATGAGAGTATGTTTGTAAATGTAGCTTTACCGTGTAGCCCGCAGAGCTGTAGATACCAATTTTGAGGTTTTTCTTGTTGTGGATGTCTATCGCGAGGTCCCTGATACCATGTGGGAACTTGGCTGGGTCGGAGACTAGCTTCTTGCTTCCCGAGTCACGATTCTTCAGCCCCCAACAGTCGTCTATGTTGACATATTCATAACCAGCGTCCTAGACAAACTACCGGTCAGATCCAACAGTGAGATAGGGTAGTGAGAGCTAGGCACCTTGAGTCCCAAGTCGTTCATCCTGTCCGCCGCGTCCAGGATCTTCTGTTCGTTGATGTCGCAGCCATACGCATTCCATGAGTTCCACTACAGCGAGTCAGTATCCAATAACACTTGGTTTATGTCATACCTACTCCTAGGGCTGGGAGCTTGCCAATTGGCGCATCACTCGCAGACGGTGCTCGCTTCGGAACAAGCGCCGTGCATAGTAATGGGAATGTGAGATACTGGACCTTCCACATACTGGCGGGAATGATGCTGGGGATGACGGTTGCATCTGTCAAGTTCAGTTCGATCTGTCCTGACGACAGCTAATGTCGGTACTCGGTTCCTTCCCGCTGTTGGTGCCGCGAGGAGAGTCGTGCCTTCGTCGAATTTGACGCTACGATCGTTTCCAGGTCGTGCGTGTGGGGTGACTGGGTGAGCGAGTCACATGGCCGTCGGTTTTGAGAAACATTGTTAAAAAGTAACAGTATAGCAGTGCCAAGTGAATTGCTGCCGTGTGATAAGAAGTGAACGCCGCTTGCCGATGCCAACAAGCCAGATGTAGATGTGAAGAAGGATTGATGATTAGGCCAGAATCTGGTGATGGAGTTTTGCGTTACTTGTGGCATTTCATTGGACTTGCGGTTCTTGGACGATGAGTGCATTGTAGGGTCATAGACAAAGATCAAGCAACGTAGTAGTGTATCAATAGCGACCAGACCTTGAGTCATATCAGCGACTGTCAATCGGTAGCTCGGTCCCTGAAGAGTCCTAAAAAACACTACAAGTTAAGCAAACTGTTCATGTATATAAGAGTCATCTTCAGAGACCGGCAAAGACTCGGGTGTGTTCATGTCCAGATCTGCAGGTCGGTCAGTAGACTTGCTGGGTAAGTACTAAGACATGGCTTGGGGCATCGACTATTCCAACTCTTGAACAGTCATGATTCTTGAGTTGTTGAGATCGTACATAGGCTCAGGATGCTTGATGTAGCTCTAGTACCGTCCTTGTCTTTAGCGTATCTATTATTCAGATTTGAATGCAGGTGCTGGTGGAGCCTTGGAGGATCGACTACCCAAGACCGGGTGACGCGTCTGGCGACATGCTGTTCTTGCTCCGCTCGACTCGATTCGTCCGGAGGTGTGAAGATGAAGATACATCTAGACAATGAACTTTGGGTCAGATGCTCCGTGAGGTACGTATCGATTACGTCGGTTGGTCATGTGCTGTCGTGTTTCGCTCGGTTACCGCGTCCGAACACCCTAGTCATTAACCTAAGCTCATCCTAGCAAGCGCTCCCGTTGTTTTCTTCACCGATTCCCATCAAAAAGTTGGTCCACCATGGCTTCCCTCCTGCAATCGATTCGAGACACCTTCTCAGCACCTGCCGCAATGAACACCACAACTCCTGTGCAGCAATTGCACCCTTACTATCCAATTGAGGCTGAGATCGTTGGGTACATTGCCAACAGATGGAACACTCTTGAGCTGCTCCTGATGTTTGGGAGTGGATGCGCTGGCATCTTCGGCATTACCTTTGCTGTGGTTAAGAAACTGCGGCCGAATGGCTCGACTGGAGATTTGCTGACGGTTCTGTGGTTTGTGTTGTGTACGTTCCCCACGCAAATGGCTATGAGGAAGGGGCTAACGAGCTGGACAGGCGGCTTCATCCACCTGTTTTTCGAGGGCTACTTCGCATACAACTTCCGACGCATGGGCGGCATGGGAGATCTTTTCGGGCAGCTCTGGAAAGAGTACGCTCTGTCCGACTCGCGCTACCTGACGCAAGACGCGTTCGTGCTGTGCATGGAGAGTATTACGGCCGTCTTCTGGGGACCGCTCTCCTTCGTCACGGCTGGCTTCATCGCAACCAACCACCCTCTCCGCTACCCGTTCCAGATGATTGTCTCGCTCGGCCAGCTCTACGGCGACGTCCTCTACTACGCGACAAGCATGTTCGACCACTACATCCTCAACTTGACATACTCGAGGCCTGAGACGTTCTACTTCTGGGGCTACTTTGTCCTGATGAATGCCTTCTGGATCGTGATACCGCTCTACCTGCTCGGCTCGGGTGTGTCGGTGAGCTGGAGAGCTTTGGCTGCGTTGGAGAAGCAAGACAGGATATTGAAGGCTGGCGGAGTCAATGGTGCAGCAAGGGCCAATGGCGCAGTATACGGCAATGGCTCCGTCAAGGCCAATGGCGCAGCAAAGAAGCAGCAGTAGAAGGCTTTATGTCCATGGGCAGGAAAATTTTAGGCGGGAGAAGTTCCGCGCTCCGCATCTGCACACCTTGATACCTTCGAACAGGAGACTCATAACCTCTTGCTTTCAGTAGATTGTAACATATAGCGAGTAACACATAATTGAAAGCGCCTCTGCACCGGCATGCCAGAGGACTCCCATCCCAGCCGCTCCTCATCGTCACCCGAACAATCATCCGTATCTCCCTCCGGCCCCGATATTGATTCGTGCGCAAAAAGTGGGCCAATGACGGCTGGCCATCTCGCATCGTGGCTGGCCGAATCTGTGGCACACAAGCGAGATATTGCGCATGGATCGTCCCGTTCAGGAACGCCTGCGCGCGGCGTGGGTTGCCCGCGCGATGAATCAGCCTCGACATGTCGAGTATCGTAAACAGAGGCGTTCACGTCGGATGGCGGACAATGCAGAGCTGAAGAGATTGTTGTAGCGTCCCAGTCCTGTGCGTAGGGTCGCCAGCAAACTGGGCCGGAGCAGGCCTTATCGTGGTGGTGCTTCCTTGATCTGCAGTGACCGGGATGGCCTGCATCTAGGCTTGTTTTGGTCCAACCTCAACATCGATTCGCTCTCGAGCTCTCACCCGCGCAATCGTCGACGCACTGCACTGCACCGCCGAGTTTGCTCGATCCGGCGCACGCGTTCTGTGCAGATGCTATTCACCATCATCCACCGGCATCACTCCTGCTAGCGCGCCGTCCGACCCCGCCGCAAGCTGCTGATGGGGGCCGTGGGCTGGGTAAGCTTCCCGTAACGGCCTTTTGTTTACTCGGGCGAAACTCCGCGACGCCAGCCATTCTCTCAACTCACCCACAGCATGACCCCTCGCTGACTGCCCGAATGCACTGCAGAACACATGAACCCGCCGCCCGCGCCGAACATACCTCGAAAGCCATCGGTCCGCCTGACCAAGGATGGTACGCTGGGCAGAGCAAAGGGCCCTCACGACAAGCAAACACACATGAAGGGCGCGGATTTTGGGAAGGCCATTGGCATCGACCGGCCGGCCAATGTGCGCGACAAGATCAAGAAGTGGCAGATCGAGCTCAGCGCAGACGATTCCGGCGCAGAGAACGCGGTCGCGGGCGCATCCGACGTCGACGAGAAGCCCGCACCGTCACCCAAGCTTCACCTCACACCAAAGGCAAGCCCACTCGCAGAGAGACCGAGCCTCAAACCCACGCACACGCCGTCGAAGTCCATAGAGGCATCTCCAGAGCGGCCGAAGAGTGCGAAGAAGCCGGCGCACACCAAGTTGGACGAGGAGCTTCGCACAGCAATCGCGCCGAAGAAGCGGGTGGTGAGCGACTCCCACTGGCGCACGAAGAAGTCGCCACCGAAAGACGGGGCAGCCCACCTCTCTCCCAAACCGCTGCCCACGCACTGGGTGAGGAAGAAGTCTGACCCTCTGGAAGCCAAACCCTTGACTCCTCCCGCGAAACTCGATCCAACACCCATACTCGACTTCATATCGAAGAGCACGGGACAGCGTCCTCGGAATCTTAGGCAGAGGCGGTCTTCGCGGCCAACAAGCTCTGGCAACGACAATCGGCCCAGGAGCAGTGGATCAGACAGCGTGAAGGCTGCGAGAGATGAAAAGGATGACCCTCCCTCACCGACATCTGCGACATCAGCCGAGAAGGTGCCAGCTGTGCGAATACGACGAAGGCGACGGGCAGCAACATCGCCGAAAGCGTCTTTCTCCCTCGAAGAGATCCTGCCCCTGCGGACACGGCCCCGCCGCAGGTCAGGGACGTCATCACAAGATGACGTAGCCGATGAAATACATGTCGAATACGAGTCGACCGTTCTGGATACACCTCGCGACGATGAGGTCTGGGAAAAGCGTCGAAGAAGGCACAGGGCCGATCGAAGCTTGAACTCACTTGACGACATGCCGCGGGAAACCGTATCAACCAGCCGGAGACGCTCGCGGCGAAAGTCACCCCAATTCGACGTCGAGGATGAGACGCCTGTACGGCCGCCTGAAGCTGTGATGCCAGAGACTCCTCCAAAGGTGTTCGGAAATCGACTTGAAGCCTGGCTACAGACTACCCCTGATCCGTTTGTCGATGCCGATGCTCGCCCACGGAGAAGATCTCGGGGTTCGATATCCACATTGGAGTCAAGCAAGAAGCAAGAGAAGTCAGAAGTGAGCGTATTGTCCGTGCCCAAAGACGAACCTTTGGAAAATTCCGAGGAGCGAAGAGGCAGTCGAAGAAAGGAGAGAAGAAGTCGAGGTTCAGGTGGCAAGCTAGATGCCCATTCCTTGGAAGATGGAGTGCACGAATTAGTTTCAGAGGAGCCCGCTGTAGCCTCCGAATCTGCACATCAAGACCTGACCCCAAGCCCGACACTGCAACGACGAGGCGCAAGGCGTGCCACCCATTCACCTACCAAGGATCGCTCCATGTCATTACCTTCAGGTATCCTTTCCGGGAAAGATGAAGAAACTGCTTCTTCGGCTCCTTCCTCGTCCGTAGAGCCGTTGACGATGGACCTGGCTAAGGTGTCTCTGAGGTTGCCGCCTGACAACTTTGCGATGCGACGCCTGTTTCCTTCGACGGGCAAGAGGCTGTCCACAATTGCCTCAATGGAAACGTTGACGACGAAGATGCAAACAGCTCCACCGCCAGACACAGTGGTGTCAGATGCAGGAGAGACCGCTTTGGAGCCGGCCAAAACGCTCGAGGAGGCAGCTGCCTCCGAGTCTACCGACCAGTTCAACGCAGATACCATAACTACTTTAAGTCGCAAGAGCACGAAGCGCAGTAGACTCGCCAGCCATGCTGACTTGATGTCCGTGCTATCTATGCCACGGGCAGCAGGAGCGAAGAGCATTGTCTCCGCTCGCAGCATCCGCACCAACAGGAGCCGGTTGGCAACTGCCTCGATTAGCGACATCATGAACGAACTTGCTTCAGATGAGATCAAGTACATGCGAGAACTGCGCACCTTGGTCGACGGGGTCATTCCTGTCTTGCTCAGCTGCGTTTTATCGAAGTCCGACTCTGCCGTCGCAGCTGGATTGTTCAGTCGCTCTGCCTCGAAAACTGATCCGAGTAACGTAACGAAGCCGATAGTAGACATGGGCATTTCTCTGGAGCGCCTAAAGAGCCTGCACAGACGTGTTCGAAAAGACGACCCTGACGCTTTCCTGTCTTGGGCGCAAAGCGCACAGCGAGTATACAATGATTACATCAACGTCTGGCGCTTGGGTTTCCAGGACGTTGTTGTCAATCTGGCCTCTGCAGATAATGACCCATTCACGCCTGCAAAAATTGTCAACGGTCCAGATGACGCCGCCCCTTGGGACGAGGGACTGCCCAGAAACGCCGATGGCGATGTTGTCAACGGGGAAGGTGAGCGGGTTGATGTCGCATACATGCTCAAACGTCCTTTGGTGCGGCTGAAGTATATTGCGAAGAGTATCAAGGTATGGAAAGATCACGGTATTGCAATACTGTCGGCTAATGATCATAGGGAATACATCATGTCAAGCCTTCCGAACAAGCCGACAAGATGAACACCGCGTTCCAAAACCTGGTGGATGCAGCTCGTAAGCGCTCGAACGAAGAACGAGCCCGACTCGAGGACGAGGCTGCCGCGAGCATCGACCCGACCCGCGCTCGAGATCCACGAAGCCTAGCCCCTCTGGCCGGAGTGCGAGTCGATTCATCGCGATGTGTTAGAGCAAGAGACTACTTCGACATGGACCTTTTTCACTCAAGCGGACAAGAGATCAGCTGTCGCGTGGAACTGCTCATTCGCGATAATCCCACAGGTATGCCGGGTGGTGGAGACGTCTTGATTTGTGAAGTCGATCGCACTGGGCGCTGGCTGTTGTTACCTCCTATCCAGCAAGGGCGCATCTCGGCACGCAATGGCGACGCCAAGGGAGAGATCGTTGTAATGATCCGTGGATTGCACTCAGATGGCCATGAATGGAGTGAAGCCTTCTCCTTACGGACAGATGACGAGCAAGCCGGCTTCGACTGGGTGCATATGCTAGGCTTGCAACCAATCCCTCCCAGGCTGTCAGAGCTGAAGCGAGACCCAAGTATACTCAAATCACCACGACCAACAAGCAGCCATGCATCTTCCTCCTTGGTTTCTACCGTCACAGCGTCTACCGTCCCACTCAAGTCCCGTACCCCTAGTCCCCATGAGATCGAGATCCCCATTGGAGAACAAGCCAGTGTTACGGCGAAAAGATGGGGTCATGAGACGCCAGATCGACTTTCCAAGTCTCGCAACACATCTCCCATCACTCCCCCGAGCAGTGATGTTTCTAGCGCCCAGCAAAGGCCCGCTTCGAGCCCTGTGTCATCACCATCTGTGGAGGCTCGCAGTCGCGCTCATGACAGTGCGCACATGCACACCCCGAGACCTACAATTCGCCATGACGATGACGACCACTTTGAGCAAACTCCTCGAAGCTTGAATGAAGCAATGGTAATGGCAGGGACGGGCTCGCCAAGCAATCTCAGGCGCACTAAAGCAAAGAGATTGTCGAAGAACCCTCCATCATCCCCGAGCCCTGCTCGTCCTTCGCGACAGATCGTGTTGGACGACCCTGAGGAGGAAAGTAAGACACCACGGAAGCTCTCAAAGCGGAACCGCTCCGATAAGCCACGGCCCTCGACAGCTTCGTCAGTGTCTCACTCAAGCAAGGGCTTCAGCGTGTGGCTGCCAACGTCAGAAGCCGAATATTCCGACGAATCTGATGAAGAGATGCAGCCCATTGCACCTGTCAAGCGACCGGAAGCGCACCGTCGAACATCATCTGTGCCATCCATGGACCTCCCGTCCATACCAAAGATCCGCAAGTCCAGTCAGCCCACTACCCCTGTCAAAGAGCCTCTTAAAGTAGAGGACGTCCCAGAACCGCCCGCATCTGCACCGGCCAAACTTCAGAAAAGGCGTGCAAAACCAACAGAAGAGCCCTCGCTCAAGCAAGATGACGACGGTCCTCCGCCCGTGCCACCACACAGGTCGTCAAGTCCTGCAACCCCAGTAACTCTCAAAACCTCACAGACACCTGTCTTCAGCCCTACGCTACCTGGAAACAAGACCAAAAGACGCTCGTCATCCCCTCTGAAACATGAGTACGAGCCGTCCACAGCAAGCGAACCATCAAGTGACAGCGAAGAGGGCTCCGGCGAGGAAGAGGTATCATTTACTTCCGATTCGTCTGAAGACGAGCTTGAGGATGATGTACCCATGCCGCTGATGCCGTTAGGCCAACCGAAGCAGTTCCCCAAAGTATCACCTCCAGCATCCATATATACCCTTCCAAACGGAACGATATCCCCGTCTCAGTCCGCTTCGAACTCTCCGTACAGAGCGGTGCCGCAAGACTCCAGCAAGGCTTCCAAGGCTATTGCATCAATATTCTCATGGTCCGACTCGGGTCGCTGGGATAGCTTACATCCTGGTGACTGTAGCATCGTCGTCACTCCTGGCAAGTTGGAAGTGTTCGAGCTTAGTGCAGCACACTCAAAGTCGCTCATGGCAGATCGCGACGAGATCATCCAACCTGGCCGCAAAGCACCCCTGGTAGCTGTTGAGCTCACACCATTAGTGCTACTCCGCAAGTCAACCGCCATCGACATCTCGTTCCGCTCCCCGCCCACTGATGAGTCACGCATCAAGTGCGGGAACCAGATCATGCTGAGGAGCCGGGATCCATCAGAATGTTCAGAGCTCTACGCCATGATCAACCATTCTCGCATCAACAACCCGACATACATTGCGCTCCAGAATGCACGAGGCCCTTATGGACAGACCAGCTGGGCAGAGGTCATGGATCGACAAAATGCAGCTCGCTCCAATGCAGGCTCATCAGGTGGTTGGTTTGGTGGTACTCTCGGTCGTCGAAGCTCATACCGCAAGACTAGCACACGTGCTGCTTCGATCTCGGCAGCCACAGAGTCGTCTGTCGGAACGATGAATACAGCTCTTCGCAGTGCGCTTGGAAGGTTCAACTTCGGCAGAAATGGACGCTTCAACATCAGAAGCTCGACGCTCGGGTCGCGCAGCAACAACAGCTTTGACACAGGCTCATCGGGGTCGGGAACAAGTACGCCTCCGATGGTCGAGCCAGGGCGCGCGGTTGGAGCCCCAGCCGGCATCACGAACACGAAGTGTCGCCTCTACGAACGTGATAGCTTCTCGTCTAGGTGGCGAGACATGGGCGCCGCACGCCTTACAATCATGCTTCCTGACCTCTCAATACAGCAATCGGGAGTGCGGCAAGGCAAAGGCAGTCCAGGAATGCGAGATCCAAGCCAAGAGAAGCGCATTGTCGTCGTTGGCAAGTCTAAGGGGGAGACATTGCTGGACGCTACGCTGGGCGAAAGCTGCTTCGAGCGTGTGGCAAGGCTAGGTGTTGCAGTAAGTGTATGGGAGGACATAGTAGGTCCGACCGGGATGGTGGGCACAGTAGGTGCAACAGGTGGTGTTGGCGGGGCGAAGGCTAGGGTCTTCATGATACAGGTATGTCAAGCCCCAAGTCTGTGTTCGAAGTAGCCAGTACTAACAGCATCAACAGATGAAGTCGGAACGCGAGTGCGCATACTCCTTCTCCCTCCTAGGGAAGCTCCGCTACTGAACGATCAACCACGACGATTGAACGAACAAACGCCTTAATGAGCATGTCCACAACCCCACTCAGACGCGTGCCTAGTAGACTTTCGATTACTTCCCGCGACATATATCTTGCGACAGGCCTTTCCTCCGCGCATGCATATACGGCAACTTTCCCAACCAAATTTCCTTTGTGTCAGCCCTCTTCGGCGGGCTTTCTGCTTCCAAGCGCGGCGCCATGTGGTTTAGCATCTTCGGCATGGAATGGGATCACGGATACATATTTTCCACTATTCGGGCTCACTGTCTGTTTTTCTTCTTTTTCGCATTCGGATTTGTACACTTCTTGCATGAATGTGGTTTTCAGCGTGCTGTCTTTTCTTCATCTGCGGTGTTCGATGATACCTATCTCTCTAGGGTATCTACTCGATCGGTGTTAGGGGGATGGAGAGGTGGTCGTGTTTACGGGAGATGCGCTTCGGCGTACATGTGTGGAGATGGGAGAGGGAGCTGTAATGGTGTATAGTATGCTGGATAGCTGGGTGTGTGGTAGTACTTACCGATGAATCGAGATGTTATAGTCCATGATATCCCTTCGCATCGAGTGTGTTTGGAACTGTGATGCTTTCTGGGTGCTATATAGGAGTTTTGGATTATAGGAGCTGGAGTGTCTCGGTATGGGATACGGGGATGTAGATAGTAAGTTGTGAGATGGGGAAATACTTTCGTAAGGCTGTATGTTGGTGTCGGCGCACCTATTCATGTTGCTGCATGTGTGCTAGGGTTGGTACTAGATTGTGGAGGCTGAAGTACCTCGGTATGGGATACGGAGGTGTAGACGGCAAGTTGTTAGGTGAACAAGTGCTTGTGTGTTGCGGGACATCAGTGCCTGTGTCTCTGCCCAGGATACTATGCGCGTGTGAGATTTGGAACTGGATTGTGGAGGCTGAAGTGCCTCGATATGGGATACGGAGGTGTAAATGGCGAGTTTCTGGGGATCGATGTGCTTCTGCGTTGTGATACGTTGGTGTCGGTGTAACTGCTCCTTTGCACTCAGCCGTGAGTCCCATTCGTAGTAAAAGCAAAGTGAACGAGCCTCCACACAACCCTTCATACATTTTGTACGTGTAACGGCCTTAAGA
Source organism: Lophiotrema nucula (assembly GCA_010015825.1). Lineage (NCBI taxonomy): Eukaryota > Fungi > Ascomycota > Dothideomycetes > Pleosporales > Lophiotremataceae > Lophiotrema > Lophiotrema nucula. The sequence goes on along the minus strand of ML977314.1, from coordinate 491,221 downwards.
TGCCTTTACTTATACCTCAGCTCGCGTATTCCTATCCGATTGGGTATATCTGGACGCGGATGCGGTGAAGGACGGCCGTAGGGCTGTTAGCGTCAACGGCCGCACGGACCAGGGGAGAGAGTATATAAACACCCTTCCCCTCCCTCTCTCCTACACTCCACTTTGGACGACAGCTTTGGGGCTGTCGGTGGGTGGCCCAAGACCACACTTCATCGAAGTATGCCACCCAGTTAGGCGCCTTCCATTGGTTCCGGATCATCTGAGGATGTCTGGGCTGAGGGAGGGTTTACTTTTTCGACACTTCCTTCACTTTGTCTTCCTCATTTCAGGACTGATAGCTGTTCGGCATCTTCATCTTGCTTCTACATCTTATCTATGCTCTTGTCGATTAGGACGCATATAAACGCCCTTTCCCTCCCTTCCTCCTAAATCACAGATGGTGGTAGTGCGTCATCAGGCATATCAGGAGGATACACGCAGATGTAGAAGTGATGCATTCATTGGACCGCATATGCAGGTCAACTATGTACCCATCCACCCATCAAACTTTTGTTCTTCCCCGAGTGTGATCATCTTCCATCTCCATCCCTCCCATCTTCAGATGTGTACCCAAACATGAGGTCTGGAAATAGTCAGCAAAATCCCGTTGTGGGACATTACCTCGAGAGCGCTGTAAGTATCTACATACCTTGACATCGAGATTCCTACTCGATCTCTGGTAGCGGTGGAGGCTTCTGACAGCTGTAGTAGACAGCACAACAGTTCATCGGATTCGGGCCCTCATTTCGGTCCCCAGACGTCGTCGTGCGATAGACGAGGTTGCTTTCGCTCGGCGGCCATGCGCTGCTTCCATGTCAATTTCACAATATCATTCTTCATACGACCGCTTGGAGGCGCTTCGGCATGCGAGTCAAACGTCCGAAGCTAGTTGTCGAACTGCAAGCGGCTCTGGGTTGCCCTGCACGCCCGAAGGCAGTCACGTACCTGTGGAAGTCGCAGTGCACATGGCCCATCTTGATCCAGTACTGCTTGATGGGGGACTTGAATTGATCCCAGTATCCTGGGGCGTACTCGGCGTACAAGACGAAGTAGCCGCCATCTTGGAGCTGCACGTTGCCAGCAGTCTCGCCTGGGATGCTGGTATCTGGGAGGTGGAGGAGCTGTGGGACGATGTCGGTGGTGTTGCGGAGCTGTGGTGTCGGAGTTGCGGAGATGAGAGCGCTGAAGAGCGCGAGGAGGATGGTGAGGATGAGCATGGCTGAAGTGGATCAAGGGTGTTCTGTCTCACGAGGATTGATTGGCGAAAATCGTGGATGTGCAGAATACTTTTTTGGGAGAAGGAGATGCGTGTCTTTATAGCTATGGTGTAGATGGACTGGACAGGGGTAGAAATATAGTGCATTTGTTCTAGAGAGCGCCGCGTCGAATCAAGCCAGATCCGACTCGAGTAGTGTTTGAAGGTCAAAGCGCTCATACGACAGATTGTTGAAAACCGCTATTTACCTCCCGACATCGCAAGACTCTTGGGTACGCATCGAGAGCAATGAGAGCCTATCAGTAAGTCCATCGCCTTTCTGCTTCGCCGGCTCAAATTTCCGTACTGTTTGCGACCAACGAGAACAAGAAGAGTTAGATGAGGTTCGTCTGCTTGGAATCGCGCCGCTGCTCTCGACGCAGGTCATTGGGTACCGAAATTCGAGGCCCGAACGAATGTATCTCTCTAGTTGACAATTGGGCACGGCGAGCTACCGCACAGCGCCCCATTCCACTCCCGCAGCTTGCTCCGAAGCAGCGCAGAGAACGAGGTGATCTGGCCGTGCCTTATGAGATTAGCTATAGCTTACCGTGAAGGTTGCTCAAATCACACGTACCCTGATTCGCCTCTTCAGTGCCTCGGACAAACACTAACGCGACGCCATGAAGGTCGCCGTCTTCTTCTTGCTTCCATTTAACCCATTCGCTACCAGCCACCGGTCAAACACCATCCTCACATCTTGCACCCTCATTTCCCATGGCTTGTAACCCCAGGCCCGCAGAAAGTCCATGAAGTACCTCCACTGCCTGTTGTCAACCCTGAATCTCAACTCAGGGTGCGTCCATTTCGTCCACCGCCTGAGTTCGTACTCCGTAAGTGCATGGTCATATTCCGCGCGAGATTTGGGGTCGCGAAGTACTCCGTAAGCCGCTCGGATCTTGTGTTGGAGGGAGTTCTTTGGAGAGGCGTTTTGTGTGAGGCGAAAGAAAGCAGTTCTGATTCGTCTATCGCTGGCATTGCGTGGGAGATTGAGAGTAGCGTAATGATCGTCTCCTTTGCGAGGAGGTGGAACGGAAGTGAACAGAGACGTGGATGAAGACGAGAACAACATCTTGCAGATGGTTCGCCGCAGGAGTCCGCTGGCAATTCTCCACGAGCGAGGATTGCGAGGTGCTTCGTGCTCGAAGTTTATCGCAGGGGATTGAGATTGAAATAGTGTGGGATTTGAACCAGTTACCATGGGTACGCGATTTCGAATCTGGATCAGCAGGCTACAGCTTCCTTTTCATCATTGTGGAGCTCGAAAAGCAAGAAGAACCGAGTCACTCTGGTCGAACCTCCGGACAGTATAGAGCTTTTGTTCACAAAGGTACCTATACCGCAGATGAATTGTTAAAGCGCGCAAATTATAATGTGCATCAAATCTGACCGCCGCTTCAGTTTCATCCATGCCATCGGCAGTGAACGTGATGAGGTGCATCCGATATCCAAAGTTCGGCACGTGCGCGCTATATTCAGATATACTGCAATACCGCCGAGCTATTCAGGTGCCGTGGGGAGCAGGGGAAGGGTAAAATCGTGGTGGTTTGCTTGCAGTGCTGTAGATGGATGAGCTAGTGAGCCAGACCCAAGGGTAAGAAACCCCAACCCGGGTGACGGATTTTACAAGTCATTCAAGGCCCTCGAGAAATTTTATACGCTTTGGCATGCTCATCCATGAAGATTTGTTGAAGTATGGAAGACTAGCACTTGCGATGTTGAAGCCGGCGTCCATCCTAGCCTAAGCCACAAACATCTAGCGCGGCGCACCATAAGCGCGACCCCCAACCTCCTGTTACAACTCTTCTTGACCTCTCCATCATTGTTCTCTTTGCACCAGTCCAAGAGCCCCTTCGCATGCACCGGGCCCTCATGGTAGTGTAGGTATTAAGAAAGGAATGATGAAAGCCTGCTCTTTTGGACCAACAATGATGGAAGCAGTCTCAACCCAATGAACCTAAAGACGCGATAACAGCGAGTGCTAAGAGCATACCAGCGTTCAGGTAGACATTTCTCTGGCTTTCGCTTGCCTTCCAGAGATCTCGAGGCATCATTGGACGGAACGACGACGCGAGGGTCTAGCGAAAACTATCCTTACGAAACCTCATTCGGAGTCGAGCCCGACGTTCCATGCTGGCTGTCACGCGGCTTGACAACGGCGGCTCCTTTAAACTGCATTCATCATCATCTAGTGCTTTCGCTATTAGATGATGGGGCTGCCGTTGCAACGAAGAAATGCCATCATTCGTCTTTCCCGGGACCTTGTCTGGCTCATTCCTCTATGCGCCTAACAAACCACCAACCATTTTTTCTCGTCACGGCCTGGTCATTCCTTGGCATTGATATTGTCCTTTGCTGCTGTCGCTCTTATGGTCGTGTCTGCATGACTTGTGGACATTGCCTAGACTATACCGTTCTGTTCGTCGCCCTTGTAAGCTACCTATTACACATGATCTCCAAGCGAGGCAGACTAACCATACTTCAGTTTGCGACCACTAATCTGTTGTGTTCGAGATGCTAAGTAAACGCCATGACCCTGGACTCGACTCATTGCTCACCGTAATGTTCCTCTACAGCGGCGCAGCGGGAACGAACACGTCTGAGAAGACTGGAGAGACAAGAAATCCGGGCACACGAGGATTCAGAAACAGCATTACAAGCAAGCGCAAATGGCTTTCTGAGCGTATCGAGAAGTTATCTTCGCTTTCTGGAATCAGTTTCCCCAATGCCGATTGCTTCTATTCATACCATTGATCGACAATGCCGTGCACCGATCGGGAGAGAGCTAGTCTCAATTGAGCGCTCGTGCATACGAGCTCAGCCTTCCAGGTGTCCAGCCACAGCAATACAGTCCAGTGGCAATGACAACGGTTGGCTGGAGGAATAAGGGCATTACTTGCGGCTCCTAGACCTTGGGGCCTGCGAGGATAGCGCTGACCTGTTGTATCCACCCAAATTCTTTTCTGTCAAATGCCTGAATTAGAAGCATTGTGGAGATACACATACGTAAATCATGGCCAGCCTTAAATTCGATGAAACGGCTCTTGATCGCCTAAGAAATTTCAACTGGCCTCGTTCGTCGAAAGGATTTCATTCAAACTCGCAGCATCCTCGGACTTGCACTGAAAGGCATCGCCAGCATGTCTCTGTTCGATCAAAACCAGTGGTATCAGATCCGCGTTCGCTCCATGGACAGCGAGCTCTCGATGACGGGTTTAGCGCCTACAGCAGATAAACCTACATCGTCGGTCTTCTTCCAAAACACCAACACTTCGTCTCCAGCCCAAAGATGGCAGTTGTTTTCAATGCCGAACTCGAAATACATTCTTCGTAGCGCCGCGTCCGGGCCCGATGCATATCTTGGGGTGCGCGCAAACACGACCGCCGAAAGTACAACTGGTGGGACCACGGCCGTGATACGGAAAGCAGCTTCATCGGGAAACGAAGCTCTTTGGAGGATAGATCCATTCAACAACGGGTACTTTGATATGGGCAATGTCGCGAATGGGACGGATTGGCACTTGTTCGTCAAAGATGCTGGTCTGATGGCGATGACATCCGACATTGTTGGCCAACAAGAGAACCAAAGCTTCAACTTCACGAAGGTGACTGCTATTGATGATGCAAATTTTTCTGAGGTGCAGGTATGTATGTTGTTCGCTATGCGATCATTAGCTAACAAGTCTCAGACGCCGACTGCGACAGCATCTCCAAAGCCTACCGAGCATGCATCTGGAGGCCTTTCGAACCCTGCAAAGGTTGCGATCATAGCGTCAATATGTGGTGTTGCAATGATTGCTCTGGTAGTAGGGATGCTCCTCTTCCTGCGTCGGAGACGAAGGCGCAAACACCTCGCCATGATTATCACCACTAAAGCTGCCAGCACAAGTGAAGACGAAGGCCCAGATCCATCCGAGTCACGTCGTCCGCTCTCCAAGAACCACTCAGAATACCCGAGGTATACACACACAGCCGAACAACCCCAGGAGCTGGAGAGTGGACAGATGCAGCATCCACAAGAGCTGCCTGTCACGCAAGCCGATCCTATAGAGCTTCCGGTCTGTATGTCGCCAAAGTAGACATTGACACTGGGCTGAGCGTTTACGTCTCACCTGAATTGTGTCATCTCATCGAATACCCTTCCCAAGCTTACATAGTGCGCTTTCTATGATGTATTCAATATCATTGTTCTTATTGTTTTTCTATTTCCTCTATTCTTTTTATCGATATGCGCTCCGACCCGCTTTCCCATTTATTATTTCCTATTGTCTGCGCGTGATTGTCGTTTCTTTCCAGGTCACTTTGGTCTGCAGTGACTCTACCGTGAAGGGCAAGGCACGACTGTTGAGGTGACGTCGCCGCCGCGCGCACGAAACCTTAGCTTATATAAACGACCGATCACCACAGCGCCGACTTCCCCACGCTCTCGCGCACCCTGATCCCCGATCCCCGATCAAATTGCGCTTCTATTCCTCTATTATCTCGAACACATCAGCGACTGCAAAGATGTCGACACTCCCGAAGAAGCTTTTCGGGAAGCGGAAGAGCCCCGACCAAGAAGACGAAGCCTCTACCACTTCCATCGCTCCTGAGGTACTTGGAAATGGCGCCAGCGACCGTCCCATGAAGCGGAAGAAGACCAATCAGGACATGAGTTCTGCAAATACACCGTCATTTGCCGCAAAGCATGTTCTCGGAGCCAAAGACCTCCCAAAGAAGCGCACGAAGATTGCCAAGGAGACGAGTGGTGGCAAGAAACAGCACCATGTCAAAACTTCAGGAATCGAGGCGCCCCGAGAGGTGGACTATATCGCGCCGACCTCGTCACCTGGTCTAGCCGTAGAATACGCCAACGAGCCCATCTCTTTGGCGACACTGGCAGCTTCTGGTGCTATCGATGCCAATCTCAACGCCGATGACAATGTTACTGCATGCAGCTCCCCAGTCAAGTCAAAGCTTGGCACTCCTAAGACCGCTGCAACAATTGCCAAGGATCTCCCTGAAAAGCATTCGAAGGCAACTAACAAGGGGGATGAGGGACAGGTTCCATACGACACCTACCAAGCCACCTTATCCGCAGTCCGTTCGTCTGCACCTACTCCATCTAAAGGTGCTTCTTTAGCTCTTCCAGATCCAGGGTTCAGCAATGTTGAGCCACCCAAACACGACGTTAAAGAAGTAGTCAAGAAATTGCTCACTGGGAAATTTCAATGGCCGTTACGTCCAGTTCCAACTCCACCACAGGACAATGGTCCGTGCCCGATCAATTGGAACGAACCTCCATATGATTTAGTTGATTGCGCCCATCCCGAATGGAAGGAAGCGTACCTGTGGAGACGGCCATGGACAACGAATCCTCCCACTTTCGTCGAAATAGGAGGGATGTACATGGAGAAGCATAACAAGAACGGTATCCCAAAAGACTATGAAGAAACCGTTCGGAAGCAATTTATGAAATTGAATCAGCTAGTCTTCCTGGAGACTGGGCGCTATTACGCTGGATCGACTTCGGGGCTGAAAAATTTCGTGCCAGAAGCGGACAAGGCGGAGAAGAAAAAAGCTGCAAAGAAAGCTCAGAAGGAGGGACAGCACGATAACGTTGAGGATGAGGAGACTGAGGAAGATAAACATATCAAGACCACGTGGGAGAAGATTCTGGAATACGATGGCGAGGAGTTCGCGTTCCGCTCCACCGCTACCGAAAAGTCCGATGTGAACCAACCGGAGCCCCCCAAGCGCTATGTGCCCGTCGATCTCGTCCGACGCGAATCCGCTTTAATGCAACCCTTGATCGATCGAGGCGTTTACCAGCTCGACCTCGACTATGGAGTCGACATCATTGACGGTTTCATCAACTGTCTCTGGCCTTTCAGGCAGACCGTGCTCCCTAACATCCTCAATCGCCCAATCAAGCACGGTGGACAGCGTGCGTGGCAAGTCTCGCGCATTGTTTGGACGGCCGGGAAGACTATACAGCTCTACTGTCTGGCAAAGCAGCTTGACACTAGCGACGTCTGCGATATGGCAGCAACCCAATTGTATCACATGTACAAGGAGGAGATTAAATATCGCTACGAAGTTCGGACTGGAGCGCGAAAATTCAACGATGTTCCCCGTGGCTTCGCGAGTGCTCTGGATTTTGAACCGGAGGATGTCAACAAGCTGTGGGAGTTTACCGATGAGAACGATCAGATGCGCGCACTCTGGTTGGATATTGTTCGAGCCAAGGCCTTCAAAGGCATCACAAAGCTAGACGAAGAAATCGAGGCTTACACTGCTGAAGTTCTCCAGGCAGTCGAGTCGGAATACGAGCCACACATCACCCTGGCTCGCCTCCGCGAACGCATCGCCACAGGATATGGTGACGTTCTAGATGTCCCAGAACCTCACCTTGTGCACGATAATGCCCCAATGGGAGAACGAATAGGCGTAGCTAGGAGCTACAGCCCCCTATGTGGCCTCACCATGGAAGAGTTCTGTGGCCGATACCACAAACACGCAGAAGTCAACCTACCATGTCATCTCAAGCATCCGAAACCTGACATTCCAGATGATAACGACTTGCTGTCTGACAGGCCGGAGAATCACGTCAAAATGACCATCAATGGCATCACAGGCTTCACAATTATCAACCACTGCCCGTTCTCGAACGACTACTTCCGGCAGCTACCGGAACTTGAGACGGAGTGGAACTGGGAGCGAATTCGGTCTGTGAACTTCTACGACGACCCTGGTCAAGGTATCATGAACCGAAGCGGACGTCCATCTTACTTCGCAAATCACGAGAAGGATCAGATGGGCCGATACCCATCACATCCTGGATACAACAGCCCGCAGTGGAAGCCAGAGGTGGAGAAGCTAACGCACCGCACACCTGCAGCCGCAGGCTCTGAGTCGATGGTTCAAGTAGAGTCTCCGGCAGATGATCAGGTAAATACTGTCACGGCCAAACCGATGAAGCCGATCTCCCTGCACGCAGCTGTTCGAAGTGGTCACTCATGTGGGAGCCCAGAGCAAGTTAATGGAGGACTTGAAGTCGAAAGCCAAGTCCCGCAAGGTCGAATTCAGTCTGGCGGGGATCTACAACAAAAGGAAGTAGACGAGTCAGACTCAGACTCGAACTCAGATTCGGGTTCGGAACAAGTATCAGAAGACGAGAATGAAGAGATCCAGAGCCCCGGAGTCCACATCAGTGAGGCACCCATTGACAGTGGCTATTCTTCTATTCCGACGCCAAAGGCCAAGACCAAAGGTAGTGGCAAGGGCGAAGCTAGAAATGGAAGGGACCGGGTGAAGACTGGACGTGTTCACAAGAAGATGAAGAAGCAGGTCGATAAAGGCCGCCCGTCCATGGACCCCTTCACTGATCGCGAAGAGATTCGCATTCACTGCGAGCCACTGCTTCGAAAGCTGAAGGGGACGTCGAAGAAGGATGCGTTGGTTGCAAACCATATCCAGATTGGCGATCAGCCGTGGACACGTCCTGATTACGACGGTGAGATGGACTCGGATGACCATGACGAAGAGAGCCCCGACGACGCTGACGGCAACGAACACCAGGTTTACGATGACGAGCTCCTGTAAGGCTTCTCAAACTCTATCGGGTCGAAGGCGGAGAGTAGTATGGGAGATGGTGATATGGAAGCTGGTGTGCTGGAAGGAAGGTAACATGAGGTCAACCCAGTGCTTACGGCTCTATTTGGCATTTCCATGATTCAATTCATATGAAATACAATTGCCTATCAGTAATTCCTTGATCCTCAATCCAACCGTACTTCCTCGCGTGAATGACAAGCATGCTTTTGAGCTCCTTCTTCTTCCTTATCGGCGTTCCCAGGATCTCGATATGGTGTAGGATGCGATGCTAGGGTCCGACTACTTACCAGTTTGGGCTGGCATTGGATGCATCATCTGTCGCTTAATTTACTTTACCTTTCGTCGAGGGCCTAGCGCGCCCATATTAATTAAGTACAACTTCAACAACGCCTTTCCCGGTAGCGACCTACCCACAACATATTGCTTGAGTGCTCTTGGATTTACGGCAGTTTGGGAGAGCCCCACAGACTGCCCGGGTCTCGACAATCCCTGCGATGTTTAAGAAGCAGAGCTGCACAATAGGCCCCGCTACGCTCGTTCATCCCACGCCAACACCGTTCACGATGCATCGATCTGTCTTAACGGCTTTCGCCCTTCTGGGCGCCACAAACGCACAACAAGCCCACATGATGCGATTCGCGTGTTCACAGCTCGTTACAGAGCGCCTTGATCCGCTCGTCAACCCTGGAATGGTCGGGACGCCCCATGTGCATCAAATTGTGGGAGGCAATTCTTTTCGCGCAAATATGACACCGGTCGAGTATGATTTGCCTTCGCACTCGAATTGCACGAGTTGCACTTTTAGTGAGGATTTCAGGTAATGCTGGGAGCCGGTTGACGTCCAAAGGATTTTGGAGCTAAGATTCACGCAGCAATTACTGGACCGCTGCATTGTATTACCGGGCCAGAAATGGAACCTTCAAGAGGGTCAAGCAATTCGAAAATGGTGGCCTTCACCAGAATGGAGGAATGACCGTATACTACATTCCGCCGTATGACGGGGTTTCCAACGTAACTGCGTTCAAGCCCGTAAGCGTTGATCTGTCTATTTAGGCGAATGTCTCAGGACTCACATACTCACATACTCATAGGGCTTCCGCATGATTGCCGGAGATCCCATGTTGCGATCAACGAACAACGAACGTCGCGGCCTCTGCCATCGTTGCTTCGAAGGTGCAGACTTCACGCCATTCGGTGGCGCCCCCTGCACTGGCAACGATACTACACATCTCCCAGACAACTTTTGCCCCGGTGGCATCCGAACGCAAGTGTCCTTTTCTCATATATGCTCTATGAATCTCAACTATCTGGGGAAATGGCCTATCTAAATACACGTAGTAGCAAGCTGATTGTAGGAATTTTACAGGCAAGTGTCCTTTCCCACCTGCTGGGATGGTGTCAATCTTGATTCACCAGATCATCAATCGCACGTGGTGTATAGCGAGATCCCATTCGAGCCCTATTTTGACCCCGTCATCACGAGGCCTTACACGCCCGAACAGCAACGTGGCAAGTGTCCAGACAGCCACCCTGTTCATCTTCCTCAACTCATGTATGAGATAATGTGGGATACGACTCCGTTCAACAATAAGGACCTTTGGAATGAAGATGGCAGTCAGCCCTTTGTATTCGCAATGGGCGATGCGTAAGCTCCGAATCTCCTTCTTTGTCTGATTCACAACTCACGATATGACCAGAACTGGCCATGGCAATCACGGCGACTACATGTTTGGTTGGAAAGGGGACTCATTGCAAAGAGCCGTAGATGCGAGATGCGATAACGATCACTGCAAGGAGCTTCTGAGGCAAACAGACGAAGAAGCTATGAAATGTCAGGTACCACAGACTGTGGTCGAAGACGTTGAAGGGAATGACTGGCTCGAAACTATCCCAGGTGGCGTCACGATTAACGATGGGAATATGGCAACTTAGTGATGTATGATCAATTTATAGAAATGTGACCTATCCGAGGTCATTCTTCCTATCCTCTAAAATTTCATGCTGAAGTCCTTTGTGAAGCTGTCGAAAAAACAACATGGTCACCAAAGCGGACCCGAAGCTATTCTACGGAATTGATAAGAACAAGGTATTAAAAATATTGATCACTGTCTCGAAGTATTTCGTACAGCCTTTAGAATGTCATAACAGCTGCCAAAACGAAGTAGAAGCCATTGTGGCCGAATCATGCAGGATACGGTAACGTGCTAGGTAACACCACATCGAAGCACATCGACATGTCCTTGGTTTGATACTAAAACTAGTGAGAAGTACTCGAAGGCATCCAGGCTATGCAATGCAGATTGAGTTAATCATAACGCCTCGGAGAAATTAAAAGGTACCGAACAAGAACCAGAAGGCCAAAGAATCCTCTCACTCTTCAATCGGACTCCTCATCATCGCTCGAAGACTTGTCTCCATCGCTCTCCAACGCGTCCTCGATCTCGAAACCAACGTTCATCGTCTGCTCCTCGTCGCCCTCCAACTCAGCCAGCTCGCCATCGACCTCATCTTCAGTGCCGTACGTGAAGTAGTACTTGATATCCGCAGCCTTGCGGATTGCAGCTGGCACTCGCATGCATCCGTAATTGCCGTTGATGTCAGCCTTGATCTCCCCCATCTTCGTCTCCACCCAGGCCAGGTTGTGCTCTGCCAAGCAGAGGATCTCGTCGTTGACGGCAACGTCCATGATCTCTTTGAGCTTGGCGCTCAGTTGCTCAAGGTCAGCCAGCTTCTGGCTCTCGGTGAGCCGAAGTGGTGTGATGGCGGGTGCCGTCGTGCTCCTGCCGGACTTCGCTTGCTTGGGTGCGGATGGTGGTCGCTTGGCGTAGGTGATGTTGCGTGGGTATTCCGGGTGCAATGAGCAGTAACGCTCGCGGAGTGCTGCAGTGCATTGCTTCCGGACGGCTTCAGTTGAGGTGGCAGTGGCGTTGAACCGCTCGTTGTACAACTTGAGTACTTCCGGGAATGTTCGCGTTCCATAGGTGGTCGAGTGACCATCCGTGCCGGATGCGTTGTAGTTGTCGTGGGTGAGAATGCAGAATTCGGCTCTCTCAGAGAACAGAGGCCTGGCTTTGAGAGACTTGGCAACAACCTTCTTACGCTGAGTAGTGATGGAGCTAGTCGTGTCAGTGCTGGTGGTCGGCGGAGGAGGTGATTGCTCCATGTTGGCTGTTGTTGAGATGGGCGTGCCGTCATCGCCCTTAGTCTTCTTGACGACGGTGACGATGTGTGCCTCAACGGCTTGGGCGCTGCGCTTGGTGTTCATGATTGACATGGCTGCGAGGTGTTGGTAGAAGAGAGAAGATAGAGGTCAAAAGGGTCAGAACGTGTGAGTGGCCGTGGGACGTCAAAGATTAGGAGTCTGGATGTAGTTGGAAGGGAGGAGATCTAATGAGAAATCGGTGGGAGGCTCTAAATTTATATACAAGAGTACTTGGGGAAGCTACGGTGAATCGCAAAGCTGAACAATAGTTGGGAACTATTGTGCGTGCTTGTGTTGTTGCTAATTGAACTTATTGAACGACAATACGAGGGAGACAGCCCAAAATTGCGATCGCACAAGAGACAATAGGAAGAGTATTTCTATAACCAGTACATAATAGAAGAGACTGAAGAGACGATAAATAGAGCGAGACGTGGGGATCTATACTGCGAAATGAAAGTGAAGGGTGAACACTGCCACTGCAAGTGTAAATGCCAATACAGTGCGCCGGAAGCACTTCGAGGTCATGTGCGACAACATGTTAAGTTGTAAATCTGTCTGAGCCACTCCAGCGTCCCAGGTCATTCTGCTGTCGGAGGCTAATAACTTAGGTCGGACATGCTACCTTCTAGAAAGACCTCAATCGACCATCTAGTGGACACTTGTAACTGCACCTGGCATTGTGACATGGAATGTTTGCAGCCACTAAGATTGTCCACGTTCTCTTGTGAGACACTTTGGTCTTGCATTGTTTGAATTGATTGGCAAATGCGCTGTTTCCTCAAGTGCGCTTTGTGCATCCGTAACCACCTTGTTCAATTACAATGTCCTTCAACACCATATGAGATCATATAGCCATCGATACGAGACTTGACACTGTTACAATCAACGATAAATATTCCACATTTCTTCGAAGTAGCTGGCAACTCAACGCTGCAACCACTCCCCACGTTCGCAATGTCGGTGAAGAGCGACCTGCGAAAGCAGCTAGCTGCAATATGCTCCCAAGCCCATAGCAACAATATCAACTTCGCAGATATCATCCCACACGAAATGCAGGACCATTTCAGTAGTCTACGAGAGTTGACTGCCGCGAAAGCATATGTCAAGGAAGTTGAAGAACGCGAAAAGGCCCTTCAATCGGAAAATGCAACGCTGAAGACAGACCTTCACGGCGCCAAACAAGCCGTAGCCGACCTACCCGATGATCACAAGCAATTGAAAGTCGATTTGAAGCAAGCCGAAGGCCGCATACAGTTCTACCAAGGTTTGAAGGAGGATGCCGAGGCCACGGCTGAGAGCTACAGAAGGAAGATGGTGAGTGCGATGTCGAAGCAAACAGATTCCGAACAAGCTATGGCTAGAATAAAATCTTTGGAACAAGAGTGCCAGGACTTGCGAAATAGCGCGTTCAAAAAGGTCAAAGACAACCGTGATCTCTTGGATATGCTCGAAAAAGCCGAAGACAAACACCAGAAAGCACTGAGCGAGGTGCAAGCCCAGCTACAGAAAACTTGCGAGCAGCTATCCACCCAGGAAGCGCACTTGGCAGCACTGGAAGAGGAGAGTGATGTTTTCGAGAGGACAACTGGGGACGTTCTAAGTCGCATGACGGAAGAAGCTGATGAGGTCGCTACCGTCGTGAATACGCAAACCGACTACATTCGTCATGTCCAAGCCTGTGAAGCAGCGGCCGCGACTGAGGCTCGATTTCTAGCGCGATGGCTGAAGGGGTTCCACTCCATTAGCGTGAGCTACCAAAAAGTATTCCGGGATCTGGTAGAATTAGGGACGCAGGGGAAGGTATATCTACCAGCGCATCTGGAGGCTTCCATCGCTTCTGCAAAGCAGGAGCTGGACGCCTTTGACACGATGAGCGATGCACTCAACATGGAGGATTTGGACAATGAGTCGGTCAAAGAAACGCGAATGGAGTTGGCGGCAATGGCTCATTCCGCGCATAATTTGCAAGCGTTGATGGGCACGATCTTAATGCAGATCAAGAAGTAGGTTGACGAGTGGCGCATTTGAAGCGCTTTGTCGCTTGAAGACCATACACATTGAAATTTCTTCGAACGCTTGCAGCACGCCGAGGGAGTAAACTAGCATCTAAGTTATCGTTCTTCGGGCGGTCGATGAGGCCAATCTTCAGCGAGGATAGCAAAGTCAAAGAGGAGATTCGTATTACTAAGACTCTCGCTCAGCTTTGATCCTTTGGTCTTCTTGGTTTTCTCCCTTTTCTTCATTCAATATCTGTTACCTGTCGCTTGAACTCCAACGGCACTCGATATAGCGCAGATACACACACATACTTTCATTCTTCCAACTCGGCACCCTGATACTTCTGTGCAAACATTGACTCATCCGGATGAAAAACCAGCTAGCATATCTCTCAACGACATCGTTATCGGTAATCAGATATCTAAATGCTAGTCAAACAATTCCTGTTCAAAGCCGCGCACTAGGCAGTGAGACTTGTACTAATCGGCTTCCCAGCGGCGTCTTGTTTAATTTTATAGACGTACCTGCCACTCAACACTGAGGTGCTCTGTGGAAGCTTGTTGGTACCGATCAGGTCCCAGGTACCGTTTTCCTCCAGTGCCGCGCGCTTTTCCTTCCATGAAACTCATTTAGAGCGTTGACACCCTTCCAGTGATGGCGTCTTTGTAGTTCTTAGGCTCATAGCTAGCGTAGGTTATTTGTTCTAAGAGCACCAGCCAGTCCTGATCTTGGTTCCCCTCCAGGGAGCAGAGCGCCACAACTCCCTGCGTAACGGCGTTCACGTCGGTCTTGTCGATTGCTCTAAGGCAAGGTCGAGAGGTCCTCTGCAAGAGCCTGTAGTGGAACTTCCCGTTTCGATCCCCTTCTGTCGTGATTAGCATAGGAGTAATGGGTCGTAGTGAGAGCTTATGGTGTGGGGAGCTGTAAAAGAAGAATCGATTAAAATAGGACAGGTATTGCCCGCCTTGAGTGGCTCGTTCGCTTTGGGTTGATTTCTCCCCCTCGAACGAGGCGCTCCACTCACGCTCCAAGGGCCGTTGGCGCAGTGCTAGGCAGTGAAAGGCAGCTGTACGTTCGTGTAGGTCCTTCATTGTGACAGAGGTGTCGGGGACAGCTGCAAATACATCTTCGTTAGAGTGTACAAGCTCGAGGGTTTCCAGGTCCTTATTCCACACATGATATTGGTGCTCTCCCTTGCCATAGCCTGCAGGGAGCAATTTTCGCGCGCGGTCATCCAGCTTACGAAGTCCGTCTTTCTCGAGTGTCTTCCAGCACTCGCAGCCAAAAACGCGCTCTGGAAAGTCGCGAGCAAAGTAAAGCTTGATGTTGTGTTGAGAAGATGGGAAGTAGGAGGAAGTAGATAAGGGGGTGATGGTTAGAACTTGTTGCCGGAGTCGTTCCGCCCCAGCTCATATTCAGTCCCTGCCCTTGCGCGTTACACTCTACTTTACTATAGTACACTACTCCTCTAAGCAAGTCACCAGACTTGAAACTCTCAAAATCGATTCGTACTCTCTACTTAACTACAACAACTACCCAATTGTCAGCACGGCCACACTCATCCAAATGCCTGTCGATCCCTCGAATGCAGAGCCGCTTCTTCTGCAGCTGTTTCGAGACGACGATAACGACGAGGACGTGCTATCAAGAAGAAGCTTCGGGCTTCAGTCAATGGCAGCTTGACACCCTCACAGGCCGCTTCCAACTTAGATGCGTGGATCGTGGGCGAGTCCAACAGACGGCTCGCAGAGCGTATGAAGCGGCCGGACCCAAAGAATCTGACGCCTGAAGAGGAGCAGCAAGGTGTTAATTTCGCGCAATCATCCCGAACGCCAGTGTGTATATTGAGATGGCCTTTCCAATCGTCGCCAAGCTGTGTGCAGCCTTTCCGCCGTACCACGCAGGACAAGACAGGATCATTGACTTTCTCCTGGCGCTAAGAGCAATGCCTGCGCACCAAGCTCCCGACGGCTTTCCCTCAGGTAAGCCCGATGACCATAATCACATGGTCACGTTATGGCCGTTCGGCGACAACTGGATGGCTCTAGCTGAAGTGTTCCGCAGGGAAGCATTTGGTGGGTTCCATTGGCATCTACTTCTGGCAGTAGTAGTTTGACAAAGCTGACCGCGCGCGTTTGGTGAACAGTGTATTCGTTTCCCTACTCCGACATTGAAACTCCCGGAAGCGAAATTCGAGTTCGCTGGCGCAACTTCCAATCTGCCATCGCTCGCATTACTACCCTAGACTTGCTAGACTTGGACTTTCTCTATACCATAAGCAATATTCCACCATCCAGTCCAAATTACCCTGACTTTGATAAGCGCAAGTCCGGCGGGCCGAACAGAATCGGCGGGGATGTGGTTGCCGGCGGACAGTGGATCATATGGCCAGACATAGGCCCGTATGTGTACCAACAATGCAAGAATAAAAGGAAGATAGAGGGTCCTAGGTCAATGTGAAGCGTGGAGAGATGGAACACGTGGAAGCAGCAATTCGACTTCGTCGCTGGGGATGAGAGGTTCGACTCTACCGCCCGGTTTGTGGCCAAATTGGCGGGTCAGCGGATGCTAGCTTTCGAGACGGCAGACGCAGAAGGGAGAGCGACGTAAGACGGATATTGTCCACGTCGAGATGACCAATCCACTTAAAGAGTGCTAACAACTTATAAGTAGGAATTAGAAGTAAGTACCTGTTCACAAGATGGTAGCAGAAGCGGGATTCAACCCTGATACCGTAGAATTTCGTCCAGATACACAATCCTACTACCTTTATAAGAAGCGGCATCTAACAGTGTTACAAGTTTGGTAGGACGTAGGGGTGGCCAGCTTCCTGGCCAGGCCCTAGGAGAATGATCGCAGATCATCCGAGGCCATCACCAACTCATTGTTATCCAGCCACGAAGCGTCATCGGCTACCGCGTATGTATCCGCCAGCCAGCGACGAGCATGACAAGAACCAGCTGTACCGCCATAGACCGTGCGGACAATGTCCAATTGCGAGAGGTTGTGCTTGAGGTTGTTGCTCCGATGAAGCTGCTGGATCACCGATGTCAGCGTAAGTACGAACAAATTTCGGCCGTGCCTGTCTTCGAGGTATTCCGCAAGTACGACAAGTGTCGCTGGGATGGTGTATATTGTGTTCTAGTCAATATAACGCTCTGGAACACCCACCCTGAGCCGCGTGAACACCTAAGAACAAACTAGCTAGAGCGTTGTAACAGGTGATGAAGCGCTTTTTAATCATTTTAAAAAGCTAAAAGTATATGTAGGATTTACAAGAATCGATCAAATGGACATCAATGTGATCGGCTGATATCGACTATGACAAGCTCGGCCGCCTTAATGACATCGCAAATTGCCAGACCATTGCTGTTTGACTTCACAATATCCCGTTCCGGAACACCTACCCTGAGCCACACCAGTACCCAATGAAAAGCTACCTAGAGCGCTGGGACAGATGCTGAAGCGCATTTTGAGTGTTTTCCGGAGCTGCAAGTATACGTAGGATCAAGCGAGACCGACCGAGTAATCGCTGTTTAGCCTTTTAATATACCGTTCTGAACTACTCACCCTGAGCCACGTCAACACTTAATCCACTGCTCTAGATAGCTTATTCTCAGGTGTTGTATCGCTTTTTGGGTGTTTTTCGGAGCTTCAAGTGCACGTAGGATCAACGGAGACAGACCATATGTACATGGCATTGGACCACAAGTGCTATCTCTAGGCGTTTCAATTGAGCCGACTGCACTTCTGCGGAGTCCGAGCATAGTCTACACTCGGTTCAGACAACCCTGAGTATCATACCTTTCCTACGTTAATATCAAGTTTGGAACATCCACCCTGAGCCACGTCAGCACCTGTCCCAATGCTCTAGTTAGCGTGTTCTTAGGTGTCGAAGCACTTTTTCAAAGCTTTCAAAGCGATGTAAACAGGTATAGAGACTTCAAAGGAGCGGCGAGCACGGTATACACTCGGTCCATACAGCCCTGAGTACCAGCCCTGAATATCTTGATATCATATCTGGAACACCCAACCTGAGCCACATCAGTGCCCATCCCATCGCTCCAGATAGCTTGATCTTAGGTGTCGAAGCAATTTTTCAGAGCGACGCAAACAGGGACAGAGGTTTAAAACGAGCTATGAGCGCGATACACACTCGGGTCAAGCAGCCCTGCATACCTGGAACACCCACCCTGAGCCACGCCAATGCATATCTCATAGCTCTAGATAGCTTGTTATTAGGTGTAGCAGCGCCTTCTTCAAAGCAATGCAAACAGGGAAGTTTCGAACAAGCCACAAGATATTCAGGACTACTTGACCGAATGTATATCATGCTTGAGATCATATCTGGAACTCCCGTCCTAAGCCTCGCCAGTACCTGTTTCAACGCTCAGGGTAGCTTGTTCTTGAGTATCAAAGTACTTCTTAGGTAATAGATATCCTGACTCACGTAGCCCCGGGTATCTTAATATTGTATCTAGAACTCCCACCCTAAGCCACACCAGTATCTATCCCAATGCTCCAAATAGCCTGTTTTTACGTATTGAAGTGCTTCTTAGATACTATACGTACTAGGTCACTTAACCCTAGGTATCTTAATATTATAACTAGAACATCTACCCTAGGCTACCTCAGTATCTATTCCAATGCTCTAGGTAGCTTGTTTTTACATGTTGAACTGCTTCTCGGACACTATCTACTCCTTACAGCTAGTTGTAAATAGTCGTAAACATTCTTAGTATTATATCTGGAACACCACCCTGAGCCACGTCAACGCCTGTTTCAACGCTCTAGGTAGCTTGTTTTTAAATGTAGATGCGCTTCTTGGACAAGTTATGCTTGTTTCAGACGGTCGCAAACAGTCGTAAACAGTCGGAAACATTCTTAATATCATGTCTGGAACACCTACCCTAAGCCACGTCAACGTCTGTTTCAATGCTCCAAGTAGCTTGTTTTTAGGTGTCGAAGTGCTTCTTAGACACTACCTACTCGTTGCACACAGTCGCAAATAGTCGTAAACAGTCGTAAACAGTCGCAAACATTCTTAATATCATATCTTGAACACCCACCCTGAGCCACGTCAACACCTATTTCAACGCTCTAGGTGGCTTGTTTTCAGGTGTTGAAGCGCTTCTGCAACACAATTCTAGCAAGCAACAGATGTTTCAAGCGAGCGACGACAGTTGGATTTGCAAAAACTAAACCTACTCCATAACTCCACAACAGTAAACGAGTGGCAGCGGATTACAATCTGTGTAATAATAAAACCTACTCCATGACTCCACGGAAGAGCAACTCAATACCCGACGGAAGCCCACCGACACGCACCAACACAACCTATCCCTCACTGGTTCTTGCTTTGCTTGTTCTGCCATCCGGCAGTCTTGATTGCGGTACTGGTCGGATCGATGCTCTTGTCTGTTGGTGGTATACCACCGAGCGGCAGCACTGTGTGATTGTAGCGCCAGTCGAAGACAGCTCCAAACCGTTGCCGGTAGGCAGCAATTGCGCACAGGCTTCCGATCAGTCCACCAGCGACAATATCCACTGGATGGTGATAGTGATCGGCCAGCTTCGAACCAGCGATCATCAGAGCGCAGATGATTGGCAGGATCAGAACCACCAAGTGCCAGAAGCAGGTTTGTCGATTGCTGAAGATCTTCAGCTTAGCATTGAGCTACAATGCTAAGAAGACAAATCCTGCAAACGCTGCTCCCGAGTGACCTAAAGCTGGTCAGTACTGAATTCAAGCTGCTGCTGGTCAAGTACATACCAGAGGGGAAAGTCATAAGGGCTTCTCTGATAAGTCCAGGATCTTCTCCTGAACAGACCTTGTTCCACTCAAACCAGTGCCCAGAGAATCCACGGCCAGGTCGAATCGCAACTGGACGGCATACGTCCAGGAAGTGTGGTCGAAATCCACCCACGGACAACTTCAAGACCGTTGAGATAAAGGTCTGTGCTGTTAAGGCATAACCCAGAGCCATCAACGCTGTGTTGCAGTCTTGGAACTTGCCGATCCTAGCGCTAGAGAGTACCAGAATTACAGCTGCTGGGCACAGGAAGCTGACCAGTGCCGACACCCAAGAGTTGATGTACTCATGCCTCAATGGAAATGAGATATCCAGGCCCAGTTTGTCTGGCTGCAGCATGTGACTGTTGAGCAGTGGACAGTACTGCCACAGTACGAACGCCAGTCCGTTCAGGATTGAGATCGAAACTATGTCCTGCCAGTTCTGCTTCAGGAAGGAGCCAAATGAGGGTTGGTCGGGGAACAGTCTGTAGAATTGCTGCCGTCGGGTTTCGGTTCCAAGGTCGTTGGGCTCTGGATCGGTGCCGTCCAGCGACAGCGGTAGGACGGTGCGATAAGGAAGGGAGCAGAATGGTGAGGATTCATGGTTGTAGCCTGCTTGAAGTCAGTCAGCCTGAACAATGAACAATGAGTAGTAACAGTCAGTCTTACCTGCCATTGCTGAGGCTGAGTGACGTCGGCGAGAGGCGATTTCAGTGATCTCAACCCGTTTGTTGGGGAGATCAAACGTCAAGTCGCGTATGGCTCTGCTAGCTGCGTCTGAAAGAGGCGGATCGAAGAGGTCGCTGGACGGTGGGGTGCTGGAAGGCGACGAGAGCTAGACGGTGGAGAGCTGTAGGGTGAGGAGGGCTGGACGATGGCGAGCTGTAAGGTGACGAGAGCTCGGCAGTGGGGACTCGTAGGACGACAAGGAAGAGTATTGATGCGGAAGTGGTATGATCATACAATAAGAGCATGCAGCTGAGTGTGGATGCTGGGATAATTGTGTGGTGGAAGAAAGATCATGAAAAGCGAGGGCGGGGCGCTGTTTATACCCGCAGAGTTGCCCTGTGCTTTGTTGACAAGCTAGTGGGAGGCCTTTGCGAGGCTTCTGCTCGAGTGCGAGTGGCCAGAAGGTGCGGTGAGAGGACAGGGCAGGCACCGGTTGGCTGCCGTGGCGGTGGAGAAAGCGCGAAAGGTGCCCCTGCATCACTCGTTAGAAGCGCTTCGCCATGTAACATAGAGCGAGCCGGAGCTCATACTGTACGCTGTTGCGCTCTCAAGGAGGGAAGAGATACTGACATTCGCACCTGAGTGAGAGCCATGCGTGTGCGCTTTGCGATTTTTGGTGGACGATCGGCTTGCGACGTGGGCGGGTGCCAACGGGGAGGAGCCAGGTGGCAAAATGAAGGCGCGAGAGGTGTCGCCTGAATCACTCGTTAGAAGCGCTTCCCATCATGGCATAGAGCTCGTAGAATGAGCCTTTTGTGTGCTCTTGCGCTCTTTTGTGGTGGAAGGAGACTCACCTTTATACGCATGTGACGACTAGGCGGACATGTGAAGTGGATCATCAGTTCGTATGCCACCTCGAGAAGGATGAAGAGGCCACGAGGAAGACTGGAGCAGCATGAGAAGACGCCCAAGGCAAGGCTGGACCAGCGCAATGACTCAAGCTCTCATGCTTTCCGGTTGCAACGACGGTATGATTGGGTGCTCATGAGAATCTCAAGAAGATGAGGAAGGTGCAGGATACACCCCGGTACTACGCACAAAAAGCCTTTCACCACATGATGCAGCGCTACCAAAGTCAGCATTCCGTAGTCCGTTGTGCTTTCATGAAGTGAAGCGAGACTGACCTTTACTCGCCCTGGAGAATGATGCGGCCGCTTGGAGCGAGTCCTTTGGCTCTAGGCTCGGTCTTCCAGAAGAGACAGAAGCAAGGAGAGCATGATGTCAAGGACCGTTGAATCGATGGACTCCTCGTGAGATTCAACCGAATTCGTAAATCGTTGGACGCATTGCCTCAATGCGCTTCGAGACAGCTTGTCGTTGATGAGGGTGGGTGTGACGGAAGCAAAAGATGTGACCTCTGACACCTTTTGTAGAGACCCCACCTTTCAAAGTGTAGTGGTCGGAAGCCGCATTATGTGCGCTGCTGTGGTTGTTTGCAGTGAAGTGGTGAAAGTGGACGTCATATGCTTCGCCTCTCGGGTCACGAAGTAGAGGACAGGGATCTGTAAAAATCTTAGGACAAGTTCATATGAGAGAGTGCTCTTATTTGGTACCTGTTCTGGTGTCAAAGACATCGAGCATCAGGCCCCAAGCGGGCAACATCTTATGGTAGGACACTCTATGCTCACCGGAAGTGCAGGTGAGAAGAGGGCAAGTCTTCATTCACAAGAGACGAGTAGTGACAGCTGCACCTCACCATGTACGAACAGGTGGTCTCAGAAGTCTTTGCCTGTGTCTATCGCAGTCAGTGACTCTATGGGCATATTCGTGGCATAGTGATGGAAATGAGAGTGGGATTAGGCGCGGTCAGGTTTGTGACCTAGGGATGTTTCGCGGTCGACATTACATCATAATCCTTTCTGCTGCAGAAGCATTGCCGACACGCTACCAAAAGTCACCGAACAAAGCAGGCCATTCCAAATGTATGCATTGGATGCAACTCGGATTCGGCATTTGAGATTAGGCCAACGGCTTGGATACAGTAGGGTACCTGCTCCCTGAAGAAGCCACGACATGCTGGCGCCCAGCCACTTGGGTGGCGGTGCACGATGAAATCGCTCCCATCCTTCCAGCTTGTCCAAAGCGTTTCAGATATGTCCAACCCACAAGACAGTAGCTTCGAGACCCTTGGATCCCGTTTCAACGTTTTAGAAGTTGGATCTGTCTTCCCTGCGACGCGTTAAGGATAGCTCTTGCCGCATCAGATTATCCCCGACTTCCTATTAATCGCCCACCGTGAAGGAAGATCCACGATCGCTAGGCAGAGCAAGTGTATGTAAACCACGAGGCCAGGTGCGGTGAGGCCACACGAAAATTGTTGATACGCAACTTGCAGAATTCACATCCTACCCCCTCAAGCAGTAGACCAGATCTGTGATACAGTAGTATCAACATCTTCCTACTTGATCTCCTAGTAACATATGCAGCACCCTGAATATGGCGAGTCCCGTATCTTGGTACTCGGGCCCTAACTTACTTCTTCGGCTGGGAGCACTATAGTTGCCTGTCCTCGGTCAGATAAGGAAAATCTTAATTGTGTCGATGACAACGGACGCAGGTCGCGAGGAAAGGTTAGACGAGACAACTCACCGAATCGTACAATTCACAATTTACAGTCTTCCCGCCAAGGTCTGAATTTCTGAATAACTATATAAATTGCCCTCCAGTCCTCATTATGTTCTTCTTTATCCGTCTTCAATCCACAACAGCCCCGAGCCTCTTCAGCACCCACAGTCAACGTTTTCAAACCAACAAATACAGCACACTCCAAGATGCAGATCAAAGCACTCTTGCTCTTTCTCGCCGCCACGATCGGCGTGCAGCAGGTCGCCGCAACCGCCAAGAATCCCCGTAAGTACAGTTAATACCCAGAGAGGAGTACAGATAATGTAGTTGTATTATGCTGTAGGAGCACTTCGCCTTCTAACCACTGCTTAAGTGAGATCGCGATCATCCGATCACAGCAGTTCAGGAATCCTAATACAACTACTGCATCTATATTCCCGGTCTTTCTTAAAACATCCATCATGGACTAACATCCGGGCAGGCGATGCGTGTTTCAAACAATTCTATAAGGAGTTTGGCTCACACTGCAAGTGGAAAGATCCGGACGGCACAAAGCACAAAGGCCGTAAGTACCTCTCCGCCATGTATCGTCTCAAACTAATCAAGGTCGCAGACTGTACCGACGGCTATTGCATGACCTGCGTCGAGGACGACGAGTGGTACAGCGTCTACGATCCAGACCATGACTACAACAAGCGCGCTCTCAACGGCACCGAGGAGAAGCAACCAGTGACCATTGGCGCAAACGCTCGCGAGGCCTGCATCTCCTGGGATGGGGCTAACGAGGCCTTCGGCACGGAATGTGCTTACTTCGAGGGCGATTACATGGTCCCCGGCTGTAAGTCTTAAACCTCGAGCCACTGCTCATGTCTCTCTCTGATAAGACTTACTGACAATTATCTAGACTGCAACGCCGACATGAACGACCTCGGCAAGATCTGCCTTCCGGCCGCAACATGGCACTTCTACTACGATCCTCAGCACCGCTTCCACCGCTCCGCCGTAGCCACGGAGGAGGTCGACGCTGCGACGCTCGAGAAGAGGGGCGAGACTGGGCTCGCACAATGCTAAGCTCCCAAGTCGCAATCTAGCTGTGTCGAACAAGAGGCGAGCAACTTCAAATGAGAATGCGTGAGGTGATCTATGGTTATGGGTAAAACACGATCAACGAGTATGGGTTAGATGGATGATTCACACGTGGATGGATGTGGACACAGAACACGGCTCGCCTTGCTTTTCCAATCATGATTCTCGGTAGCAGATACCTAATATCAAAACTTCATACACATTGTCAGCTGTTCTGACATGAACCCAATTTACGCACCACTGTGAAAGAAATGATATCGAACCAATAAAAATGGCCGTATACGCATGATTGCAGGTCTCAGAACTCGACAAGCTTGACCGACTTCCTGACATCCTCGGGGAGCTCTTCCGCCTTGACGATACCCAGTCTAATCGCATCGCCCCAGAAGAACATTGCGCGCTCGCGAGCGTAGGCGAGGTAGTCGAACTCGTCTTCGCCGTCGTCCTTTGCTTCCTTGGCGGGCTCGCCTGGCTCTTGCTCGGTCTTCGCGTCACTCGCAGCTTCCGCTTCAGCCTCCGCACGCATCTCTGCCGTTGCACCCTCCAGTGCCTCGCCCTGCTTGCTCGTATCCCTCTCCTTCTCGTCCTTCTCAAAATCTGGGCACCCAGGAATGTTCGCCTGCACGATGCCCCAAGCAACCCATTGTGCTGAGTTAGCGAGTCGCCAGAGCCTGGTCTCTGCCATCAAACGCGTGGTCTCAGTCTCAATGTCTTGTTCAGCCTGTGCTTCCCGCTCTTGATATGAGTATTTCTCTCCCGGCGGAGCACGCGAATCTAGCATGAATGCCGATATCGTGGTCGGCGTGGTCGTAGCTGCGAGAGCAGTCGTGCTTCCGGATGTGGGTAGGGGGCCGAAGTGCGGCGTCGGTGGAGAGCTGACTCTACCTGCTGCTTTAAAGGTGGGGTTGTGCATCAAATAGGCGCGGATGAACCGAGACTGTTCCTCGGTCGTGGGGTAGTAGGAAGTGTTACAGCGGAAAGAATAATCCGGGTCGTGGTAATTGTAGCACCATTCAGTCTGGGAAGGTAAGTTAGCAAATGGGGTCTAGCAGCAGGACGATGGAAGGCAAGTCTCACAAAATGGTTCGCGAACTCCAAGCCGGGAAGGTTCGCATTCGCATACTCGAAATCGATGACCACGAGCTGTTTGTGCTCATTGGCAGGAAGCAGGAGTGGCGACTCGCCAGCAGGTATGAGGCGTAGGATGTTACCGTATTGGGTCTACATAAAGTCAGCATTCCGGCCCAAGTCTCGCCAACGGTATCTTGGAGGGCACTCACATCGTTGTGAGCGAAGACGAGTCGATCGTTGACCTTGTCACGTCCCCCGTACTGATCTTCTAACCACTTCCTGTATTTCTCAATAGTCTGCTGGAAGAAGGGCCACTGCATGCCACAGACAAAACCACGTTTCTTCCAGGCGTCAGCTGGCGAGGTTGAGGAGCTTCTGCTGGTCTCCGACACCTGCTGATCGAGCCAGGTTACGATTTGTTCACAGCGCTGAACCCACTTGTCCCAATTGCGCCACACGAATGGACCATCCTCTCGCTCCTTAGGTAGGAGGTCTATGCCTTCATGCAGCTCTCGCATACGCTTTGCAATCTGCTTTGACGTATCTGGAATGCGCAGATCCTGGAACGTTAACGTCTTTGCGTGAAAGAATTCTTCGAAGCGGCCATTCGAGAAAGTCCCCAGGAGTCGTGGTCCAATGCGCTTGCGCGCCAGCCTGCGAAGGATCTGCAACTCTGCTTCCCTATCGATCAAGTGCTCGACTTGCGGACCGTAGATGCGCAGAAGAAGCTTCCTACGCTTTGTCAGTAGTTTGCGAGATTTTATTGAGACGTGATGACTTACGGGGGAGGGTTCTTGGGTGTTGGCAAAGCACCTGCACTCTCACCTTGAGAGGGAAGATCCTTCGGTGGACAGACCACATAGACTGCGTTTGTCAAAGCGCCGCTGAGACGTTCCACCTCTATATCGCCGCTGTCCTCCAGTGGGACGCGCCGCCATCCCTTCAATTTCAGAGTGTGTGCCAATCGAACGATCTCATGCTTGAAGGTGTCCCAAGCCTCCTTATCTTTGGATGGCGCAGCAGATTCGGCCGTATCGGCACCACCACCAGTATACGCCATTGTCCGGGAGTTGTCAAGTACAGCGTCACAACTGGGGACAAGCTGGTCAAGGCTCTCAAAATAGTCGGTATCGGATGACACAACTGAATGACGTTTCATGAGCGATGAAAGCTTATGGGAGCTTCTTCTCTTCTTGGTTGAACCTTCTGTAGACTTGAGAGACATGGTTCGCTCAAGGATGCTCGCGAGATTTTCGAGAGCAACGGACCCTTCTGAAGACATCGAACCTCTCCGTTCTCCAGCAGGGGGTGCTCCAGCCGCCTCTTCACTTCCAGTCCCTTCTTGATGTCGACGATCGGTCTTGCGATCTTTGGACGCGCCTTTTCGCTTTGCCCGTCTTGCAGATCTTCTCTCTTTCTCGTGCTTCAGCCACGCTTGAACTTGCTTCACAAGCTTCTCGTGAGCATGGCGGTGCTTAGGAGATGTATTGGACAGGTCTGAATCCTCACTGATGAGGGAAGAGAGGGATGGGTTGCCAGCAATACTCTGCTTGGCTGCAGAGCCTAGCCGCTCGATTGATGGTCTACCGGAGAGTCGTTTCCCGCTAACGTTTGCACGATACTGCTTCGCACTCTTGTCAAGATCAAGTGAGTCCCCTTTATCGAGGTCCTTGTGCTTGCCAACCAGTAGTGGTGATATACTCTCGGGTTCTGCAATAGACACAGCTGCACACAGAATAAGCATTATTCAAAAAGGGTTGAAGTAAAGGTGGAAGGGGCTCGGGATGCGCTAGTGTGCTTCGATTCTGTAAGAGCCGAAGTCGTATAGGTAGAGACGTGCCATGCGTTGACCGCCACACGCCATCTGCTGATCCAGATAAGGCTGCGAGATGTGAAGCATCACGTGGGCGATCTGAGCTGCGAGTACGCGATTGTAACAACCAATCTCGTGTTTACGCCCTTCGCATATTCATAGAGACCAGAAAACTTGGGGCTTAGCCTACTCGTGGCACAACCATCATGGGATGCAAAGAAAAAGAGTGAATTCGTACATACCTTTGGTGTTATGTGACCGCGGCGACGCGCGCTCCTCCATGGTCTCATCACGGGAGGACAAGCTTTGCTCCCCAGTATCAGGGTTCTGTGGCTGTCCGCTGGAAGACGCCATCGTGGTACCTGAACTGCAGGTTCAGATAAGTCCGGTCACGATAGTATCAAGCCGTCGCTCGTTGTTTGAAGCACGACGAAGTGGTTATGTTCGGGTGACAACCTTAGATTGCCGTCTTTCGGGCTCTGCTTCGAAAGAGTTGTTTCTGTGGAGCAGCTGCTATGCTATCGATAGTTGGATCGAACCAGCCGCAACAGGAAGCGAGACCAGGATGGCACGTGCCAAGGCGATTGGCGTAGACGTGCGCCGAGCAGGCGGGAGTAGGGCAGGCCAAGCTGTGGAATGCAGGTGAGCGTGCTGGTAAAAAATTTGGTGCTGGAGGGCGGACGACAAGTAGCTTGGAGACTGGCGTTGTGAGAGGCGAAGCCGTGAAAGGTGGCGTCTTCCAGACCTCAAACCTGTAGTCTGTTATCTCGCCCTTGCTTTTAGGCGTAGTCTAGCGGCTACGTCAGCGCGGTCGCCGCAAACCCAACGAGACGGAAACACGAAACAGATACGTAGGTAGCACCGAGGAGTTATCATGTGATTGTCACAGAATGGTAGGTGTTAACGCGCTTCTGGTATTGGACATGCAAGAATGGCAGTCGGTAAGTCAAGAATTGAAGTACTGTGTACCAACTATCTATCCAAGCCCAAAATCGCAGTATTGGGTATACTGCTTCGAACGCAACGCAATGAGCGTTCAAGATGCCAATCCTTGTGTACCCTCCTTGCCCATACAGATAAATATACAACCGTGAGCCAAAGTTTTACACACACACCATCCGTCATTGAACACCATACGCCACGCTGCTGAAAAATGATTGGAATGGGATGAGTTAATAATATGTACAAAGATCGTCCGTATTGTGCTCTTATTGCGCCCATTCGACGGTCTCCAAAGCCAGCATGACGAGGATAAGCGTGGAAGGCAGGATCCAGACAACATAACTCTGGAACAGAAGGTTGGACATGGCGCCCATGTAGACGTTATTGATCTGGCAAATCTGCGCCAGCTGCAGTGCGCTCGGAGCCCCAGTAAGGAGGAAGCACACAATAACAAAGATCGGATCGTCCAGTATGCTGACCGGCACAAATTTCGCAGTGATGGCTAGGAGCGGTGCCATAACGATGGTCGGGATGAGCATACGACTGACGAGGGAGGCAATAACCAGCTTCTTCTCCACAGACTTGTCTTCCAGTGAGAGCGTTTCCTCCTTGGGCAGCGTATTGCGAGCAAGATTGGCACCTAGAACCACCAGAATGAGCGGCACGGCTACTTGGCCGCTTTGGCTAACAGCGCGAGTGACCGAGTTGCTCAAGAAAGATCCAGGGTCGAAGAAGAGATGTTGAAGTCTGGGAATGGAGGCTATGACAATTGCAGCCAGCATGGCCCATAGCGGGGGATTCATGAAATCCCAACATCCATTCAGAAACGTGGCGGATATTGAATAGACTTTGGACAGCGTCCGCTGCAGCCAGGGTGGAAGAGCAAGAAAGGTACGTCGGGCGGCGCGGGAGATTGCGGCGCCAATAGACTGGAAGAATTGTTGGACTGCTCGCTTCGCACGCTGCCACCAGCCTTTGGGGCCCATAGGGAATGTATCTGATTTGTACGGTGTGATGTCGCCATTTCCGTAGCCGTTGACATTCCCAGGCCCTTTAAGGAGGGCGTTGCCATTTGTGGGCGTTGGCATGATCTCGGAGGCTTCGGCGACATCTCGTTGAGTCAGAGAGTCGGTGTCGCTAGAAGTGCTCGAGGCAGCAGACGTGGTATATGCGGATCGGCGAAACTCTGGGGTAATATTTCCCGACTCATAGTCAGAATGCGAGTCATCGATTAAATGCTCGGCCTCTTCGTCGGAATATTCGCCATTCTCAAGACTGCTGGCCCTGCCTTCGTCGTCATCTTTGTAGGCAGAGGCTGGCGCCAGTAGGACGTTGAAGCCCCACGTCCATCGCACCAACTGCCCGAGCTGCTGAAAGATCAGCAGGTACAAAATGCCGCGTGCAGCAACTTCGTTGTCGTTGTCGCCGGGTATCTTGTCCCAGTGTAGTCCAGACAGCGTTTTCGAGAGGGAGATGACGAGGGAGATGGGCAGCGAGTTGGAGTTGCCGAAGACCTGGCCGGTTTAGTTACTTGTCCAGTATCTCAAGAACCTTTGCGATGCTTACAGCCATTGCGACTACGAAGTTCTTCGCTCTTTTCTTGAATTTGCAGATGCGGGCTATCAGGAGCGCCGCAACGTATGATACGATCAATTGGACGACGAAGATGAATGGGATGACTCCGAGCTCAACGAGCTTCTCGGCGGTGAGCTGCGAAGCCAGTTTTGTGAAGACTGGACAAAAGTACGTCAGTGACAATTTACGCAACAAAACGGTCAGACATACTCAGACATGGCGTAAATAACTGAGTGTTGAGGTTGGCGACGAACTTCTGCGCCTCGGCATCGAACATGCCCTGGCGCGCGACGATGTAGCCCGGCAGGCTCACGCAGACGACCTCGAGGACCGCTTCGAAGACAAGTAGCGTGAGATTGGCGAAGTCGGGGTGCGAGCTGTGCGGAGGGGGCTTCGTCTTGAATGCATCGAGGATGCCACTGCCGCCGTAGTACGGATCCGCCGCCATCGATACGAGGTTGCCAGCAGGGTCGCTGGGCTGTAGGGTGCGCAGTCTGAGAGACTGGATGCCGGAGAAGGAAGGCATCTTGACAGCCTCTCCTCCAACGGTGCTATCGCAGCGCTGTTCGCGATGGTGATAGCGTGGAGCGTGAAGTGTCGGGTCTTGGCTAGTCCTGCCCAGATGCGGACGCGGTTCGTCACAGGTATGACGGAGGGCGCGGAGCAGGCAACTTTAAGAGAGAGCCAGGAGAGGACCGCTCAGGTGGGCAGGGCCCTGTTTATGTCGAGTTGGCGTTGAGCGCAGCAGAAGCAAGCATTGAGCGCGGGCTAGATTTCGCCATCGCCGTATCTCTCTCGTCGTGCCTTTGGCATGGCGCTAACACTGCAGGTTCTCGGTCGCGCAGGAGCCTCTTGGGCTTTTGTCGGGCCCCTGCCAATCGCGACGCCTCGCGGCGGCCATCTGCAACTGCAGGGCCTCCAGAGAGCGCGCAATGCCTGGAACTGCTCGACGTAGACGGCCTGGTTTTCAGGCACGGCGTGTCCTGTTTGTCTAGAAGAAACCTGCTGTGGTGTTGTACGATCGCGTTCGACTGACGCGAGGCCGGTGCGCCACATGTGGATTCTGGCTAATGCCATCGCACTCAGCATGGGAATCGGACAATCCATGGTGGCGCGGCGCGATGATCAGAGGGGTGACGATGACAACACCGCTGCTCCGTCGCTCCTTGCTGTGTGCCTTCTCGTCGCCGTGAGCTTCAAGACTTGCGTATCCTCCGTGCCCGCAACCGTGCAGCGGCTGCTTTGGTGATCCAGAGCGTCTCGTCGAAGCCGGACCGAAAGCTCGTTTCCAGGTTCCAAGGTTTTCAACGGCCGGCCCGCGCGCACGACGTCGTCCACGGCAGCTCACGCCCTCACCCTCCGCGATTCACACCTGGACACTCTCTCCGCGACCTCTGCTATTGCTATTCCTCATTCGCCGCCTCTCCGATATGCTTGAAACCGGCCGGAACCTACACCTCACCCTATCATCGTGATTTCATTCGCGAAACGCTGTGGACGTCACAGCGCATATCCTCCGCCCCGCCACGGCAAACCTCGTCCACCTCCTGCCCTTCACTACAATCCAGCTGAGAAAGCAGCCCTTGGTCTGGGATATCAGAAATCGACGATACTGGGCAGCTCTCCCAATCACAGTCAACCAGCCTGAAGAAGTTCGCGCTCCCAGATCCTGCCCCGCCAATCTGTGGGGGACTTTGGAAGCATATCTTACCGGCCAGCAGCCGACCGTCACCACCATGGCTTCCCCTCCTGAAGCCGAGTTCGATTCCGACAGTCCTCTTGCGTCGCCTTCCCCTCCAATCACCCCCGATCCGAGCGACCCTCCTCACACCACCTCTCCCGACCCCTCCCGCCCCGCTGTGCGCTCTGT
This sequence comes from Lophiotrema nucula, assembly GCA_010015825.1. Classification (NCBI taxonomy): domain Eukaryota; kingdom Fungi; phylum Ascomycota; class Dothideomycetes; order Pleosporales; family Lophiotremataceae; genus Lophiotrema; species Lophiotrema nucula. The sequence goes on along the minus strand of ML977314.1, from coordinate 459,683 downwards.
GTCGACGCCCGGGGCAACCGCGAACATGACGCCGTCCTCTACACCTCTGGGGAACATAAACGCCGCAAGGAACCCGCGAGCCCAGGCACCAACGATATCGAGCAGAGGGAGTGGACTCAATGTCTCGCAGGATATACTAGCCAGGATACAGAAAGTTCATCTTGGCCGTCAAGGGGCGCCTCAGCCGGGTGGAGCGCCAGGACGGCCGCCGATGAGTCTTTCGGGCCCAGGCGCTCCAATGCCTGGGAGATCGGGGCCAGCTTCGCCAGGAGGTCCACTTTTGGGCGCTGGTGGTATTCCAGCAAATTTCCGCCTTCCACCCGGCGTGCGGCCTGGCACGACCAACACGCATTCCGCTCCCGTCGTTCCGAGTTTCCGCCCTGGCGGAGCAAAGCCTTCTATGGCGGAGAGGCGAGGTATTGCGCTGCCTGGAGGGCTCCCAGGCTCTGCACCCCCGAGCAACAGTCCCGCACCCCCGGCTGGTAGGAAGAAGCCGGGGTTGAGTCTCTCGCAGATGAACGGAGGATCAGCGGCCCAGGACGCGCCCCCTAAGCAGGAGTCCATGATCGACAAGTATGCTGATTTCCTCGACGCCCGTACGGGCAGTCTGAAGTTCGAAGGGAAAGCTATCCTCGATTCCCAGGGTGTCAAATTCGCGAGCGGAACCACTTTCAACATCTCGCTGGACGAGGTGGACACCCTCGACGAACTGGGCAAAGGCAACTACGGCACCGTGTACAAAGTCAGGCATAGCCGGCCCCGGATGAGAAGGCCTGGTCAGGGATTGGCAGGAAACAAAGCGGCACCGGGTTCACCAACGCGAAAAACTGCAGACGGCGACGATTCCAGCCCTACAACCACAAAACCCGCCGCTGGCACCGGCATCGTCATGGCTATGAAAGAAATGCGCCTCGAACTCGAAGATGCCAAGTTCGCGTCGATCATCATGGAGCTGGACATCCTGCATCGCTGCATATCACCTTACATCGTCGACTTCTACGGCGCTTTCTTCCAGGAAGGAGCAGTTTACATTTGCATGGAGTTCATGGACGGCGGCTCAATAGACAAGCTATACGCTGCGGGCATCCCAGAAGGCGTGCTGCGCAAGATCACATTGGCCACTGTAATGGGCTTGAAGGCTCTCAAGGACGAGCATAACATTATACATCGAGACGTCAAGCCCACGAACATCCTCATGAACACAAAAGGGCAGATCAAAATTTGCGATTTTGGAGTGAGCGGCAACCTTGTGGCTAGCATTGCAAAAACCAACATTGGTTGCCAGAGCTACATGGCACCCGAGCGTATCTCTTCCGGTGGCATCGCACAAGCAGGCGCGAATCCCGGAGGTGGTACCTACAGTGTTCAGAGCGACATATGGAGTTTGGGACTTACCATCATCGAATGCGCATTGGGGCGGTACCCGTACCCTCCGGAGACGTACAACAATATTTTCAGCCAACTCAGCGTAAGCACTGCTCATCTGTCCTGCTATCGCAATGCTAACGTCTTCTGCGTAGGCTATCGTCGATGGTGAACCGCCCGATCTTCCTGAATCCGGCTACTCTGATGCTGCGCGAAACTTTGTTCGCGGCTGCTTGAACAAGATCCCGAATCTCCGACCGACGTACGCTATGCTGCTCCAACACGCGTGGCTCGCACCCCTCGTCAAGCCCGAGACAATCGCCGAAGAAGACGAAGAGGCGGCAGAGGCTGCTGCAGAGGCTGGCGAGGAACTTCCCGTCGGTGACGCCGCCGCATCCATAACACAAGATCCAACAGAAGTTGTTTTTGATAAGGAGGTGGCGGACTGGGTCAAAGATGCCATTGATAAGCGGAAGAGAGGAGTGTTAGGAAAAGGAGCGGAGAAGCCCGCACTGCACGCAGCACCGCTCGATGCAGTATCGAGCCCGGGCAAAAAGGGAGTGAACGGCTTGAATCTCTCGGAGACTGAAGCACCCACAGCAGTTGCATAAGCAGTCTGCTCTCAGAACCTCGTGGGGGCCTTTTTCAATACTCTCTGGTCGCTCGGAGCACTGAGCACTATCGTATATATCGCGAGCCTGGTCGCATTCTCACAGCATTAGGGGGTGCGTAGTCGAGACCACGGTCTTCTGGAGTCCGTTCTCTCGAGGTTGGTGAAAGGTGAAAGGATGAATGACGGAGAAGTCTAGACCAAGGAATGATGGCGTGCATCATTGGGTGTCGATATCAGGGCACGCGGGTGCGGACTACGAATGAAGACTTAACCTCATGCGCAACTGATTTCGCCAGGCTGCTTGGCTTCGATGTATTGTATGCACATTCACAAAGACCAAACCTTTGCGCCACGATACTTGTGATGAACTCTACTTGTTCCGTAGCTGCATGATACAATGAGCGGGCTTCATCACTTAATCCACAGCTCCTCAAGGATGCTTTCGTAACCTATGTTTGTTATACCAGACTTGATGCAGTCTCTAACGTGTGATATTGTCAATGTGAGGGCAAAGCTCATTACCTCGAATGTTGAAACCCGGCGATGTGTCAATATGACTTCCAAACCAACCTGACAAGATTACCTGCTAAATAACCTTACCGGTCCAATCACAGGGTTATGCAGTGACCCCATTGTAGAAAGTTGTGCAGGTTGTACCGAAAACTTACCCAGCAGCATCGTCTGATAACAACTGGCAGTGGAGACTTCAACGCTGGTGTGTTTCAAGATGGCCTGGCTTCTGAAGCGCGTAGGTATTACATGATTATAGCTGATGGGTAACTTTAGCTTGGCTGGCTTATATATGTTATAATAAGTCATCGTCTTTGTGAAAGATCGCTAGGGACGGGTGGAGTTTGCCGGTTCGTGATATGGAAAGCACCAGACAGGATCACAATCAGACACAAAGAGATTCCAAAATGCGAAGCAGTTCAAGAAGAATAAAAAGCGACAACAGCCGCTGTCGAGTTGAACCACTAGTTGTCTGAACAACCACAGTTGAGATCGAAGTTGTAATATTGCTGCTACGCTCGAGAATTCTGAACGAAGAACTCTTGCCGAGTTCTAACACACACACAACCTTGAAAGAAGCAGTTCGAGAAAGTGCCCCCGTGTCGTCCCGAATTCCAGACTGCAGAATGAGCAGAAGGAAAAGCGCCGGCTAAGCCCCTCACATCCGTCCAGTATACTAAAAGCGCTTCTGCATTTTCCGAAAACGCGTAACTTGCCAGCTGATCTTTTCTCACCTGCGTTCCGACCTGACGTGAGAGACGCGACATCACGTGTCAGGCGCCAAGATTTCTGTGGGCAAGCCTCATGCTCGTTACCGAAACCGTGTCCTTGAACGGAAGTTTATTGAGCCACGCTCGAATTCTTACCACCTCACGCCCACACTCCTACTCCGCCATGATAATTTGAGACAACGTACGCCCATATCGTCTCTCACACAGTCGGCTCGCTGCCTGCCGTTCTTTCAACTTTCCTACCGTCGAACGGTTTTGCGGAGAGGTTGCGCTGGTGTAGTGCCAGGTGTTCAAGATGTCTGGAACAGATTATAGCTACGACGAACAGGTACGCACCCAGCCCGGAGGCCGATATTTGCGGGCTCCTACACGCCTCTGAAGGCTTCCAGGCTGCATGATGCGCTCAGCAGAAGCTAACTTTCTCTCCAGGGTCAATTCTTCCCATACTTTGTCCTCACCCTCGCTACCCTCGTCACAGTTCCGGCCACCTACTCATGGCTCAAGCAAAGTAAAGAGCTAGAGAACACAGCGGCTCGCGTAAACGACGAGTTCACGCCGAAAGATGCCGAATTAATCGACGCACAGCGAAAGATACAGAAGAGGCGGGAGCGGAGGACGAAGCGCATGCTGGTTAGCATACTGGGGTGGCTATTGATCGGCTTCATGGGCTACTTGATAGTTGTAACGGCGCGAACGGTGCCTAAGATCTGGGACCCGTATGATATTTTGGGTATCTCGATGGTACGTTCACGATCTGACTGCTTGGCGTTTCGAGTATGCACTGACGTGGAAACAGTCCGCTACTGAGAAAGAGATTAAGAGTCGCTATCGAAAGCTCTCCCTGACCGACCACCCTGACAAGGCGCGTCCCGAACCGTCGAAGAATATCACCGAACAAACCATCAACGACCACTGGGTGGAAGTCACAAAGGCTTTCAAGGCGCTTACAGACGAGGAGATCCGCAATAACTTCATTCAATATGGCCACCCAGACGGGAAGCAGAGCTTCAGCATTGGAATTGCGCTGCCAAAATGGATCGTGGAGGAGGGCAATGGCAAGTACGTGCTGATCATCTACGCTCTCGCCCTTGCTGTCATTCTGCCCTACTACGTCGGTAAATGGTGGTATGGAACTCAGCGCTTGACACGGGAGGGAATTCTACACGACAGCGCAGGCAAATTATTCCGCGAGTACGACAACGATCAGAGCGACAGTGGTGTGATCGGGGTTCTGAGCAGCGGTGACGAATTCAACGAAGTCCTCGCCGGGCACAAAGCGGAGAATGGTTTGCCGAAACTCGAACGCCAAGTGCTCGCAGAGGGATCAGAGTCGCCAGTGTCAGCAGTTTTGACTAAGAAGGATCGCCAAAAGTTTGACGAGATTGAAGAATCGCGTCGGAGGAAGGTGTTGACTTTGCTTTGGGCCTACCTTGGTCGGATCGAGCTAGACGACGAGACTCTCAATGCCGAGAAGTACCAGGTTGCGCCCGTCGCCTTACAGCTCAACGAGGCCTACACTTCCATCGCTCTGGCTTACGGGAACACCAAAGCTGTCCTATCTGGCTATCACACTTCGCAGAACTTGATTCAAGCACTGAGACCTGGCGCGTCCCCTCTCGAGCAACTGCCACACTTCACCCCAGCCGTCGCTAATGCTGCGGAAGCCGAGCGATCACGAACCCACTTGACTATCCAAGAGTTTATGCAGATCCCTGCGGATCAGCGCAAGGCACGTGTTGTTGGACCTGGCCTTTTGAGCGAGTCTCAGTACAAGCAAGCTTTCACAGTGGCCACGCAGCTCCCGGTTTTGCATGTGGAGAAAGCGTTTTTCAAGGTCGTGGGCGAGCGATTCGTTACCCCTAGCAGCTTGGTCCAATTCGTGCTAAAGTGTCGCTTTCTTCCACCAGGCTCCATTGGCGTACCGCCGGTCAAGGAGTCAGATCTCCAGGATATCGATCCCGATGAGGGTGACGTTGCAGCTATCACTGGACGCAAGGACGACAAGTCAGGTCAGAAGCCTATCCAGCCCGCTCTTACACACGCACCGTACTTCGCCCGCAACCATGCTCCAAGATGGAACATCTTCTTGGCCGACAGCAAGCAAGGCAAGATCGCCGTACCTCCATTCACCTTTTCAACCTTTGACAAGCCTATCCTGGACGAGAGCGGCAACCCTACCTACAATGTGCAGACCCTCAAAATGCAGTTCGGCGCGCCACCGCAAGCTGGCAGTTATACCTTTGTGATGCACATGATCTGCGACAGCTACATTGGCATGGACACCCAAAAGGAGGTGACGTTGGTTGTCGAGGAGGCAAGCAAGGCAGAGGAGTTTGATGAAGAGGACGAGATAAGTGAGCCGGATGAGGGTAAGTTGGATTCAAAGCTGCATTGATTCGACTTGACTGACATTTGTGTTACCAGATACTATTGCCGGGCAGATGCGAACATTGAAGGGCGGCAGTGCTCCAGGTGCCTCGAAGCCGAAGAAACGGAGGGCTGTCGATGACGACTCGAGCGGTAGCGACACAGAAGGCGACGTAGATTCGGAGAGTGAAACCGACACCGAGACGGACACAGATGAGGAGTAGATGCCTTTTTGTCATTCATATTTCATGGTATTAGTGTCTGAGTCGCTTTCTGAGGAGTTATCCGAGCGGGCGATAAAAGCCGGCGATGTTTGAGGCTGGACAGTTAGCATGGCATTTCCAGGCGTTTAGAATGCGGGCTTTCCCATATCGGAACCCTGATATCACTGGGTGGCAGCGGGAGTAGAGGGTGTATGTGTACATGAATCGAGCACTCATCGTTTCAATCTTTGGTGTGTCGAGTTGTCCCCAATGCACGTTTCCTGTCTACGGGTTTATTCGTGAGAGCAGATCAGCGAGCAACCTCCCCCTCCTACGACGCTTGTACTGTCTGCTGAAGGGCTTTTACAGCGCTACGAGTATTACTATCGTGTGTGAATTCTTCCACCTCCAATCCAGGAGCGCGCATTCATAGCGAAGGTCCCGAGAGTCCAGGCTCTTCCAAATCAAAACAAGGACGCGGAGGAATACCTTCATCCAGGCCTTCTAAAACGAACCTGAGGCTAGAACAGCGCATCAGATCATCTCATGTGATGATGTGCTCTCCCAAGGTCGATCACATCACAGCGTCAACGCGAGCCTAACCGGAGGATTCCACAGGAAAGAAATGTTCCGAGAGCTCAGGCATTGACTTAAGGCATGGTATTATAAGCTTATTTCGACTTTGTGGGGAGAGCCGGGCACCCTATGGGTCGCAGGTCCATGGCGTCCGACAGCAGGGGTTTCAGAGCCGTCTCGCTTGACCCTCAACACCACTTCACCCATCGTGAACACTACCACAAGCCTGGTAAGGCACGTCTCAACCATCGCCCAAAGTGACAAATATGCGACTCAGACCAGTCAGGAGCGCCCGAATCGAGGCTGCAAGGCGGCTGGCGAGCAAGGTGATCCGCGCACGCTCGATGGCTTTGCTCTTGGCGCTCAATCGGGATGCGTCAACCCGCTGTTCGGAACGCACCTGAGGCCTGCAGGATGGCCTCAGGGCGCAACAGGCAGGCTCTTTAAGCCTTCTTGGCGCCCGTTTTAGCTGGCCACTGTAGGTCTTGGCTGGACGGGTCTGCGTCTGGCCGGGTAGCATTGACAGGTGCCAGACGTGCAAACTAGAGTTTCTGTCGCTTTGCCGAACGCCTCCCGGATGAAGGGTGGAATATAAGGCAGCAGGTGCCTCGCTTGGAGGTTTCTTTCCCATCACTCTCACTACTATCATCAGTCCTTTTGGGTGTTCCAGTCCTTCCTTACCTTCCCAGTTAATACCTTCCTTTCTACGCGACTTTGATAGTCTGCCTTTGCTTCCTTCATTTACAATCATTCATTTCGCGTCTGTGACGTTTAATTCTTTACCTTTCTAATCCCTCCTTTGTATTAACTGGGCTTCCGCCTCTCTCCACATACCAAGATGTTCTTCAAGACCTGTGCCACTTTGGCCCTTGCGACTGGATTCGCTGGTAAGTTCGAACAGTCCCCGAGGCATTGTCGGATGGTAGCTAACAGGAACACAGCTGCTAAGCCTGTCATCGCCCCTCATGCACCAGTAGACGTTCCTGTCTACCGACGGACCGCTCCAGTAACGCCAGCAAAGCGAGGCCTCGATGTCTTCGGCATCCAGAACAACTTCGACTTCATCAACCAGGTCGACGCCTTCTCTCAGCAGCAGCAGATCGTAAACTTCCAGCAGGAGGAGGTCTTCTTCGCTGAGAACTCGAACAACTTCGGCCGCGACCAGCAGCAAGTCATCTTCGCGCAGGCTCAGAAGGTTGTCCAGATCGAGCAGGAGAACAACGGCGGCAACCTCTTCTTCAATGACCTGTCCCGAAAGGCCTCCTTCAGGAACTCGAACCCCGGTGTAGAGACTGTCGTCATGGTTGTGAAGCAGATCGATATCTCGATTGATGATGGCCGTGGCAACCAGATCCAGCAGCAGGTCTTTGCTCAGTCCGTCGTCATTGCCAACCGTGGTGCTCGCGAGACGCAAGCCATCATGGGTAAGCCATTCTTAAACCCTGCCTTAAGTCCCTCCCTAATACATCCCAGTCTTCGAAGCCACCGCCATCAACGCCCAGAACGTCTTGGACGGCTTCGGCGGCAACGGTGGCGGCATCGCAGCTCCGACTGGCGTCGCCGGTGTCGCCGGCTTTGGCGCCTCAGGTGTCAGCGCTCCCCAGCAAACCGCCGATGTCCAGTTCTTTGGCGAGAAGCCAACCTGGTCATCCATCGCTGAGGACCCTGCTGCCACCGCCGCCGCTGCATGGCAAGCCGAGCTCTTGGATCTCAACAACGTCGGCAACGCCCAGCTGAACAACGACCAGAACTCCCAGCTCGTCATACAGGAGCAGCAAATCCTCGTGGAGGCAGTCTCCCAGGGCAAGAAGCTATAGATGCGCTCCCTGCAGACGGAGTCCTCTAGTCTAGTCCAGTTGCATGCATGGAGATGGCGGGTGAAGGAAGGAGGTGACATATACCCTCAAGGATTTGGTGTTGCTTGTTAGATTCCGCATGTTCTTATTTTCTGCAAAGCCTTCGTCGGCGTTGGTATGGTTGGTGGTCTTTCGGTGTATGCCAGCTCCTGACTGGTTCGGAGAATATAAATGTTAAATGGAAATGTCTTGTGCCGTTATTGGCTCAGATGAAATAGGTAGCTAAATGCAAAATCTATTAGTCAAAATTCAAATACTTGATGCTCCGAAACGGGGCTGTCGTGGATGTGAGACGTAGGAGGATGTTATAGCAGGAGGAGAGAGACTTACCCGAGGACCTGAGGCATTGACAAAACTTTGCCGGTTGAAATGAGATAGAGCGCCGGCTGGCGTTGTTCGTGACCGAAGGGGAAGTCTGCTTGCGCGTCAGTGGAGCGTACCCAATATCTTGGCGTCTTAGTTGAACTGGAGGTCAGTCTAAGGTCCAGATTTGATTTGATCGATTTGCAACCCTTCTACCCTTCAGAGCAAGAGTGTAAAGTGGTCGAAGACATGCGTCGAGGATTGGCACAGCCTTTTGTAGTCTTGACACCCACAAGCAGTCCGGCTCCCTTCAACTCCGTGGTGCGAAAATAGCAGAGTATCTGCTAGCAACCACTGTGATCTCGGCCAGTCTCCGAAACGACACTCCGGAAAGTAATGGACCACCCTATCACAAGGCTTGAAGAGTAGTGTTTTGCAACATGCCCCGTTTCGGAGATCGAGGTAGCTGTTTGAAGATCGGCCTGATGTGCTTCGAACACGACGGAAGGTGCAGCTACCGAACGAAGAAAGCCTCAACACTCAGTGAGATGTATCTTGCTTTGCTCGTAAGAGGTGCCAGTGGCGTCGCAGGAAGATATGGGTTGCTGGTGCTCTTCCGATGGAAGCAAGGAGCCCTTGGGTATCTTTGCCAACGAGATAGGTATCCCGTTCTGGTAGTTGCTGGGTAAATTTTGCTCGACTTCGTGCTGATCATCCCAAGGCCGATCGGATTTTCGGCCGAGAACCGGGTAGAGGACGACTGAGCAGTTGCCCAAGTAGGAGACCAATCGATCCGGAACTTTCATAAGGCAAGGACGATGTAGTGCGCACAAACTTATGTCCTGCTATATCGACTGCACTTCTCCGGGGGAAGACTCGGAGATAGCGCCGAGAACGCGAAAGCAGGCAATTGGGTACCAGTACACGAGATATTGGCTTCCACCCTCCGCCGGCTGAGCAGGCCATCAATACTCGCTACCAAGTCCATACATAGTAATTCGGAGCTGAGCGGTCGTCGTCCGATTGATTTCATTATGGAGCAACAAAAGTCCGTATTACGCTCAGGCGTCCATCAGCGGACTGGATCGATGAAAAATTTGAATTGCCCATCTTTTCTCGATCGTTTGCCGTATAGAGTAGTTGCTGCTCCTTCATAGCTCTTTCAGGTAGCTCTTCACCGGTAACTCGCCGCGAGCTCACATGTAGTCGTGAAGTCCGATGCATGCTGTAAGACTCCTTTGTTGGAACGGTCTACCCATGGAGAGATCGAATTGGACCCAAATCAAAAAGGCTCATATTAAAGTCCGGTGCTAAGACGCCCCTGTTCTGTGCCGCCTGCACGAGGTTGAGGGGGAAGATTTGTATTCGGCAAGAGTCTTCACACCGCCTCTGCTGAAGCTCCGGTCCTGTCCTAACGTTCCTCGTTGGTGCCTTTGCACAGTCACTGCATAGCCAAGTTGTGAATTTTTTCCCTTCCTCAGGCATTAAGGAAGTCCGATTAGGGGTAAACCGCCTTCAAGGATTTGGCGATCTGTAGTGTCGAAACTTTGACTTTCTACCATATTGTGGAGCTATGTACGTCGATGAGATGAACTGCTTGAAGTTGGGTACGAAAAGAATTGTTTGCGAACTACAAAATAAAATCCCATTGTGATGCGTGGTCTATAGGGTGTCCTGCAGAGTTGGTTGAAAAAGTACGCCAGGCTGCAGTGTTCTCGCTAAGTCCCACGCCCAAGCGAGCAAAACTATTCACAACCACGCAGGCGCATTTGATCACAACGTACGGCAAAAATAATGCAAAAAACTATGCACGATGCCCAAGGGGCTCGAACCCTCAACCTTTGGTGAACAGCTTTGATATCACCGAAAACCAACGCGCTACCATTGCGCCAAGGCACCGTTGACCTACAAATGAAATCGCGTCAACCGAATATACAGATTTTGCTTTATTTTATAATATATATCCATGTATAAAAATATTCCGTGCAGAGGAATCAAGCTCGTGCTCTTGCCATAAATACCCCGAAGTGTTAAACAGAGGCTGCAAACTGTCTGGGAAGAACAGTGGGGCAAAAGAGGGGCATGCGGCGTCGCTTTGGGTGGCCCTTTGACGGTTGAGTGGGGGTCACAAGCGTCAATTTCAAGCCTAGACGATGAAATGCTTGATATAGACAGTGCACCAAAGGGCAGATGTAAGAGCTCATTTGTGGACTCTTCAATGTGTTTCTCTCAACTGCATCTGCAAGATGTATATACACGAAACCTTCCGCTCTCTCAATCAAAAGCTTTAAGCAATCAAGCCTGCATACCAACATGCGCTATCGCATCTATTTTGTTCTGCCGTCACATTCCTGCCAATGTAATCATTACGCGATCCAGACGCGTCACATCGTATCCAAGCTTGACTCATAATCAGGCGTAAAGGAGCGTCGAGAACGTAGCCAAAGAAAATCAACTCGTCAACATTACTTCCTCCACATGAGACCAAGGAATGACAAGACATTAAAGCATATCCCAGGACCCCTGAGCCAGCGGGGGAACGGGACGCCGCGATTAGAGCTTGTGGTGTATGCCGGGGGTCGGGACGGTTCGCGGGCGTTGAAGATATTATGCTGATTACGGTTGGTGGTAAAGACTGAATGAAAGGTACCGGTGAGGGTATGGTAGGTGTATAGATGCTTCGTGTTGCCGGAAGGAATCAACGCTGGATAGAAAAAGGGAAGTCGCTATGAAAAAGAAGACAAATATGCAGGGTATGCGCAATTGCAGCAGTGCTATCGATCCGCACCGGGGTATCCTGGTATCTCGAGTGTGGCGACCAATGTCGAAGGAAGAACAGGAAGAGTCGTGCTGTGTTCGGATGTGGGGTGTCGTTGTCGAGCGGATCTGCCGCACCTTCTGGGATGAAGCGAAGGGTTGCTGGCACGGTAGTTGTAGGGGTTATCGTCGAAAGACCGACTTGTGCGTGAGAGGCGAATCGTAAGGCATCGGGCCTCTGACTCTACCCCCTCTGGCAACAGGTGTCTGACCCGTACAGAAGACGCACACGTAGACGGGAGGGAGGTTCTGCGTATTGAGGCCGACGCATGCCATATGAAGCCACTTGGTGCACGACTCGCACTGGACCATGGGTTGACCATCATTTCCCGAGTTGCATATGCAGCGAGTGCTATCGCCAGATAAGCTGCTTCGGTCGGTGGATGGCGTCGTGAGTCCGGCTTCGGTAGGAGAGGCGGTGAAAGGGTTGGAGTACTGGTCGTATAGACTGTGCGGACTCTGGTTTGAGTTGGCAAGGTCGGCAGAAGCTTGCGCCCAGCGTTGGTTATGAGCCTTGAGAGTGTTCTGCGAAGCATTATCTAAGATAGTTAGCAAAGCTGATAAGAAGACTTCGAAAGTATCGCACCTTGTCTCTTCTGCCGACCCTCAACCACCTTTTTCAAGGCGCCAAGGGCATCCCCAGGAGAATCCGGCATGGGTTGATCTCCGCTTTCCTGAATGCCACTGATCGAGGTAGGAAAGTCCATCATGCTATATCTCCTGAAAGGGTTCTCTACAGCTCTCCTTACTGCATGCACAGGACGAACAGTCTCGAACGAGGCTTTGTCGAAACTGCCAGAAGAGGGCCTAGGCATCTTGAAGGAATTGAATCGGTCTAGATTACCGCTGTCGGCCCTGGCATGTTTCGATGGACGGCGTTGGGGAATGTTGAAGGAAGCGTTGCGACTCAGAGTCACAGGCTCTTCTGGCTCAGAATCGCTGTCATCCTCGTTCCAAAGTCCTGGATATTGACGTCTATAATCCTTCTGAGAATCTCGACCAGTGTTCCGTTGCGTTTCTGCGTCGTCGTCCACAGGCACAGTCTCTGTTCGTGCCCGGCCAGTCTCATCGATCACAAGCCTCGTTCTTGGTCTCCGAATCTCAGGAATAGAGGTGAGTGATCCACCACTTTGCCTCTTCAGAGGGGAAGAGCGCCGAGCTATATTGTAGCCAATTGCAGACCCAGACGACTTGGAATCGATTGACGAGGGACGACTCTTGCGAAAGCCACTATCGGTGTTGCTTCTTTGAAGACCGGGCCGGGTGTTCTCGTATGAGGCAGTCGATGAACTCGTATTCGTACGTGAATGCTGACTCTTGGTCTTCTTGACCTGCTCCTTTTCTCTCAAAGCATCCCGAGCTTGAGTCTCATACGGTTGCCTATTGTCATTACTGAAGCTGGCTGGCTGCGTGGGATTATTAAAAGATGATGCTGGACCTGGACTTGAGAAGCTGAACAATACGCTTGGGTCGACACCGCCCGAGCTTGAGATGAAAGAGCTTGGCCGCGAACTCGGATCCTCAGTAGCCAGGACATTGTTCGTATGGAAGGAAGTGACCGGACCCGGTGATGACATGCCATGGAGCGCTTGGAAAGCTTGAGGGTTCATTTGGTTCGGGGTGTGAAAAGTTTGCCAGTTGAAGTTGTTCTCGATCTTATGAGGCGTAGGCCCGAACGGGTCAGATGCTATTGCCATGTCTACGTCCATGCTCTGTCCATCGTTGGTCTGGTCCCAGAAGAGGCGCGAATGTGGCAGTGCGGGAGCCGACATTGGGCCAGTACTGGGAAATTGAACCATATCAGGGGAGAATTGCAGGCTAGGAAATCCGAAAGGTGTCTGGTTGAAAACGGCAGGAGACGGTTGACCTTGTATAGGCGTCCTTGCAACAACGGTAGCTGGCGTGGCAAACTCATTCCCGGTATTCTGGTGTATACTCCTCCGTGATGTGGCATCTCTGGTGGGTGGTGGGGTATGCATGTGTGCCATTTGCGACGGATCCATGCTGACGGGGCGAGGTCTAAGCGACGGATTCACCCGCAGACTGGGTTGTGGATTCCTTGTTGCAGAAGGATCTGGCGAGGAGGACAGCCGTCGAGAGGGCTCGACGGGAGGCAAAGGAAGATTGCCAGGTGTGAAGTGATTTACATGAAATGCTGGATCGTGGGGGGAGCGAACTTTCTGACTGTACGAGCTCGACGGTCGGTCTACGGGGGTGGATAGGGCGAATGACGGCGTCTGTGCAGGCGTCTGCTGCCCATTGACTCGAGGCGTAGACCAAGCGTCAAGAAAGTGCGATTGGGAAGGGAATTCAGCCTTTGGTGTTTTGAGGCTCGAGTCCGGAAACGTCACAGACTTGGGCGTGGAAGAGGGACTGGGAAGGTGCCAGTCCGTTGATCTGGCGAACACCACACGATTAGCTTCGAAACACTTGGAGGATGCACTAGGACCAGAATAGAAATTGCTTATGAGAAATTGACAAGACGATGGAAGGTGGAAACTTCGAAGTTCAATAATTGAGTGATGAGCGTCTGAGAGAAGGAACGCAGGGCCAAAGTTGATACGGAGGAGAAGTTTAGGGCTGGTACACCGAGCACCATGGTCAGAACCGTGCGGTGCTGCCTGTCCTGCCTGGAGCTAGTGGCCGAAGAAAAAAAAGGATTCGGCAGGACTTGGGTACAAGCAGGCAGTATAGAGGCATTGAGAAGGTTGCCATCCTCTACTGCCAGCCCGTTGCACCAAGCCCATGCCCCCATGACGTGCTTTGAGAGTGTACTTCGAGATGGGATGCACAGAGACCTTGGCCAGGCAGAAGAGAGGACCGTACCCATATATATGCTGATCCAAACTCATAGCAAGAGGCGTGAAACAGTGTCCCTGCCCTGGTGTTCATGTAGCGTGCGGTATCAAGCGGCGTGCGTCGATGAGGAAGGAGGGTTCGAGGTGGAGGCCGACGGCGAGAGGAAGGCGCTCTGGCAGAGATTCTCTTGTCTCGACGAGACCTAGACAGGGACAGGATTAGGGAACAGTCAAGCTGTGGGACGCTGTAGGACGCTCGATGAGGTAGGGTCCGGGGAGGAGCCAGTGCCGTGAGACCTCGTGGCTGCAGGTACAGAGGGAGGGTCACAACGGCTAGCAGAGACGACGGCTGCAGGTCCGAGGGGTCAAGGTACAAGAGAGTTTAGGCAGGGCGTATTGAGGAATGACATTACATACGGTTCTTTTCACGTAACCAGGCCAGGCGCAGTGGGGCCGCTGCAAAAGAATTGTCGCTGGCCACAACCAGGAATAATTGGACGTACCGAGATCGTGTGTCGCCGGCGTTGGCCAGACAGGCTCAGGAATGTTCTCCTGAGCGCCGGCTTATGGATCTGGCAGTAGACGATCAGGTACCGCGCCGCCCCGGGCTGCTGGCATGCTGGCGGGGATAGGGTTGAGCTTTCATTATGGGCAGGGGAGCGTGGTGTAGTCTTCACGGGCACGGAGGTGAGGATGGAGTCGCCGAGCTTCGCAACCAGCACCGCGGGCCAACAGCGCGAGGACTGCTAGCCGACTAGCCTCTAGCTGCTGCGAGATACATGATACAAACGATATGCTCGAACGGCACGGTACAGGATGGCTGAGGAGGATGCGCGGCGGGATGGTGAGAAAGAGCTCCATCGAATGAATGGGCTGCGCACAAGATTGCGCTAGGACAGTCCGCTCGCGAACGTCAACCAGCGCCTTCGTCAACCATTCAGCCCGCCGTCTGGGCTCTTCTATCTGCAAACTCCTGAGCCGTTCGAAGACAGGAAGCTGCACTCCTGAATTGCCAACGTCAACGGCGCTGGCTATCCGCTTCAAGCAGCAAATGGGCAGCCTATCGCGGCGGCCGTGTCAGTGCCAGCTCATCAGCAGCCAGATTAATTTGCGGCCTTATGCCTTACGGTGCGAACTCGACCATGCTCCTCAAGCGAGGCCTGGAAATCTGGAAATGTGCACTACGCAGCCAATCGTAGCCCGGGGATGTTTCGACGATTGCCCTCGGAGGAATTGCCGCCTGTTCGCTGGATTGAGTCAGGCCGAAGCCAACGCACCTCATTTCTCCACGTTGAGCTTGGGGGCCGGAGATGGCCACTGAGGGGCAGGCTTGTCAATCGGTAGTCGTGGAAATTGGATCCTCTCCTATCGACAAGCAGCCCGGATAGCTTTTCCATGGTGTAGGTATTGAGTTCTGTTGGGGTGCGTTTCGACGGTACGTTTCGACGCTTAGTAAAGCGAATCGCGACGGTTTCTTGTCTGTCGTGTGCTCTTTCCTCTTAAACGCACCATTGCAAGCCAGGGAGGCTCTCAAGAACCTGGCATTGGTCCAGCTCTGCCAAATTACGCTGTCCCGGTACCTTCATGCAAGGTACGGTCTGCAAGCCACCGCTACTCACTACTGTCACTCAAGGGAGCTGAAGACAGAACCATCTCATATCCATCCGCCCACGCTGCCGCCGACTGAACAAGCAAAAGCCATAGTAAGACCCGGGGGATCCCTCATCCTTCAACCCCGCGGTCTTTTAGACGCAGCCAATCTGTATTTTCCCATTGACAGGTCGACGGCTGCGATGCCTCTGGCGGCAAAAGACATCCCTGAAACACGAGTGCGCAGTCGGGACCTGAACGTACGTATGTACGAACTGGTCACCGGTACCAAACTTTATTGCATGAACTACTCGCATTGAGAAGGTGCTATATATAATCCCTTTTTCAGGCCAGCAGTTCAGTCCATCCAACGAATAAATATCCCAGATGCTCTTCCAATTAGCCAACGCCGAGCTCACATGCCTTGAACAAAAATTAGGATAGACGTAAAGATACTTCCCCAACACCCTCGCCCCCTCGAAAGTATGTACACAAGATGGAAAGAGACATTGTTTCATTACTCATACAGACGACCGTGTATTTGGCTGTTCTTGGTATGACAGGTCAGACACTATCGACAGTGTGTCCAGATGTCTCCCAGCCGTGGGGCCAGAGGCCTCAGAAACCGTATCGTCGTCCGGATCTGCAAAAGGCGATCGCTCTGAACGCTCGATGAGATTTGTCTGCGAATGAGCCGCCGGGACTCTTAGACTCGTGTCTCGAGATAGATGGGCAATGCTGGTCCTCACGCTTGCATCTCGGGACAGAGCAGAGGGTGCAAGACTCCTGGGTCGATAGGGTGGTGGTGGCTCTTCATTGAGTGAGCTGGTGTCGGCGAACGGGTTACCCAAGCCAGTACGGTCATTCTCGGGGCGATCGTCTACAGAGACGATGTCTGATGTGTCTATGCCCGTGTAGTAGGCTCCGTTCGATGCTGGCGCAATTGGTCCCAGTATCACAGGCTGCGTACTCATTGGACTCGTTGGACTTGCTGGAGGCGGTGGATGACTTGGTGGAGCTGTGTATGATGGCTGGACGGGTGAGGCTGCCATGAACGGCTGGACGGTCGACTGAGGCCTCGCTTTCATCTCTTGCCCCCGAGGAGTCTTCACTACCGCTGCTTGCTGCCTTTGTCGCTTACGCTTGCGCAGATAGAAGAAAATCGCAACACCAAGGATCGCGAGCACCACTACCGGAACGATGCCAGCAGCTGCATACAGGCCGACATGACCAGAGTGATCTTTCCCCTTCTGAGACGGGTCGACTCCTTTAAAGTCGTCAGAGTTCGTCGAAGTCGGTTGAGGTGAACCGTCAGACAAGGCCGTGGTAGGCGTAGAACTGTATCCTGCATTGTCGGAGTATGGCGAGTGGGCATCACTGGAAACAGAAGATTGAAGACTCTCTGGCGGCGATTGGGATAGAAGCGTCGTCGGCAGTCCGGGTCGTCCAGTATATGGTCCAGTATATGGAAAAGCGCCTGTGTACTTGCTAGCTTCCGGGTAGATAGAAGTCGGAGGGGCCATCGAGGTCACACTTTCGTTGTCAATGGAGGATGGCCAAGGATGGTGGTTGCTATCATCGTCCTCCTCTTTTTCACGTCGGGGAATGAGAACGACCACCATGGGGACGGCCGGGGAGGTAAAAGTAGATATGGTGAGGGAAGGGCTATGCTCTGAATCAAGTGAGAGCAGATGTCAGAACCTAAGTCGAAAAGGTGGGCGAGATTGAGCTTGATAGGTCACTCAATGTGTTGGGTACAGCAGGAAGCCCTATCTGTCTTCACCGGCCACGAATTACTCGGGCGCTGAAAGAATGCTGATCACGTAGTTTTGTTCTCAGCCTGGAGATGCGGGGCCGGACGACGGAGTCGCAACTTGGCAGCCTATCACTTAGCACGACCTTACGGAGTATGCGGCCGTGGATGACGCCAGACCAAGCTGCGCTGGTATGGGAGATGCAAAGATCAAAGTGAATGATATATGCAACACCACGTCTGTATCATAGAGGTGTTGAAGGGACGGAAGCGAGAGCGAGATCTCTCTGGAGACGTGCAAGCGGTGGGCGCAGTCATCGACAGGATTGCTGGCATACTTTTCCGCTTTCTCTCAAGCCATCAAGCCCCAGTGTCCGGTCCCCGAGCTGAGGTTGGCTCGCTGCAGCTTGTGGGGGAGGACAAAGGCTGGCACAGCCCCCGTGGGTCGACGACGGGAAATCGCAGAAACACATGCTCGGATAGGGATTATTTTTAGGCTTGGCGCTAGGCTAGGTTGACCCGTCGATCACAAGCTTGGCCTCGAAACAAATACCTACTTCAACCCTGCTGTGCCCGCCTCACGACGAGGACAGGTTGCTCCCTTGTGCGAGAGCAGAGTCGAGGCCTAGCGCCGAGGCCGCCTCTCAGCGACGGCAGTTGGGAATAAGAACTGACAAAGGACAAGAGGTTGGCTGGACCAGCTTGCCGACCTCCCATTAGACTGTGCAGATCCCGAGCAGCTACAGTATGTATAGGCGTGCTCACTGCAGCGCCATCATCTTATTGGCCTCTTTGTAGTATCTGAAGCAGGCATTCAAGCGTACAACCCGCTCTTCGCTTCCGTGGTCTGACCTCCCAAGCTTTCGGAAGGCAATGATGACGTCAAATCATCTTGGGCTTACAGCAGTGCCTAAAGCTAAACAAACTCCACGAAAAGAAGCATCGGGGTACACTCGCGCCGTGGGCCGATTGTTTCAGCTTTGTAGTTACATCTCACAAGAGCACAGCGTGGCGCTTATCAGTCATGTCAGTTCAACAACCAGGAGTAGGATTTGGGCTGTTGCACGACATACAAGTCAAGGTCTTTCGATCGCGCAACTCATCTCATATCTTTTTTTAAAGGCACAGATGAGAAGTGTTCCAGATGACGCCACCGCCAGCGGTGTGCTCTCTCTGGGCAGTGAGAGGGCCGTGGTGCAGCAATTGAATCAGTGTGCAGTACCGTTGCACCCAGTTCTCCTCCATGGTAATTGACGGTACAGTCAATCCCTTGAATTCTGGGTGCGTGATTCTTTATCCTTGCTCCGCGAGGTTCCACGGCTCCTTTGCCAAGAATGCTATATCTCAAGCCAGGCGTCCAGAGTCCCATCCGCCTCCACAAACTGTATACAGCGTATTATACTTTTCCTCGCCGCGCAGTTCTTTGATTGCAGTATGGCATGCTTGAAAACGCTCAAGTCGGCTTTTCCTACCCTTAAATGCATTTTGGCAGGGAAGCTGATTCAGCCTTGGCAAATCGTCGTCATCGGTTCATTATCTTAGTGCCCGCCCTTAACATTCATCCACCATGACCGTTCAAAGACCAGCGCCGTCATGTCTGGAATCAAAGATCTAGCGAAAGGAGGATGGCACCCCAAGGGCAAGGGACCAGGTGGGAAGGAGAGCTGGAGGGGCGACTTCAAAGGAATCAACACCGTTGTAGGTGCTATTGCTCCGCCGCTCCCGATGGTTCCCATGAACTGACAGAATACAAGGCCGGATGGATGGGCAAGGGAAAAGGCCCAGATGAAGAAGAAGCTAGTGATCATGTTTCCGCGCCTTTGTCAACTTTGAAAGACCCGTCCTCCTTTGGTCCTCCTCCAAAGCACGTCAACTATCATGGCGCTGCAGCAGTATCTTCAGGAAGCTCGTCGGCTCAGGGTGGGCTCGGAGCACCCTTGACACAAGAGGAATCTACTGCGAAGCAGAGGCTACAAGCAAGACGCGAAGCTCAAGCAAGAGAAGAAGAAGAGGCAAATAAACCTCCGCCAGGACCATATCGGGCGGACACCACGGGTTTGGCCACGGCCAACCTACCAAAGCCTCCTGCTCGCCGTCTCGATCAGAGTGCCACCCCTACATCTGCTACAGCTTCTGCAAAACCTCCTCCTAAGCTTCCTCCGAGGTTGCCTCCGAGACAGAATTCTCATCCTAACGAGTTCGCCGAAGCGCCTCCTCCGCCGTACAGCGAACCTCTACATCATAACAATGCGCCTGGATCTCTGAATCAAGGGGCAATGGATCGCTTGGGAAGAGCCGGTGTTGCTGTGCCTGGACTGAACATTGGCCGCAATGCCTCACCAACCCCTCCCCCAGTTCAAACACCTACGTCCCCGACTACAGGACACGGATCGCAATTGAGTGAGCTCCAGTCTAGGTTTGCCAAACTGTCTACACCTTCTTCTGGAGTGCCGACTCCTAGCACAGGTGCACAAGGTACTTCATGGGCCGATAAGCAAGCAGCTTTAAGGACTGCGGGGAACTTTCGGAACGACCCCTCTAAGGTCTCTGTCTCAGACCTTAGAGGTGCTGCATCGACAGCGAATAACTTTCGCGAGCGACACGGAGAGCAAGCGGCGTCCGGCTGGCAGAAAGCGAACAGTCTGAATCAGAAGTACGGCATTGCAGATCGGATCAATACTAAAGCGTCACCATCATCTCCAATACCGCCATCCCCACAATCGCCTACGCATAGTGGGATTGGTAGGAGGCCGCCTCCGCCTCCTCCTAAGAAAAAGAAATTGGCTGCGAACAATGGAGATGCGCCGCCTCCCATACCTATATCGAGTAAGCCTAAATTCTGACCGAGTTCCGGGCAAGTGGCCTTCCATATTCTTCTTGGACATTCTAGTATACCCAGCGTTGAAACTAAGTTGGATTCTTGTACTCATCTTCGTTGGTCCTTGTAGGCATTTGATCTCGGTTCTACAGCATCTGCTAAATTTCTGTGAGGTGATTGGGAACGTTTTCAATTACTGGCTCTCCAAAGACACTATTGCATCCTTCTGCATTGCTCCCGATGCTGTCCCCCTGATCACGAGCATGAGATTGGCTACGAAGCTTGGTGGTTGAGGTTCCAACCTTGTGGTTCCAGACCCAGGCACCGACAGGGTTGTTCTTGAGCCTCATTGAAGCTGATGATCGACAGCCTCTGCGGAGTACATCAACAGCAACAACGCTCGTGAAGGCTTTGGGACGAAAGATGTTATTCACAACCGACTAAGTAGCATTCAGCAATTCGCGCGGCCGAAATCCATACCCTTCGAAGGCTTCAATCCGGAAGGAAACCCAGCCAGTGATGGAGCATGCCGCGTGCCTCGGTTGATGTCATGCAAACGTGTGGTGTAAAAAATGGTTGCCCACGCCAAGGTTCTCGCTAGCCTTCGTCACTTCGAAAGTTCAACGCTTCCAAGCTTCACCTGCTTGATGCAGCGTCATGCCCGATGCGCGCGTTCTTTGTGTCCTTAACTAGTTCCTGGTGCCCTCTCCACTTTAAATCGGCCAGATCCCTCGTCGCTGTGCTCCATTCCCTCCTTCCTTGAACCTGAACACGCTTTCAGCCGGCCAGCCAGGGTCCACAACAACTCGCGTGCCGCACGACGTCAGTGCGATACACAGCTGCCTGCGCTCAACACCACCACCTGCCGCCACCTAGCACCTCTACAGCTCAATTATTCAGTTAGACCCTGAAATAGCCCTCAGTGGTTGGCTGCCGACGCCGACGAACCCGCCCGCTACTGCACGCGTCGGCCAGCATTCAACAATTCCTACGACACCCGCCCCACCACCGCGCGCAGTTTCTGCTCAAGCACGACAAGAGACGTTCTTCGCATCCATCTTCGCGCACACCGACAGTGGTATCCCAGTTTGATCGATTGAACCGCCACTACGAGGCCCATTGAGCCTCAAGACCTCGCTTCTCGAACACCCTCCCAGCCTCGCAGCGCAGCATCTCCAGCAACCTCAGCATGTCGGGCGCAGGACCAACGCTGTTTCTAGGCGCACTGCCGTCCCGGTCACTCTTCAAGTTCCCCCCAAACAACGCACCTCGGGCGATTCCCCCACCCTTTGGCGAATCTTCGTTCAAGGCGCCGTTCGGCATCTCAGACGATGTGTACAACAAAGCTCTGGATGCCCGCGTCCCCATTACAATCGCAACGGTGTATGCAGCTTCGGTGTTCGCTTTGAACTGGTACAATCGGCGACACGGGAACAAGCCATGGGCATTGAGTAAAACTCGCGCCTTCCGAGCTTTTGTTATCCTGCACAACGTCTTCCTGGCTGTCTATTCCGCCGTCACCTTCGTTGCTATGGTCCGCACCCTCAAGCATTCGATTCCGCACTACTCTGAGCCCAATGCTCTGGTCGGCACCGTGGATGCGCTTTGCAAAATGAATGGCCCCCGTGGTCTCGGCGACGCAGCTACTTTCAGTCCCGAGACAAGCACATGGGGTGTCAGGAATCCGCTCATTCGTCTGGGACACGATGGCTTACCTGATACAAGTGATGTCGGTCGCATCTGGAACGAAGGTCTTGCTTTCTGGGGCTGGTTCTTCTACCTCTCAAAATTCTACGAGGTCGTTGACACCGCAATCATCATCGCAAAGGGCAAGAGGAGCACAACGTTGCAGACATACCATCACTCGGGAGCTATGATGAGCATGTGGGCCGGTATAAGATACATGTCCCCTCCGATCTGGATGTTTGTTCTCGTCAACGCCGGAATCCACGCTATGATGGTACGCCCAGCTAATACACCTTAAGATGAGTGTCGCTAATTATAAACCAGTACACCTACTATACCGTCTCCGCCCTTGGCGTCCGTGTGCCCCAGGCCGTCAAACGAACCCTCACGAGTCTCCAAATCTTGCAATTCGTCGTTGGAACCACGTTCGCAGGAATACATCTTTTCATGGCCTACACTGTTCCCGTTTCTGTCGCATACAAAGCAGGCGAGGCTCTGTCCAATCTGAGCCCTTCCTCAATTTCCTCTGCAGTCTCGTCAGCAACAAGCGCTGTTCCCATGACCTCAGCTACTGCAGCTGGCGTGGCTCTGCTTAAGAAGCTCGTCTACCGCGCAGCGGGGGAGGAAGGTCTGGCAGAGAATATCCACGGTGCACCAGACGCAGGCTTTGCGCTAGGTGGTCACCGCTCACCACAACAGGTGATCCAAGACAAGGTCGAGCGCACAATATACAGGACCGAATACCAGACCGTCCCCTGCATCGACACCACCGGCCAGACATTTGCCGTCTACCTCAACATGATCTACCTCTTACCACTCACCGGCCTTTTCGTCCGCTTTTTCGTCAAGTCGTACCTCCGCCGCACATCGTCCCAAACTAAGCATGCAACCAAGAAGCGCACGCTCTCAAAATCCGTCGCTGATGCCATGCACGGTGTTGACCGCGAAATCGAATCTCTCGGCCGCGCTGCAGAAGATGGTGTCGGCAATGTCATCAAGAGCGCTAAGAACGCTCGGAATAATGCGAGGGGCAGGTCATCTGGCAACACGGATGCTAAGCGCGTCGGAAGTCTGTCACCAGCGAACCAGAAGTTCATCGATTCTTTCCAGCAGCGAGTGAAGCAGGGCTTGAAGCAATTAGGCGAGGATGCTGAAGGTACACCGGAGAGAGCGAAGAGAGTTGCTAGCGAGGTGGGCAAGAAGCTCGAGGCTGCTGCGAAGGACTCGAATAAGAAGAGCGACAAGGCGAACGGAGAGTTGAACGGTGATGCTAAGCAGCCTGCCAATGGTGTCAAGAAGGAGGGGGAACAGGATGAGAAACCGAATGGCATCAACAATGACGGAAGTGATGAGAAGGAGACCAACGGCGTCAACAAGGAGGAAAATGAGGAGCCACCGAACAACAGTGAAGCCGGTGATGAGGCGGAGACCAACAGCATGAAGAAGGAAGAGAATGATGAAAACCAGAGCGAACAAATAATCGCTACCACGAACGTCGAACCTCTTCCTTCTCAAGCGCCGGCCGATGGACCTGCGAACGGCGGACTCCTTCGCGGAAACTAATGAATCAGCTTCTACCCTAGACAGGTGGACAACTTCTGGGTTACGGCACCGTGTGGTTTCATCCTTTAATTCGTTGTACACAGGCACGTGCATAGCGACGGCGCTGGCTGGATCTTCGTTTCTTCGATGCGTTCACTTCTTGTATAACAGGTGGGTCTTGAGTCACATGCTTAGATTGAAGACTGTTCTTATAGGGGCCGGACTGCTGCGAAGCATGTCATGAGCCGACAATTCGTAATACTACTGAAACTCGTGTTTTTATGTCTCCATAGACTGTGCCAATCCTTCGGATGTTCACACTTCCTGCCAAAGATGATGTAGCTGGTGATAGCCTCCTGTAACAATGCTTGTTGTTTGACTTCCTCTTGAGAATCAATGCTTGCTTTGCTGCACCTTGTGATCAAAATCCTCAACGAATCGAAGGCTCAACATCCCACTCACTCTTGGCCAACCCCCTCATCGCCCCACCACTAACCCTCCTTCCCCCTTTCCTCGCACCTCTAACCTCCATACCCTGATTTCCACTACTCGCCACTGGCACGATCGAGCGTCTCGGCGGCCGTACACCTTTCACCCTCTCATCATCCTTCGCGAAGATCTGCAGTCCGCGGAGATGCGTATCCTTCCCGTTCTGATGGTTCTCGAGGATGCGGATTTGCACGAGGTGCGCGCGGAGAACTGGTGTTTTCACTTTCTTCTCTTTCTGGGGCTGGGAGGGGTTCGGTGAGGCGTTCGGGTTGAGGGTGTGCAGGGGGCGGCGGGGTTGTGTGCGGGTGAGGCTCGTATTGGTGTTGGAGTTCTGACGGGTAGGGTGGGCGCTGGGGGTTTGCGTTTGAGGTTGTTGGTGGGAGGGTGTGTCTTCGTCAACGACCATAGGATCGCCTCCCGCCCCGGCTCCTGCGTAGGCTGTACCGGCGGAGGGGGGTTCCGTGTTCTCGAAGTCCGAATGGTTTTCCTCCAAAGCGGCGGTTAGGGCCCGTATAGCTGGATCTCCACCCTCCCCTTCATCATCACCGTCAAGCTCGGAGTCAGAACCATCGGAATCCGCGTCTCCAACGCCGGAGAAGTCGGCCCATATCCATCCCCGCGGCTGTTCTAACCTCATTTCTCCCCATTCCACCAGATCATTGCCACCACTTCCTGCGAGGAACACGATCCGTGTTGGCGTGTAGCTCTCGTCGGCCTCGAAGTCGAGATACAGTCTCAATCCTACGATGCGGACGAGTTTGAAGAAGTGGATGTTCAGCCAGTGCGGTTGTGGGCCGTCCGATTGCCAGAAGTGTGATGTTGAAGGGGAGCGCAATTGTGGGATTGAGCAGCCGGGTTTGCTTGAGGAGACGGTCCAGGATGCGAGGGTTGAGATTTCGCGGAAGTTCGGTGGGATTGGGGCAGAAGTCTGGAGGGCTTCTGATGGGATGGGAGAGCCTTTAGATTTAGTTAGTCAATGGCTTGATCTTGTTTTACGTCTTTCCTTAAGAGATGATGTCATGCAGACAGATGATACAGTTGATGGTGACATGAAAAACATGAGATAAACCACAGATGCGTGTGTACGCTAGAGATTGGGGCATGTGGTGACAACGGGAACCAGGTTCGAACCATCCCTCCGGACCGCTGTCTTGACTCATCCAGCAGCACAATTTTTATACTTCTTGGGGAGGCGTTATCGGATTGGAAGAAGTGATTTAGCCAGTAGAAGCTGAGCGCCCTCACTGTTATGAATGTCTCAGAAGCTGCGCTGCTGGACGAGTCCATAGGGTAAATGGATCAAGCGATCGAATTTGAACCTATTTTCAAGTCGCAGATATCCCAACGAAAACTACCTCGGAAAAGGTGTTGTAGGGTAGACCGAGGGAGAAACAGAATACACGTGTACAACGAGATGTACACTCACCTAGCGGTTCCTCGTCCTCGTCTTCAGCCTCTGCATGCATGCCAGCTTCTTCATCGGCCATAGCTTCAAGCATGCTCCCCTCTTCGACGATGCCAGGCTCCTCCTCATCGCTACTTGGTACTGGGGAGTCATCGTCGAATTGCGGCGACTGCGGGACTGCTTGCCCTCTTCGCCGTAATGAAGGTGGCATGCCTGGTGACTGCCTATTGCAGGGTTCGATAACACGACGTGGGGGTTGATGTCGTCGTGATCACGGGAATGCTTATTGTGGCGCTGGAGATGCACGGTGGATGAAGCCCGACGCCAGCAACGTAGGTTTGGAGCCGATCCCTGCAGGGATTGCGGGTGTAGGTTGCAGTAGGCTTTGAGAGCTGCAGATGCGAAGGTTCTCCAGGCTGAGCTATGGTGAGGCTGTTCAAGCTCACCGGCGAGAAGACTCTCCAAAAAGAGAGTCGGTCCAGGCGTTTCGAAATGCTCTATTCGAGTACCTTCGAGCTATTGTGAGGCGTCGCAGATTAATATCACGGTCGAGTCTGAGCCTAACGCGCTCTCTGCGGTTGGTGAAAGGCAAATGAGAGGCGGTGCTACGCGAGGTAATGGTAGCGCAACGAAGACATGTCTTCTCCGATCTTTGGCGATAGTGCGATAATGTGCCTGCCTGTGAGCCGTGTAACCCTACAGCGTTCCTTCTATTCGCGAGCTCAGCTTGTACGGATTGATCAATGAGGATGTTGAAGAAAGATAGGGTCAAAGCTCTCGGGTGTTGTCGAGCTTCCCTTGCGCGTCGCCTCGGCGCGTCCTGTGGCCTTTGCTTGAGCTGTACGCACCCATCATTTCCATCACCAGCGCCTACTTGTAGTCTCATCGTCAAGGCTCCAGGTAATCCCTACATACTCCCACGAGTCATATGACGCTGCATTCGATTCGAAACGTCCGCCGATCACACGTGAGAAGCACAGCAGGAGCGATTCACGCCAGTGACGAAACGACCAGCAACTCCTTGTAGACGGCCGCCACCCCTTGCTTTTGATGCAGCTAGCCGACTTGATCTCCCCATGCATCATAGCCCATCTCAAACGCTACAGCGACGTCTAATTCAGCTTCAACGCCGATCTTGCGATTTGTATACGCTTGCTCCGGCCTTTAACCTTATGTCGTGAACCCAAGGTTAGGGCCTGAGTTGGTAATCCCCCTTAACAGCACCATGAACCCACATGCAGTGGTACGATGAAAAAGAAATGAACCCCGACCTTGAAAGCATGGCATGGTTTCGTCGCTGTTGCGTTACGGTACTCGACCATTGTTCGCACAGATAACATGCCGTACATAGTACCACACTATATGTCTCCCGTTCAGCCACCCGTCGCCCTTGCGGTCCGAGCTGTTGGCTTCATTCACTATTCGCGCTAATCTGCACTTCCTTATGTGTCGTTGTTAATGTTCTTCATTCATCATCGATGAAGTGAAGTTGTATCGTTCCTCAACCTACTGGCCTCCGTTGACGTGTAGAATGGCTGAGCATAGCGATGGTGCCATAGTACAGCGAGGCGAGCAGCAGAAAAATGTCGCGATCGCCTTTCTTGTCCTCACCTGGATATTCATCTTGCTTCGGATATGGACTCGCACCTACGTTATCGCCAGTTTTGGATGGGACGACGGCACTATGATTCTGGCTACGGTAATCTTTACAGTGTACTGTTCCATCATGCTGTTTATTGGAGCGAATGGAGGTGGAACTCATGTGACGAACTTTGAGGAGCTGGTGCTTCTTACCAAGGCGAGTTTCGTTCTTGATACTGAATGCCTCAGGCTAACTTCGGGCAAAGTTTGCCATAGCTGGCGAAGCAACTTATCTCATCACCGTGAGTTCAGAAAGAACCAGGGACTACCCTGTAGTATATCGAAGCTCTCGACTTACTGTTGGCAGATCATGATGATGAAGATATCATTGGGGATTTTCTTCGCCCGTATCGTCGTGAAGACATACCAACTCTGGTTGATCTACATTACTGTGGGACTGAACGTACTCTCCTCCGCCGGCTCGGTTTTCTACTGCATTTTACGATGTGGTGCCGATCTTGACCAATATGTTTCTCGCCAGCTTCAAGACTTGTGTCCTTCGCGCAACTTGGATCGATTCTTTGCGTTTCAGCAAGCGTCCGTCACTACTCTGACGGACTGTATCCTGGCCACCCTTCCGGTTTTGATTCTCTGGAATGCAAGCATGGACAAGCGCTCGAAGGTATCAGTAGGACTTATACTCTCACTCGCTGCTCTGTATGACCTCTTCGCTGAAAGCTACGATCGTTCTGACTTCAGGACAGTGGATGTGTGTGTTCGATAGTCCGATTCAAGTATGTTGAAGGATTGACTGAGATTGATGACTTTTTCTGTAAGTAGTTCTATCATGGATAAATTATGAAACTTATGAGGGTACAGGGAATGCTACGAATATAGCCATTTGGTCTACCATCGAGCCAGGAGCCGGGATTATCGCCGGTTGTCTAGCAACATTGCGACCGTTCTTGAAGAGTTTCCTCCATACAGCAAGGTCCATACACTCTTCCACGATGCGTTCAGACAAACATTTCTCTCGATTTTCCCCGTGGGGAGGAGAATCATCATATCAAAGGAGTGGTGGCGACAGTCATTCTCAGGCTTCCGATGCACGCACGTCTCGCACAGGCACAAGTGCAGACAGGCAGTCCGGACGGGACCAGGATTTTGAGTTGCAATCAGATGTCAGCAGGAAAGGCAAAAGTACCGACAATATCCTGCCTCCGACTAAGGATATCATACATCCATGGCCATCACGCCAAGATCGCAGCTTCGACCTCGAGCCTTCAGGGACTCAAAGGACAGAACGCAACAAGAGAGCCAGCGATGGCTATGATCTTGACCGGCCTTTGCCTGCGGTACCTCCAGACTCGCACAAGCGAAGCATTTCTATGGTCTGACACTAAAGGACATCACCACTTCGCTTGGCTCTTTCAGTTGCCTCATCACTCGGTAGGGCGACATTTGAGTAAAATGATGAACATTTCCTCTGCATCCTTTCAGGCTCGGCTTCGGATCTCTTTACCTCACGGATGGCGGCCTAGGTGTAATTTAGGGGCATATACCATATTCGTTTACTCCTGCATGGAGTGCGGTTTTAGGGTGTTTTGTTTTTGGGTTCGGCTCTTTGTAGCCGTGGTGTTTCTTTTTCTATCAGACTCCATAACACCCTCCAATTCGGCAAGCCCGTAGCTTCTGACGCTCACGAGGAACATCCCTCAACAAGGAAGGGCATGGTATCAGCGCAATAAAAGTGCTACCCCCTTCGATCTCCCTAGATGCGATGTCCACATCTCGATGCTCCCGCCATCAAGACGCAGGCAGATGCCGCCTTACCATCATGACATATGGCACCCACACTCCGCCACTATGTCGCTCTCCAACAACCCAGTTGCAGGTCCAGAATCTCCGGCTATACTGTGTAGAGATGACGACGACCCCACGCGTAGCTGTATGATCGCCAACCTCTCGAGGGTGTGCATGATCGATCGACGCTGTCAGGACGCTTGCGGATTAGTCGCGCAGCTAGTATACACACTTGTGCAAGGAGGATCAAATCTGGACGCCGTGCCGTTGGGTTTTGTAGATGAGTCGAGATGGTTGCAGCTGAGGAGGTTTCGGGGGGTGCTATGGCTGAGTCAGCGGATGTTGGTCGAAATCTTCCTGGACGGAGGATCGTCTCTTCTGAAGGCACGATGCCCGGATTGCTCCAAATACCTACAAAGAGTCTTATGAAGGCCAGATCCATCGGGGTGGAGAGGATGAAGTACCTTAATGTGGGATCGATGCCAGCTGATGGTCTTCTTACCTGAACAGTTCGGATCGTGTAGATGCTGTTTCTCCTACCTACCGACCACACAATTCTGAATTACTCTATTTAAGAGGGAGTCTCTCGCTCAATGTGGAAACATGGTAGTAGGGCTTATACGTTCTCACTTGGTTTCGAAATCGAAATCGTTTGGCATAGTAGATCTGGACTCGGTCACCTGAGAGCAACTTTCAAACGATTGGGATCGAGGTCCCCCAGGCGTCTCCCAGCGGTGTCCTGAGCCTCTTCAGCCCCATGCGTTAAGACATTGTGTCTTTGGGAAGTTATGTGCAAGCAGGTTGTATCTACGAGAGATACTATCCAGGATAAGCTAAGCATGCCATAGCGCTATACTTGGATGTACCCATGCTTGATTCTGTTGCAGATGCTATATATAATAAATTTGGGACGCGAGTTCAGTCGCTACTCAGTCTCAACCTGCCTTGACCTCAACGCTATCATCAAGTGACGGTGATGGCGAAGAACATGATCTCTATCCTTATTCCACTCATTGTACTTGCGACCACATGTGCAGCATGGATCCAAATCCCCCTCGCCGTAGTCAACATGTCCCTGGCCCGCCATCGTCGACTCCAACAACACCGACTCCTGACACGAGAACTGCACGACAACCACCGGCTACAAAGTCAAAGACCTGCACCGCCACTACAAGTCCTGGGACAACGACGACCTGGGCAGAGACTTCGGAAACGGATACGCGAAGTATACGGCGGATTTGCTGGTGGCGCAAGATCAGGGTGTCATTTCATCAACGTGCAGCTGAGTAGCCACACTCTTGGCGACACGATGTCCAACCAGACCGAGAACACGGTTCCTTGACACTATCGACGCGGCTCGGGGTTTTGTTGTTGATCTCCTCATTGCGGTCGTATGTGTCCTTCTGCATATCTTGCGCTTTCATCATCAACTGCTTCCTAGCCTTCGGACGCTGTATCTTCAGTTGCTGTGTTCTCGAACCAACCGATTCCCTTACGGGTCTCTTGAATGCTATCTTCGGAGGTGTGATGCATTTGTATTCGATGTCCTCGTACTTTTGCTCGATTCGCACATGGCATTCTCCCTTTCCAGAAGAAAACCAAGGCTCACTAGCGTTGAAAAGCCACTCCTGAATGTAGTCGGGGCCCGCATCTTTGACTGCTTTCGGCAGGGTAATCGTGCGGACGGGCTGACGAGCCTGTACAGTCACAGCTTGGAAGGCTGCTCGGTGGGCTGCAATGTTGCCGGCGACGTCGCCGTGCCCTTTGACCCAGACAAGATGAACACGCACACCTTGTTGAGCCAACTGTTCTGTGCTCTGGAAGATGCCTTGGACCGCATATTTCCCATCTATCATTGGACCAAGGCTGCTAGCTGTGCAAGTAGTCAGATCCCTCAAAGCTTCTCGGGAATCCGTAAGCACCCTCACGACCCTGACTTTGCCGCTGCCTTTCTGCGGTCCAACTCTTTTCACCGCGAGCTCCAAGGCCGCTGAGATAGCGTAGACTTCGGCATCGGCGGCAGTACCCGTGTATCGCCCAAGCCCATATTGTAAGCTTTGCATCCCAGTCTGCTCCTCCCAGGCCACGCCGGCGCCTAAGTAGCCGTCCAACCGATTATGGCTCCCATCTGCGTAGAATACAAGCGTGTCTCTGTTGGTCTGGCCATCAACAAGCAGAGCACTGCCGGGGCAAGTTTTGAGATGAATTGTGCCAGGAAACGCCTTCGCCCGAGGTATGCCCACTATCTGGCTCCAAATTCTTGCTTTTCGCAGCGAGTGCTCCAACAACAACGCTCTCCTGAGCATCGTCTGTTCTTTCTGCTCTATCCTCTTATTCACGACAACCACAGCCTGTGCGACTTTTTGGGCGGCTCTCCGCTGTGCGTCCTCTTCTGTACTCGTGGCATCGTGCGACGTAGTGCTCGTAGTAGGCAAAAAGTCGGAGGGCTTGCGGGCTTTGCGTTTGGGTAGGATTGGATTGGTTCGGAAGCTTCTAGTACTGTAAAAGAATGGCGCCTTCAAGCAAGGCGGTGGCAGTGGCACCCGGCGATACTCATGTTGGAGACTTCTTCTCATGCTCATGACAGAGCTGCTTTCCTCCTCTTGAGCCGCCCTTCCTGCTCGAAAGTATCCAATTGGTGCAGGTTGCACATCTACGATATAGTCATATTGACGGGTACATATTCTTCAGCGTCGCCCAAAGAGATGTAATGAAAGTAGCCTTCAACGACGAACTTGAATATTGGAGCCAGAACGGCTAGAGTCGTGACGCGCTGAACGCAAACTGTAGGGCCAATCGGCATCCATTCAACCCCGAGCCGGCCGCATCTCGTCCGCACCACCAACGGAACTCATTCCGCGTCCCTCACGAGGCCCTTACAAACAGCCTCGCAGCACACAGTTTCAGCTGCCGAAAACTCGAAGCTTCTCGGGCTCTCAAAATGGACCTGTCCTCCTTCCCCTTCTCCGTACCATGAGACTCTCCCGCTCGACACACCTCCTCACAACCTTGTTCACAATTCATACTATAAGAGCAGCGCTCAGCCCCAGCAACTTTACGTCCAACCCACTCCGCAACACCCAGCAGTTCCCTCTCTCCTCCTACAGTGCCAACATGTCTCGTCTCGCGCCCGTAATATCCATCTCCCACGGCGGCGGTCCGATGCCCGTCCTCGGCGACCCGTCGCAAGCCCAGATCACCAAATCCTTGATGACGAAGGTGCCCAAGATCTTGAAGCTAGGCACGGATGAGCAGCCGAAAGCGATTGTGCTAGTCACAGCGCATTGGAGTACAAATGTAGTCACGATATCGAGTGCCGAGAAGCATGAGCTGTACTACGATTACTACGGCTTCCCGAGCGAGGCGTACGAGTTGAAATACGATGCGCCTGGCTCGCCAGAAGTCGCAGACCTCGTGTATGATGCACTTAAAGAGAATGGCATCGAGGCGAAGAAGGATGCGAAAAGAGGTACACCATCCATCCACCCCTTCCTTGAATCTTCTGGAGTGCTAACAGAAAGATTGCAGGCTGGGACCACGGCGTCTTCATTCCCCTCCTGCTCATCCACCCCACCGCCTCCATCCCCATCATCCAACTCTCCGTCCTCACCTCCGAAGACCCCGCCACACACTACGCCTACGGTCGCGCGCTCTCCTCCCTCCGCGCCCAGAATGTAGCGATCATCGGCTCGGGATTCGCTTCCATGCACAATCTGCGTCACATGTTCTCCGGCATCACGAAAACCCTAGACTACAAGAAGTTGAATCAGGAGTGGAATGAAGTTGTCACCGATGCGGTAACGACGGAGGGGGCAGAGGAGAGGGCGAAGAAATTTGAAGGTTGGAGGGGCTGGAAGGGAGCGTATGATATGCATCCTAGGGGCGGTGCGGAGCATTTCTTGCCGTTGATCGTGTGTGCGGGGGCTGCTGGAGAGGAGGCGAAGGCGAAGAGGTATAAGGATGAGATGGTTGGCTTGGATATTTGGAGTTATTATTGGGAGTAGATAGGTAGGATCTAGTCTGGAATGTTGAATAGGAATCGTGCTTTGTATGAGTATGTGGAGATACTGCGAAGTGCCGGAATGGTATTGTCCATGAGTCGTCATGCTGACAACGTAGTTGGATTATCTTGTAAGGGCGCTCCAGTTTCCAAAACCATTACCACGTACGTGGCTTCTTACATGACTATGCGTAACGCTTCTGAGTAGTATCCCAAAGCAGTATCTGCACCTCTCCTCCGGGTGTCATCTCCAGTTGCAAGACAATTCTCGTCGGGTTCTGCCATTCATCTTCACACAACACAGTCACAACATACATCACAATACCAAAGCCAGTCCTGAAGGTGCTCAGAGTTTCATGTTCACTCATCCACCGAGTATATCTATCCATCCGTCCGTCCGTCCGTTCAGGGTATCCATGCCAGTGCCAAAACGCCCTCGCACCCATATTTCGCCGTCGAGCTAATAATATACAAGAAGAGAGCTGAACTCGACAGCCCTAGCAATGCCCAGCAAACCCGATCATCACTCAAGGCTCAACACCCAGAAGATGAAGATACCATGATTCCAAGCGAGTCGAGGCGCAAAGTGTAAGTGAAGAGAAGCAGTGAGAATTGACGGGGTCCAAGCGGAGCTCAAACGAGTCAGAAGTCGCTGCGCCGTAGAGTCGAAGAGTCGTAGTCGTGGGGAGACAGACTCAGACCAGCTCCTCCTCGCCCTCGGCAGCGCCGTCTGGGATAATGTTAGCTTATACTCGCCAGTAAGGAGGGTCTGAGATACATACTGGTCTCCCGGGGAGCATCAGCGGCGTTGTCCTCCTCCGAGGAAGCCTTCTTGTCCTCGGCAGCCTTCTTAGCCGGTCGACCACGCTTCTTAGGAGCAGCCTTCTTCTTGCCCTCGGTCTCGGCATCACCGTCACCGTCCTCAGTCTTCACCTTTTTGGAGTCCGAGTCGCTGCCCTTGGCATCAGCGCCCTCCTCATCGGCCTTGCGCTTCTTGCCGCGTCCACCCTTGGCAGCAGCAGGCTTAGCCGGAGTAGGCGGAGCAGCACCATTGCCAGCGCCAGCCTCGCCGATGAATGCCGCGAATGAGGGGACAACCTCGGAGGCCTTGCGCTTGACGGGCGGGAACATCTTCTGGAGGGAGCCAGCGGTGTTGCCGGTCAGTGTGCCCATGACGATGTAGTCGATCTGTGCTTTGATCAGTGGTGTTGGCTTCTAAGGAAAGATGTAGATACTGACCTTGCCGGGAGTGAGGGAGGCGAGGTAGGCGGCGGCGAGGAGCTTGGTCTCGCGAGCGTCGAAGCCCTTGACGACGTTGGCGTCACCGGCAGAATTGGCATCGGCTTTGGGAGGCATGTTGGCTGATTTGAAGTTTAGTTGGTTGTGTATTGAATGTTTAGGAAGAGTGGATTCGGAGCGAATTCGTAAGGCAAGTATGCAGATGTTGGCTGTTGGCTGTTGGAATCGGGTCAAACAGAATAGAAGGAGACCGGAAGATGAAGAGGACGGCAGAAATATAAGTTCTGGCCTCTCGAAGAATTCAGAAAGCTCGCCAGGTGAGAGAAATGAGGCTAGTGCCGAAACTTGCTCAGGTGAAGGTGAAGGTGAAGGTAAAGGTGAGCTTTATTTTGGTCTACTAGCAACGAAAATCAATGTTGTTGTCTGGCTGAGCTTCGGGTCTCGAGCTGTGTGCATCGCAGCGTCCATGTTTTCTGTTGCTATGCTACAAGGTTCGTTGTGCACAGTGACCGAATTGCATGTAGTGAAGACAACCAGCAGAAGCGAATGTTTTCGTACTTTGCAGGGAATGAATGCCTAACGAATGGACGCTCGTGACTTGATAGACTATATGTAGAATGCCGCAGAGAGTGGAATCCCACATAATGATCTAAAGAAGACTTGTCATTTTCTGAGAAGCGCTGGTGTAACGCGGGGACGAATCGAGGAAACGAGTTGCTTGAACGCTCTATAGCCTGCATTGATCGACTCGTGCAATGCACGCTGCCTACCAATGAGACATGGCCGAAGATTGAACGACAGGGCGATTGATTGGGGATTCTGACGATCATTGAACATCAACGTTGAGAAGATTCATCCTACCTGAAACCATGAGAGATGTTGCTAACATTTTGAGGCCTCGAGTCCCAGATATTGATAGCCCTCTACGCTACATGACTTTGCATCAGCCTTGGCGTTGAGACAGACGGTGAGCACTTCAGATCTCGAACAGTGCGAACTCGAAATAGGGAATTCAGAGCGACACGACAAACGGGCATGTCGCCCAGATAGAGGATCGGCAGCGGAAGGCGACCCGGAGCAAGTGACCCAGACCGACAGACCGATTGCTCAATCCCAGCACAGCGGAACCCAATGTCGGTCGGCGCTGGTGATGATCCGGCTCCACACGTCCCAGGAGCGTCGAGACCCTGAAGAAGCTGTGAAGTGGTACGACTCCCCACTCTCATAAGACAGCTGACTGCCAATAGACAAGACCTTGACGTCTGCGCTAGGCAGTATCAGAAAGATGGTATGGGCAGACTGCGGGTTCCAGGAGTATATTTGCGGCACGGTTGAGGTTGCGCTGGGCGGCGAGAGCGAGTGGACGCGTCTTCAATGTGACGATGTGCGTATCTTGTGATGCATTTGCGCCGCGTCCGAGGCATGAGTGTGGCGTCTATGATACAGTCTCTGGCTCCACGGCATTATTGGAAGAGACACAGTAATATGGAACAGCAGCGGGTGTTGACATGGACATGCAAACACGGAAATGCTCGATCCGCGATCTCCCGTGTCGTAGGCTGGGACGCGGCCTAATGTAGGTGGCTTTGGATGAGGTTAGATTATGGAGGAGGATGAGACGGTGCCTAGGGCCAATCTCACTAGACGGTCGTTTCTTCTGATGGAAGCGGAAATATGTTGACAGTAGGAGCCGCGCCTTCACCGAGAGCAGAAGCGCTCAAGATGCGAGCTGTCGCGCCCATCACGCTCTCCGTGTGCAGAGTACAGGCTTCGCCGCTGTTCGTTGTGTTACGTCTGCAGCGGGGCGTAGTACCGTGTCAATCAGTCGAGAGTACGCGCCTGTAGAGGGCATTATTGTGTGGAGATTGGGAGGGCAAGCTGAGCAATTGTACACAGATTCAGCGCATTGCAGAACGCTAGGCCGATGGCTGGTCGATCAGCGCCGCGGCCCGCAGGGGCAGAGCAACTTGGGCA
Source organism: Lophiotrema nucula (assembly GCA_010015825.1). NCBI lineage: Eukaryota > Fungi > Ascomycota > Dothideomycetes > Pleosporales > Lophiotremataceae > Lophiotrema > Lophiotrema nucula. The sequence continues at coordinate 423,664 of ML977314.1, read as the reverse complement.
CAAGCTGGCCCCTGTCTCAGGGACCGGTTGCAGTCCAAAAAGAAAGAGAGCAATTTTGATATACTCACGTCTGCGAGGCCCCCACGTCGCAACGGCTTCCTACAAAACCCATACTCATGCTCGGTACGGAGGGAGCTGCCACTGCCCGCCTTCCCTCTGCTACTTCTCAAAGCTCCACAGGTACCGGCCTCAAGGTCGAGCTGCATACATCCCACTCAGGCGTCAGCAGCCCCTCCGTTCCAGGCCGCGACCCCGCGTTGCCTCTCGAGACAATCGATATACAAGCTGCCGAGGCACTCGTAGCGTGCAGTACCGCGCCGACGTGCTCGACGAAATGGCCCACCCGACGTGGACATGCTCATACCGCGAACGGTCCTCGCTTCCCACCACCGGCCCCCTTGCCTCGTACCTCCTGCGCCTGATCTCTATCAAGAAGACGAATCTGTCCCTCTCCGCCGACGTCGACACCTCCGCCGAGCTGCTCGCCCTCGCCGAAGAAGTCGGAGACTCAATATGCGTCTTCAAGACACACTGTGACATTGTCACAGACTGGACAGAGCGCACCGCACAGGCTCTCAGGGAGATCGCAAGGAGAAAGCACTTCCTGGTGTTTGAGGACCGCAAGTTCGCTGATATTGGGGGTATGTGACACTCCTATTCCGAACCATTTCCACCAATAGCTTTGGAGCTTCGAACAGCCTGCGGAGGTGCTCTGGATCTATGCTCAAGTTCTGAAGCTCTAACGCAATTGCACAGGAACTGTCCAGAAGCAGTACACCTCGGGCTACCACCGTATCGCGACATGGGCGGAAATCACCAACGCCCATATCCTCCCCGGCCCAGCGATTGTCACCGCCCTCCACCAAGCCGCAAACCGGACCATAGCGAAGTACAACACCGCTGTGCACACAGAGATTTCGGCTTCGCCAGCTCTGACCACATCGCACGACGACGATGAAGACGACGACGACGAGGGATCAAAGACAGAGATCGCTGTTGAATCACCATTGGAGGCAGAAGACTCCGAAGAGCGACGGCTAAGCATCAAGGCCCTGGACCGGAAACACAGCGTTGTCAGCATAACCACGTCCATCACCTCAAGAACAGAGAGCATATCGCCACGACCACAACCCGACTTCCACCATGACGAAGCCTTTACTTTTGACACCCCGACACTACTTGCCCGCCTCGGCGAGGCTCCGTACCTTCGATCCCTACTCCTGCTCGCCGAGATGAGCTCAGAGGGTCACCTCCTCACACCCGAATACTCAGCAAAGTGTGTGGAGATCGCACGGCAGAACCGCGAGTTTGTGATGGGCTTCATTGCTCAAAGGAGTCTGAACAAGGAGGCGGACGACAACTTCATCACCATGACACCTGGCTGTCAACTGCCGCCGCCAGGGCAGGACGGCAAGAAACTAGGTGAGTGCCATATTCCTGGAGCACTTTCAAGACGCATTGCATGATGAGGACTGCGCTAACTTTACCACCAGGCGACGGACTCGGTCAACAATACAACACCCCAAGAAGCCTCATCTTCGAACAGGGCTGCGACATCATAATTGTTGGCCGTGGAATCGTGAACGCGCCGAGCAGGAAGAAGGAGGCAGAGCGCTACAGGATCGAGGGATGGAAAGCTTACGAGGAGAGGATTAAGAAAGGATAAAGGCACCTCGGGCAGGCTTTTGCTTTTGTCCCTTAGCTGCCAATAGAGCAGGCTCGTTGATGCTATATCGTACACATGGGCTTCGCTGGCTAGCTGCATAGTCGATGTAGGACGCCGCGCATGAGCCTGGAAGAGCAACGTAGCAGACAATGACTGTTCTGCTGCTGCCCACTCAAGGCGCTGGAGCGCTTTGATTGCGCCTTACAAGGCTTCAGTTCGTATCTGGGCACAGGCTCACGGAAGAGTGCAGCACCTGGTACTGACGGTGCATAGCCGGTCAACGAACAATCATGCATGTTATGGTATCATTCTGGTATCAACCCTATACTACATGTCCACATAAGACTCCCAAAGTGAACTCAATGTGCTATCAGCTATCTTTCACGATCAGCTGACTACAGTGGCTACACTTGAGCACACCGCTATATCCGCCTCCCTTCCCTCTTCTTTACTACTCAACCAGTCTTCGCCTTCACAGGCTGAAGCCCATACCAACTAATCATCCCCATCCCCGCAAATGCCGCCACGCAGCTGAACACCAGCGCGACGATTCCTCGGGCCGTGAAGCCAGCAGGTAGCTCGGCCGGACTCTTATTCTCGCCCTCCAGATCCAGTAAGTTGACGGTATTACCCGCTGCATTTCCGGCAGTAGGTACATTTCCGGCTTTACACACATCGAGGTGGTCGGTCGGAATTTTGCCGGAGAGTTGGGTTTGGAGACCCAGTGGGTCTTCGACGAAGGTTGCTATCAGGCCGGAAAGTACGTGCCTGCGAACATAAGATCAGTAAGTTGGTCGACGTTATAGAATGTACGGGGAGTACATACCACTCAATATGGCAATGAAACAGCCAAACACCAGGGTTATCGGCCTTGAATCTCAGCACGATATTTCCGTCTGGGCGTACGAGAATCGTGTCTCGGCGCATAGGGATTGATGGCATGGCGGGCGCGGTCGATGCATCGTAGTTCCCAGCCTCTTCGTCCGAGCGAGACACGACTTGGAATGCGTGGCCGTGGAGATGGAAAGGGTGTTTTCCGGGATCATTGTTATTTAGAACGATCTCGACGACTTCGTTTTCCTTTAGCACGAAGGCGTTGGTGTTGGAGCCGTAGATGAGAGGATCTGTGGCGTTGGAGCCCGTTGAGAGAACGCTGTAGAGTGTGGGGACTTTGGGAGGGACGTAGGTTATGTCGTTGAAGAAAGCGCTGTGAAGGGTGAGTTGCTCTTCTGCATGGGGATTCGGCGCTGGATCGGAGGACTTACTAGTTGGCGCCATCGTTCAGATTGTCCATTTTCAGGTCCAATTGAACTGAATGGTCGACATGGTCATACAGGCCCTCCTTGTCGGTAGGGACAAGAGCAAAATCGTCAAAAGGCTCGAAGGCGTCAACATCTTTTGGCGCTGGGTTCTCCTTCTTGTCATCGTACACAAGCCATCCAGTAACATTCGGATTCAAGCCTTCGGGGACCACATCAAAAAGATCCTAGGTTGCTTATCAGCGTCGGTGATCTACCACCCGTGTACTCACTAAATTGAGCTAAAATGCTTGTGCGGTCGTGGCAAAGCTTAGAAAAGTGAATCGAGAAAGAAAGCTTACCTGATCCATCGACCCGACAAAAGCAAAATTTGCATCAGTACTGTTCTTCGCAGTAACGAGAACGCTGTATCGTTGGGCAGCAGTTATGTATAGCATCTCTGCATCCGCAGGCTCGGTGTAGATACCATCTACTTCAACAACTTGCATCGTGTGGTCCTCAAACCAGACATACTGCGCTGCAAAAGCGCCCATATTCACCATTCGGAAAAGATACGTCTTGCCTGGTGTGATTGAGATCGTGAGATTCTGCGTGTCGTTGACGAGCGCCGCGTTTGGGACTGGCTCAGCACCAGATGGGTTGGAGATGCTGATGAAGCTGGCAATGAGGCCATGCATCAGATCATGATACCAGTCAGAGAATGTGAGCACGATCTCTTCATCGTAGAGGTCCTTATGCGGGTCATCTGGGTCATGAATGATCAAGGGCCCTCGCAAGCCGTCTGGGTACTGGCCTCGGGTGTGGGAATGGTACCAGTAAGTGCCAGGTTGATCCACCTAAATCGATTAGGTCCAGCAAAGAGGAAACATTTCTAAGTCGAGGTTAACTTACAGATATGTTGTACGTGAATGAGCTTCCTGGTGGAATGTCGCACTGTGTGGCACTTGCTGATCCATCCATATGGGTGGTACCATTCTGGTAGAGGCCATGGAAGTGCAAACTCGTAGACTCATTGCCTAGCGAGTTTTTGACATTGACGATGAGACGGTCGCCCTTTGTCGCTGTGATAGGTGGAATTGGCCTTCATGAACACGGTAAGAGATGAGGTCGCTGCAATGCTCGAGGTATGATGCATACCATTGTCCGTTTATGCCAATTGTTGGTCTATTAGCCTGACCGTCGGGATTCGAATACACCCAACCTATATCAAAATCATAGGTGACAGTGGCTGCACGTATAAAAGACGTGAGCAGCGCTATAGGAAGGAGGAAGTTTGACAAAGAAATGGCCATTTCGGAAGTGGTGGGTGGGTTGTATCCCAGCAATTGGCGGGGCAATCAAGCTAATACGTCGCACGGTAGCCGAGCAGTACAGCAATGTGGCACCCGTCAACTACAGCTTCTGGGTATAGCGATAGCAGAAACACTCGAGGGGTTGCGATGGTGAAAGATTAGATTGATTGATAAGACCGGGCGCTGAAACGATCAGATATGCAAATAATGCGCTAAACCCAAAGGGGCAGAGAGAGAGCTTGAGCCGTTCTTCGGCAGGTGCTAAGTGTGCTTTCCGGTGATCTGCTGATGCGCCATGCAGCTTCGATCTGAGTTGTCGGCGAGGCAGGATGTGCGGGAGCCAGCAGACGAGGAAGGCCCGGTTCGTGTTGCAGATGGGTGGACTGGATGCAGCAATCAAAACGAAGACCGAAAACCGGCCGAACGTCCCTCAGCATCGTTCAACCCAGTTTTTACGAGCTTTGGGTGCACCAGTGGCAGAGAAAAAGCAGATAACAAGCACCAGACGCCCAAGAATGAGGTAATTGAGCTAGTGGTGTTATCAGATGGTCTGATGTGCCCGCAGGGCTTGATTCCGAGTAATAGCGTCTTGAGAAGAGCTGGCCAGATCGTCAAGGGTCTCAAGGGCTAACGAGCATCAGCATCGATCTGACGGCAAGCTTAGCCTGCGGCAAAAACGCTTGATTGCCTGTGGTATCTTGGCGAACAAGATCTGCAGCCCTCTTGCATACTCTGCGACGCCAATTGATCCAGTGGATGTACGTGGGAAGCAATTGAGGACGTTTCCGCGGGAAAGGACCAACAGCTCCCAGGCGGGAGAGGAAACGTCCGGCGGCCCAGGTGTTGTTACCTGCAACTTTTACTTCATCGTTCGCCGATCAGACCACAAAGCCAAATTTCTTCATGTGCCAGCAGCTAAAGGCAAGCCCCGGGAAAGAGTAGCGCCGACCTCGGCCCTGTCCATTGGTCCATGCGTGTAGCTCAGGTGTGACAGCTCGCTTCGGCTTTACAGGTTGTCTTTAGTCTGCGCGATTATCAGTCATCAGATTAGATCCTCTTTATCAGATTCTCGCCTTTTCACCCTCCCTCTCAAGCTCCTCATCACCAGCCGCTCCTATATTGCCGTAACAGAGTGAACGAGACCTCTGTTCACGTTAATAAAGGCAAAATTGCCCTGCCATTGTACCCTTCTTGCTTTCTTGACCGGAAGCGCGCGATCATTCGGATCCCTGCTTGGTTCCTCACTCTACAGACCCGCGGAGTAAAGCGAAGAGTAGCAGCGATGCCTAACGTCTTCGCCGTGCCAGGTTCATTAGATCCTCTCTTACTTGATGCTCAACCCTGACTTCGATAGTCTTCTTCATCTGCTTTCGAGAAACCCTCGAAACGAGCATAATCGTATCGGTCTTGCTCGCCTTTTTGAAGCAGACACTTGGCCCTGAGCATGATGCCGTTATCCGGAAAAAGCTCGTCAAGCAGGTACGTAAGGCTGAAACGTCAGGCCGGGTGCTGTCTCATCATTCTCGCAGGTCTGGTTTGGTGTAGCCTTGGGTCTCTTCATCTGTCTCTGCATCGCCGCTGGCGTGATCGGGACGTTTTACACAGCGGGTCAGAGTGTCTTTGAGAAGGCTGAGTACATCTGGGAAGGTAAGCATAGCAAATGAATCCCACAAAGACAGCAATTGACAAGTCCAGGTGTCTTTGCCATCCTCGCCTCAGTCATCATCACCTTGATGGGTGCTGCTTTACTCCGTGTGAACAAGATGCAGGATAAGTGGCGCGTCAAGATTGCCAAAGCGATGGAAGCCAAAGATTCGGTGCTCCCAGTGAAAGGCCGATTCAAGCAGTGGGCTGAGAAATACGCTATGTTCTTGCTGCCTTTCGTCACCGTTCTCAGGGAGGGTATCGAGGCCGTCCTGTTCATTTCAGGCGTTGGCGTCGGCCTGCCTGCCAAGTCCTTTCCCCTGGCCGTCATTTGCGGGCTCCTCGCTGGTATCGCAGTCGGGTATCTGATCTACAGGTGAGTAAAGAATCTGCCCTAGATTACATCGCTGACGTCAAGCAGAGGCGGGAACCGTACCTCTTTACAAATCTTCCTAGTTATCTCGACGTGCTTTCTCTATCTCGTCGCGGCTGGACTGTTCTCCAAAGGAGTCTGGGACTTTGAGATGAATGCTGTGAGTGACTTTGCCCTCAGTGGGAACATGATCTGAACTGACGATGAATGTAGTATGTCAAATTAGCTGGCGAAGGTGCGGCAGAAGCGGGAGCTGGACCTGGCTCGTATGACATTCGTAAAAGTGTGTGGCACGTCAACGTAAGTTCCCCAGCAGCGCTTCTCTCGACACTCTTTTGACGTAATACAGTGTTGTTCACCTCTTGAGAATGGCGACGGAGGGTGGGGCATATTCAACTCGCTCTTCGGCTGGCAGAACTCTGCTACTTACGGTTCGGTTATCAGCTACAACCTGTACTGGCTGACTGTGATTATCGGCTTTCTTTTGATGATGTATCAAGAGAAGAACGGTCACTGGCCACTCCAGAAACCCAAAAGCCAAGCCCAAGAGGTTGAAAGCGATACTAGCGGCAGCCAGAACGAGACGGAGCTGGGAAAGAAAGAAGTCGGCGTAATGTCCTCAGATGTCCGCGAGATTTCAGAGTAGGACGTCGTTCGATCTAGGCTTGCAGGGCTAGTCGACGCCAGATTACTGTGGCATGTTCACTACTTGGATAGGTCAATTATTTTGCAGTGCAATTAGTGAAGGGAAATGGGAGAGTAACTCGGATCTACAGTCTCTCCATATCAGTCTACACGATCCGTACGTCTTATCTAGGAGACGGAAACTCCAATTTCTCTCCTCCCTTCGATTTGGCGTCGAAAGTAGCTGAGTCAATCGAGTGTAAGCCCTGCTGACTCTGGGTTTCATGAAATGTTTTTGAAGATGGCTGCCATCTTAGTGAGGGACTGGGATGTGAAAATTGAAGAATGTCAAGTGTTGTCGCAAAGGACAGTGTGGTCAGGAAGATATCTCAATGCTAGCTGACTCCGCAGAAACTCGTGAAACGTGATTGGCCAAAGCTGTGACACTTGTGGCGGTGCATTTCAACCTTGCTCCGCCGCCTTTCCGCGATCACAGACTCACTCTACCATTACCAAACACCAGCGTATCGCCTCCTCTCCGAAATGGCCTGGCCGTACCCCTGAGAAAGCGCCTCGGAATCAGCACCAAGGCGCTCCACTGTCAGTCTCAACATGTCAGAAACGACCGAGCCGACAACCATAGCTGCAAAAGGCGATCTCATTCTTGAAGTCGGCCAAGACGAAGCGAGCAGGAAGTTCTCGTACCGCGTTGACTCCGAACTCCTGAAGCAGAACTCCCGCTATTTTGACAACTTATTGAGTCTGCGCTTCAACGAGGGCCAACAACTACTGGCAGCGCTAGAGGCCCTACAAGCAGCTGGTCACTCAAGCTTCGCAGATGTACCTGTAGATGCGCTACCTAGCATAACCATTGTGAACGTGGGAAGGATATCGAAAGTCTCTTCAATCCAAAGCCTCGTTGCAGACTTCCTCCGCGCTCTTCATAACCAAGACCTCTCCGTCGCAAACCCTCCCGTCGCGAACTTGGCGAATCTTGCCGTCGTAGCCGATCGATTCGACGCGCTTCAGCACTTTTCGCGATACATACAAAGAAGGAAATATTTGGTTGCGCTGGATGCTAGGACTAAGGCGAGGGGGAGCGCCTCTATACCGGAAGAGAAGGCGCGGCAGAAGCTACTCGTAGGGTTGCTCTTCGACCATTCTCCTTGGGTAACCCGATACTCCAAGCAATTGATATTGAGGGACTCGGTTCTCTGGAAACCCGGTGCAGTGGGAGATAGCACTGCTGCATTGTGGTGGGATGTTCCCAATGGCATTGAAGGTACTCCAGCGCCAATCTCTTTGATATATGCATATTCTGATATTACGGCAGATGAGCTGATCAAGCGGCGAGAATGCATTCTAGACACAATCAATTCCCTCCAGTCTCACTTCCTCAAGCTATATACCTCAGGGGAGCGGCAGTGCAAGCTTGGCTATGACTCTTCTCCGCAATGCGATTCATTCCAGCTGGGCGAGGCAATACGTTTCTTTACCAGACTAGGCACACTTCGCCTCCAAGGTACGATTTATGACAATACGGAGCCAAGCTACTACAATGGCGATATTAGCCGACTCCTTGAGTCTCTCCGTCAAAGTCCATCATATCAGATCGACCGTAATCATGCCCACTGTGGGTTGCGATCAAGATTCATTCCCCTACTGGATTTGCTCCAGAATTACCTCTTCTTGGAGGCATCAAGTTTGGAAATTGGTATCTGCAACGACTGCTGGAAGAAGCACCGAGACGTATATCCCTGGTCATCTGCGAAAGGTCCCATGCTATGGAGCCCAGTGAAAAGTTGCGATGAGTTCACTGGTATGCCTCGCGGCTGCCTGGCTCGACATCTCATCATTAGAGACATCTTCATGGCTGTGGAGCGGAATTGGACGGCTTAAGCTGGGTGAAGCGGTCTATGACATGTGCGCCAGGCCTCAAAAACGGTCATCTCACCAAGGACTTGGTAGCAGATCTCTGTAGCCTGGTCCGCTGGTCTGTGCCTTGCCCTTCCCCGCTTCAGCCCTATCCGGTGTGAATACAGCCGCATCACACGAGCGCATTAGGTAGTGGTTACTAGTACCTGCGTCTACCTAGAGGTGAGCCTTGGCAGACTCTCGGTGAATGAATATGCTGGTGCCAGTTTACAACACCTCGTGCTTCACAGGCGATATCGAACAGGTCAAGGAAACTGCCCCGAAAGTGCCTTGAATGTCATCGCGAACAATTAATCGAGCGATGTGTGATTTGTTTGGTATGCTAACGGTTCGAAAACGTCATTCCCACGGTCCTCAATCGGTTATGCGTGCCGTGGTCTCAACAGTTCACCCGTCAGGTGCAATCGTTCCTCAATTTGCGCGCGGCAAGAGGCGAGATAGTTTCATAATGAACGAATAGCGTTCGCTGTTGAGGCAAAAAAATCATAATTTGCTCAGGAACAGAATATGGTCGGCTGTTCAGAAGGCGCAGCGTGGTTTGGGCCTTCTTGAAAGGGTTGCGGCTGTGCATTTGCGCTCGCTCCGCCACCGTTCCACCTCGCGATTCGCCCTCTACGATCTGCTGAACAATCTCCGTTCAATAAGCCACATGGCATAACCTCTTTGATGTGAAGCCCCTTAGGCTTCGATCTCGTGTTCCATTCATTGTGGCTAGTGTATCAGAGGCTCACAAGGCAGAGGTGGAGGCAGAAACGATGATACACTGCCTACTAAGAAGACTGGTATAAGAGACACCTTCACGAACACTACCATGGTATAGTCACTCACAGACGCTTGCATTAAATCAAAATCCGCGCATAACAGCTAGCCAAGTCACGAGACCTGCCTCTTGCCGCATTCTTAGTTTGCTCTGCCCCCTGCACCTGCCACCATGTCTGCCACGCTCACCACAATCCTTGTGCCAAACGGCGGGCCACCCAAAACCTCTTACCTCCACATATCACCAAACATGGCTTCCAAACCTTCTTCAACGAACATGTTCGACAAAGTGAAGCGAAAGCTCACTCGTCGCAGCTCTAATCCACGCACTTCTTCAACGACTTCAGCGCCCAAACCGTCAACTACGACCTCCCGAAGCGGAAATCTTTCTGCTCGCCCCCAAAGCCAGACTCCTTTCACGACAGGCTCCCCAGCAACGCGCCGTCCAGGTGAGTACCTCCAGCGCTCTGCACCAAATCTCAATATTAATAACAGATTCAGACCGCGCAGGCATGAACGCCTTCACCACGCCATCTAATGAGCCGCCGCCAGCTTACACCCCCGGCCCAGCTCAGCAGTCAACAGGTCCAGCGTCTACAACCGTAGCCTCAACAGACGACGATCAGTACTTCTTTCTCCGAACATTCGACACCGTCTTTCTGATCGACGACTCTGGTTCCATGTGCGGCCGCTCATGGCGTGAGACTCGTGAAGCTCTTGAGACAATCACGCCAATCTGCACGCAACGTGACGCCGACGGTATTGACATCTATTTTCTCAATCATCCAGACTCAGAGTTCTACCAGAACGTAACGTCGCCAGGGACAGTCAGCGAGATCTTCGACACCGTTCGACCAGGTGGCGGAACCCCCACTGGCCAGCGTCTGAATAAGCTCCTTCGCCCGTATCTCGCACGATATCAAGCTAATCCCGAGGGCACCAAACCTATCAACATCATCGTCATTACCGATGGCGAGCCCTCTGATGATGTCGAGACTCCTATCATCGTGGCTGCTAAGAAGCTCGACAAACTCGAGGCTCCAGCCTGGCAAGTCGGCATTCAGTTCTTCCAGGTCGGCAAGGAGCCTGGCGCGCGTGAACACCTGAAGCAGCTAGACGATGGACTTGCTGAGCTAGCTGGAGATGACGAGCTTCGTGACATCGTTGACACCGTGCCCTTCACCGGTGCCGACAACGAGGCACTTACCGCCGCTGGAATCATGAAAGTAGTGCTCGGGAGCGTCAACAGACGCCTTGACAGGAATTCGAAAGAGCTCCATCGTCGGAATTAGAATGTTCCAAGTTCGCCACGGTTTTCCCGTCTCGATAATCGTCGTCACCTACATAGTCGCGACATCTGTCAGAGCAACATAGATCTCCTTTGTCGGCTTATTTCGGTCAACATTTTTTCACTAGGGACATGGCGTTGGTCATGGGGCATTTTTTCCAGCTCCATTACCTAAAAGGCGCTGGCGGACTTCTGCTATACCCAGCTTATACCTTGCATTGGATACCCGGGCATTGCATTAGACGCTGATCAGACCGGTCCGGCAATATGCATTAGGGTGGCTGCCTGCTTTCTTCATTCCAGTTCAGTAGGATAAATACTATCATCAATCGATAAACCGGCTACAACGTTTGCATTCAATCTGGCCTGTGCAGTGCACCATCTTCTCACTCGTGTGTTGCACGTTTAAAATCTCCCTGTCGGACAAGTAAGCTGAAGGTACTCCATAGTACTCTATCTATTCCAGGGTAATATCCGATCTATCAGAATACCTGTAAGACATCTCTGCTACTCCACAAGATCCACATTTCTGTTAGTACATGCAATGCTGACCAGTTTCAACCTGGGTCCTACATGATGACAGGAAGGATTCATCACCCTCCTTCCACCAATAACCGAGAACTTCCGACTACCACCACACAGGTATCAATACCACCAAAGCACCAGACTTCCCATCTTCAAGGCTATCACATTTCTCCACAACCAATTATATCCTCCCACAAATCGATCTTCGGCATACATATCTCAAAATTGGTGGAATTCGGGATGTGGAGAGGGGTAACCAAGTACGCCTTACGAGGCTGACTTATACTATTTCCGGAATTGCTCCACATGGACTTACCCTATCCGGGCAACACTTTGGTGGGGATGCGTGCAGTTGCTGTCGTGATATCGACGGTGTATCATATTGAACTGCTATTGGAGTATCGAGAGTAAGGTGGAGTGAAAGAAAATGCGGCGCGGGTGGGACAAGGCAGACTCTGGTTGTTTGCACGACTGGTTGGGCGAAGAACCGAAGAACGAGGCTAATAGATAAGGAGGGATCGCGAGATGCAGATGAGGGACTTGTGGTTCATGAGTAAGGACAATTTTTTGGTCAATATGCATGATGTGCAAGTGTGAAGCATTCATTGAGAGGGGGCCAGCTCAATGTGTTGACAGCGCATTGCGAGATATGGATGCATAATATGTACGGACCAGGACGCGAAGGTATGATGGTAGGGTCGTTCGACTGACCGATCGAAACAGCTATACCGCGTCTAGCTAAAAGCAGTTTTCGACGTGAAGCTTCCGGCCTAGAATTGTTGTTCACATCGTCATTTAATGTGAACATGTTCACGATCTCTCTGGTGAGCTGCTTGATACATTCAAATTCTTCACTCGAGTCTCGCTGCATTGTTTCAAGGAGATGAAAGTACTTTGCGCCCCATGACTTCACGGAGTCCATGCCTAAGGGATTGGGCGCGCTTCGGTTGCCGGCAGAGGGCTAAAAAGCAAACGGAATTTTAAGGAGCGAGGCAGACTTCTGTACGCCCACACCGTGAACGACAGAAGACTACTTGATTGTTTGATGGAAGTTCCTCACTTTGACGCACCTCGTGACAAACCATTGGCAGCGTAGCTGCCCAAGGGGAGATTTCAGATTGATGCGCGCATCTTCAAAGGGTCTTAATCGTTCTATCAAGGCCTTCAAGTGTTGTCCGGTTGCTGGCCCCCAAGAAGTGTCGGGATATTGGTCGACCGGTTGCACGAGGCCTAGACATCAGCTCCATCACGCCTTGTCAGAAATCTTATGACATTTCAAGTGAAGTGTGAGATCATTTGTCCAGCAAGAAGGGCTCTTTGCTCAAGTAGAAGAGTTTGTTGCTTTCTCCATCGTTCTGTCCTCTACGTATGTTGAACTATAACCAATCTAATGTTGAAAAAATGTTGCATTTACTCATCAATTCTACCTTGGGCATACAAGTCGCACCTGAGTGACAGCATTGTTATTCTTCAGCATCGCCAAACGTAAAATTAATTCTGCTATTGTGCACCAGGACCAGTCGACATTGATCCGTGTCGCACTTAAGGTCAGGTCATATCGTAACTGTATAAAGAGCGTATAATGAAGTCAGTTGGTTCCTGAAGATTGTTGATTTCATTGGCGTTGCGTGCAGCTCAGCGGCACAGTCACCCACTGTCGCCAGTCGGCTGTGCCGCAATATTAAGGTCTTTGGGTTCAAGGTCGTGTCAGATTCTACCCAATAGACCGAAACTTATGGCCGCACCGTGTCCCGGGCTCTTCAAGACGTTCAGCGACCGGAGCTGAAACTTGTTACTCTGCGAATGCTCTGAAAATCAACGACAGAGGAATATGTAGCTGAAGATATCAGGTAAATCATCATCATGTCTCTGCTCATCGAGACATTCGTTTTCATGAGTGTCACAATCGAACGCATGATGCTCCTTTGACATGCTTCCGCATGATCCTTCACATTGGGTTCGTCTTTCTCCGAAAATTCGACATCGATGTTGCTGTCGTCAACGTGGGCCAATGCAATCGCTTGCCTTTTTTACTTCGTTCCTTCATCTGCATCAGACAACGTTCCCAGCAAAGTGCGATTGGTCTACGGATACACCCCTCAGTCTGCAGAAGCAATCCTTAATAATGACTTGAGTGACTTGCAGAAGCACCAATAACTGGCGAGATTGGGATATGAGAAGAGACACGTACCCGTGGTAGCCACATCGACGCCGGATGATGCTGTAGATATGCTGGCGATCATGCAGGCAGATTGCAGGAAGGTTCCCATATAGCGTCTGACTCGTCTATTTTATCATTACTTACAAAAGATTACAGCAAACCGATCGCATCGCACTGACGCAAAAGTTGTCCTCATATGGCGGTTCCGATATGCCTCGCAAGGCTGACTCGTCTACCCGACTTCTAAACAGTGCTGCGGCTCATGACCGGCGTCTTTGGCCATGCTGACTTCCGATGTACCGGAATTTCGAGGATTGCCATTCGGGCCGTGTTTTAACGGACGGGACTCGGGTCCTGCGCGCTTTCGATAGCACACCCCTTTCGATCACTGTCTCCCATCTCATCCTTCATCTTCGAGTCCATCAGAACAACAGCATCGCAATCATGACTTCCTCTGTGTCCACCATCGAACTCATCACCATTTTCGTCATCGTGCTTCTTATCTTCGTCTTCGCCTTCTCGACTTTCATCGCCACTCTCCCATCCCACGTCTTTATGCCGGTCATGGTGGCCCTTATTTGCTTCATCTTCTTCGGCTTCGGGCAGCTTCTCCGTGATAGTTCCATGGTTGGATACTCGCCCCTGTAAAGCCTCAACGAACCTCCAAAGAGGAGTCGGTTGGGCTTGACAAGGAGATAGGAAAGGTTATCGTGAGTAAAAGCCGTACAACGAAACAGGTACGTCTTCTCTAAACATCTTCTTAGCCTCATTCAGGGTGAGCTCTAGCTCCAACGAACTCCACTATCCGCGATCGCTGTAGCTCTGAGCTCTACTCCTGTAAATCACTCGGCAAGCTGAGGATGAGGCAGGGACTAAGGCCAATGAATCACCATGTCTGGCTCCGAGGCTGGAGCCATCTTTCCGGTAGATAGGGCGTATGCGCTGTGGTGGTGGCTCGACAGAGAAACCGTTCGACACCGTCGGCGCTTGCGAACTTCGGCGCGGCGGTTCAACGAGCGGTGCTTCTCAGCGCTGTTCACTGTTGAAGGACAGCGTTGGGAGCTGTTGGTTTGGTCGGGGGTGTTTACAACTTCTCGATACTGCTTGCTACATTTGTTTGATGCTTATTCCTTGCGATATTTTCATTTGGGTTACCTCGGAATTGTCCTCCAGCCAGCTCTCTACTGTTGGTGACCGACTTCCTGAAGCCTCCTCTCCTATCAAGCGCTGCGTCACCTCATCCGCGCTGGCCCTTTCTAATATGTACCGGACTCCGTCATCAGAGAAGTTCCGTCGCTGTTTCTGCTCACGTATTAGGAGTGATTGTCAGTTCGGAACAAGTGACTTACCAACTCATCAAAGCGATTTTGATAAAATCCTATATTTGCAATGCTTTGCTTCATGATTGTGGAGGGTTCGAGGCACTTTCGCTTAGTCCTCACGATTCCCTCGACAACACTGCTTGAGCTTGATACAGTGCGAATACGAACAGTGCCTCTTAGGTCTATACCGACTGCAACGTTGCGTACTCGGGGATATTCTTCCAAATTTCCTTGCTTATTTTCTGTGTCTTCGTCTTTGACAATCCTTTTTTCGCTCTTTGTGATGGGTGTTACAGCACTATCCTCTATCGACAGCTTCTCGAGCTCGTTAGTGGACATCGAATCAGAATTGATAAGTAGAGAGGCCAGAGAGGGTTGAGGTAGGAATTCTGAAAGCCATGGAAGGCCATTTACAACACGGCTCCATTCGCCCTTAAACCAGTCAATCAGATCAGACTCGCGCTCCTGCTTGGACAGATACTCAGGAAGAGGCAGACTATATGGCTCAGACTTCTCGGTCTCCGCGGGCCTCCAGTATCTCGGTCTATCCAAGATTGACTCTTTTGGACCAGTGTCGGGATCAGCTGTGACTGCAGCTGCGATTTCGAGCAGCAGTCGCTTGGATTCAGAAGATACTTCAACTTGTACTGATTTCTTGAGCTTGGCAGCTTCAGAGAAGTCTATCATTCGCTCAATGGTGCCAAAAAGTTGCTCCAAAGTCTCCTCACTACCATCATCCTCAATCCCAATGTGATGAACCCACGGGCATTGAATGCTCAACGAAGTTGAAACCGGTACCAATGCTGCATCATCTTGATCTCCAGATGCCTGACAGCGATCTTGGTTCTCGAAGGTCTTGCTTGCACCTGCATCGGTCGAGAGGCTGGTCGGAGCAGAGCTTTTACGGGAATGAATTGAGGTTGCTTGGGTAGAAACCGGCGACAAGGCTCTGAAGCTGGCTGATGATCAAGAAGTGGGAGTTGAGAGAGCCGAACGCTTCAACGTTAAGGGCAATGGGCGATGCTTGCCGGTAGGTTTCGCATAGAGTATACGAAGAGATTGATTGGTGGAGTCCGCAGTGGTGTTGGTTCTGGTCTCCTCTTTCGCTACATATGTGTGGATTGCAGCTTCTGGACTGTGGTGACGATACGTGTGGCTCATTGCAGACGAGCGACCTCACTTGTCCAATGTCTTGTCGTCAAGCGAATTGATCTGTGCTTCTTCTGTGTTCTCTGCAACCGCATCTTGCACTGCCTCCGCTACCGGAGTCTTGTTGAATGTTGAATGATCGCCGTCATGTTCTTCTTGTGTTGCAGTGGTTTTGCGGGCTGAGGTCGTCCGAGGCTGCTGAAGGGCGCCTGACTGTTGCTTGCGAAGCTTTCTGAGACGCGCGCTTTGAGGGTTGCACTTCTTCGACATGGGCTTCTCATTGTGAGGGCGACCAAAGCTAGTCTGGTATCGAGAAATGTAATTGTTGCGAAGCAGGTTATCGTGGTCCTGCAGCGAAGACGGGTAGAATGCCTTCAAATCCGAGGCAATGATAGGAGACATGTTATACTCTGAGGACTTCAGATAGATCCAATGTAGGTAGATAGTTGGTGATCTGAAATGGCTGACTGGATTCCCGGTGCACGCTGTGTTGGCTTTCCCAGTTAGCAGAGCGTGCAAAGGCCGTGATATTGAATTCATTGCTCTTCAAAAAGCCCCGCTTAGCCTGGTATTGCGGTCGCGGAAGGTATCGTCAATTTGATTACGAGGCAGAAAGGAAATGAAAGATATCTGGTACGGGTAGCTACTTAGGAGCACTCCAACCTTCTACCTTAGCGGGATCCTATGGAGCCCTTTCCAGCGCTCTTATATGACCAATCCATATAATGACATCAATACCCCACCCAGACGGCTTGAGTGGTGATCTACATCATGCCTCATAAGCAAAAGCAACATCTACTACAGCCACAATGGTGCTTGATTTGAAAGAATATCTCATGGGATTTTGACGCAAAGAAGCCGTCGGGATGTATAAGGAGAAGAGTTGCTATGTGTCGCAAACGGCAAAACAGAATTGAAGCCTACTCTTTATCTGAGGAGCAACCGAAAGGCAACATGTACCATGTACATATGCTTCCTTGCCAGACTGCAGTATATTGCTCAACAGAGCTTCGAAAAGGTTTCGAAAACAGCAACATCAGGCCGTCTGCTTGGTTAGCAGTTCCGATGGTGCAGTATTCCCGTTCAGGTTCGATGCACCTGCGCTTGACGGACCACCCAGCTCCGGAACACCTTGGCTTTGGACATGGCACCGTCTGCGGCCCTTGTATCAATATGTGCGGCGGCACAAAATGCTTCGACAGCTGCTATAGCATCTACACCACCATCTCGCTCGAATCGCAACAGCCCGAGGAATTGATTCAGCGATATTGAACCCAACTTGATCCTCGACTGAGCAAGGTAGTCGTCCAGGATGTCTGCAACAATTGACGTAACACGAGGTATGAGCTCCCAACCCTCGCTATTCGTCGATTGTTCTCGGGCCATTGCCTGCTCCTTGGCTGCGAGGGTAACGAAGGCCTTCGTAACCTTGAATCGATTAGTGTTGAAGGCACTCGAGACATCCAGAAGCTCCAGAAAGTCGTCTAGCGATGTGGTACCAATAAAGGTGTGACGGTGCTTGTACTCCAATTCGCGCTCTTGTTGAAGCTGTGACATAGATGTAGCGTATGTAGTCTCGGCGGGTGCCTTCCATTGGTCATGTGACGGAACGTTGATGGGAAGTCCAATCGACAATTTCGTTGCATTTTCCCTACTCGTCGGCATCTCACCAGTAGTGCCTTTAAGCAGTTCCAGATCTATCAAGCTCCTTGAGGCAATACGGCGGTGCCTACCCCCTACGACCTTTCGAGATTGTTTTAGACCATTGTCAACATCGAATCGAGTGCCGGTACGGTTGAAGTTCACGCATTCTAACACTTGAAAGTCGGGATCGATGGCAGTCATAGTTGTCGTTGATGGCACTTCCTCAAGTCTCGATGCATCAATACTGTATGAATGTGTTGATGTGTTGGTGGGTAAGGCAAATGAATCGAGTTGCGAAGCGTTAGAGGAAGGACTTGCGGGACGCTGCCGCTGCTTGTACTTAGCATCAGCCGGTAGGAGCCCAATGCTAGCCTTAGGAGATCGAGGGTCTCGTCTCTCATGCGTCTGCTGGGGTGGCTGCCATGAGTCATGATGGTTCGCTGAGTGTCGAGAGACTGATGCAATTCCTGGAGGCGATACTGCACGAGAATGAGCGGTACAACTGGGATCCGATGTTGGAGGACTTCTTCGCCTGATTTGAGTTCTCGGGGTTGAATAGCAAGGCGCACATGCCTTCTCCGCAATCATCTTGAGTATGGAGCTGGTTACGTCGTTCGCAACAGGCTCATTCACCCATGCCAATGGGTGTCGAGAGCGACTTGAACTGGAGCAGTCCACCATTTGATTAATTGTCGGCCTTTTTTCTGTTGTTGAGCCATAGAAATTCAAAATCCACGATGCCGGCTCGCTTCCATCTGTCTTTGCTCGAGACATGACAGGTCTTGCCGCTTTCTTAGTGACCTGCGGGGCTGCCTGTTGCAATTGCTGTAGGCACGAGATTTGGGGTGAGCTTCACTCTTTTCGTGGAAACATTCATGGCGTCACAAAGGTGCAAGACCGCTGTCACATTTGCGTTGCCATGGCGAAGGTCGCCAAATCACGCAAAGCGCAACAGAGGCAATGTAACAAACGCGATGCTCAGACTTCAGAGTTTTCAAAGTATCGGCTAGATCGAGTGGAAAGCGCATGGCAGCCAAGGACGTCCGAACGTACGGCACCTGCCACAAGGTTGTTCCGGGCTGGCATATGGCGAGGTCACTCATTCCCAGATGAGAGCCCATCAGTATGTCTTTTCCTTACTGAAGGTGTAAGAGCGTAGTTAGAATGTCGAAAATCATACTGTAAATCTCTTCTCTTCAATGTTATTCCTTCCTATAGTAGGCCCTCTCTTTTATTGGGTGCCAACTCAGCATCGAGGCGCTGACCCAGGTATTTGGAGAGATCAGAGGCGGCCTTAATTGCCGCAATTGAGTAGAAGGATAATACGGCTGCTATTCAAGTGCTCTTGTTTGTTAAAACGTTGAGTGTACTGCGTGGGCTCGTCGGAGGATGCTGTCAGCGTGGTTCAGCTGTAGCTACAGCCCGAGCTAGCGCACTTTCGGAACGTGCTCGTCATCAACCCCGGACCGCGCTCAACGTTAACTCGACATTCCTTCTACTCTTACCTACCTAATCTTTTGAGGTACTTTCATTCTTCCTCGAACGGCGTATGAAATATAGAGGGCGACGCAGCTTGCACAGGCCCCAAAAGCCAACGAAGAAGCCAGAAGCTCTGAGGATTAAATCCGGCGACGACGGCCCGAACGCGAACGTGCTGCATAGCGAACAAGAGCGATCACACGTGCCTACCGATGGCAATGAGTCTTACAAAGAAGCTGCCATGCGACTCTTTTCCCGCCTCCTGAGCTCTAGTCGCGGTCATTTCCGCTGCACGGCACCACGGACCTGAAAGCATGTCACCGCACTGCTCTTGATGCAGTCGAGCGGCGAGCGCATCCTTCACTTTGGGTTGGCTGAACCGGTCAAGAGCATTGTCTTAATGGCTCAAGTATCGGGTCTCGCCTCCACCATCCGAAAATGCCAGCTCAAAAGTCAACTGCGGCACCAAGCAATACAGCCCGCGATGCGGCCATTTAGGCAACGGCCGAGGCCTTTTCGGCAAAACCATAGGGAGGGTAGATGCGATTCGAGATGTGGATATGGAGAGCGTCCTTCAACGACATTCAGCTATTAATAAACGCCCTTCTGGACTGAAAGAGGTTTTAACCGACCGTGCCCCAGCTAGCGAGATCACACTGTCACCACAAGTATGAACCACTCGACCTGCTGCCTGGCCGGATCGCAGACGCCGTCTTGTCAACCTACTGTCCACCAGTAGAAAAGACTTTAAGGGACCAGAGTAATTTTATCGATCCTTCGCCAAGGTGTTCCATTCAGACCCGCGGTGGACTAGACTGTGATAGGGGCCAGGCTAAACCAACAACGCCATGTCGCGCCGTTTCTGATGCCACCAACGTCCATGCGCCGCACTCTAATTTGCCGTATGTGCACGCGATGCTACAGCAAAGGCTTGGATGCGATTTTCCTCTGGCCTTCCTAGATAAGTAGACCGTGTTCCTACGACTTTTCATCTTCTATTCATTGTTGGTCTTCGTTGTTTCAGTCCAAGCACTCTCCAAGTAACTTCAATTAATTCAAAACACATTCATTCAAAAATACCCGATAGTAATCCATAATGTCTCCCATCTTTTCAACCCTTGTTTTCGCGGTTGCCGCTACCGCCCAAATCACCACTTCCATTTGGATGCCTTCTGGCCTAGATGATCAGGAGGTAGGGTTCTATGCTTCCATCATTGGCAATGAGAACGGGAAAACGACCATGGCACTCACCTACGATAACAATACCGACACGGAAAACATCAGTTACTACGACTACACCGCCCCATCGACGATCACTATCCAGGGTTCAACTTGGTACGAAACCCAAACCACCACAACCGACAGTTTCGAGGATGCCGTGGGTACCTACGGCCTGTCTTGCAGCCTCCCCACTCAGACCCGCGCCAGACCAACTTGTGTTTACTCACAGGGTGGTCCTCTTGCGTACAAGGTGTACTGTAGCGACTACAGCAGCTACACCGATGTTTACACTTCCACATGGGAGCAGACCTATACCTCGGACGAGTTCGGACCAGAGACGGTTTATACTGGGGTTGAAACTGTTGACTACCGTACTTATATCCCCGATTTCTGCACGGAAGGCTCGACGCTACCTGAGGATATCGCAAAGACCACGATGACCGTCAGCAGAGGGTATGTTCAGACGTACCAGGTCGTCATCACAGCTGGTCAGGAGAAGCTTGCTGCTACCGCAGGAGCAAGTGTTTCGAACAGCGGTGCTCCTACGACTGGCACTGGTGCTGTTGCAACAGGTGCCAACGCGAGTGGCACAGGGCCGTTGCAGGCATCGGGTACTGGCGCTGCTCCAGTAATGACTGCAGCACCTGCTCTTCTTGGTCTAGGTGCAGCCATGGCTGCATTCGTGCTGTAGTCAAAGCTTGCGTTGCATTATCTTGCGACACAGCTGTGCTCAAGGCCTGAATGCGCATATTTCAAAGTCTGAATGTTGTACTTTGAGAATAGACTTGTCTCCTAAACCGATACCCAATAGTTATTAATCAAATAATGTCTTCCCTGATTTTCACTCTCTTAAACCTGATGCCCATAAGGCTCTTCAATTTTCGGAGGGC
The DNA here is from genome assembly GCA_010015825.1 of Lophiotrema nucula. NCBI lineage: Eukaryota > Fungi > Ascomycota > Dothideomycetes > Pleosporales > Lophiotremataceae > Lophiotrema > Lophiotrema nucula. Next base: position 402,433 of record ML977314.1, on the reverse strand, counting down.
TGGTACAGGATCTGGGGCGCTTATTTCGCTTCCTAACTGCCAAGAGTCTCGCACGAAACCGTGGCCGCCACCATGGCATCTGCGGGATCGTGGTCTAGGCCCGGCGGGCCGGAGGAGCCTCAGCCAAGCACTGGACCTCGTGTTACGGTAGTGTGATGCACATGACTGTTCCGATGTATGAGTCAAGCCATTGCAGCCACGCACCATTCGAAATCGCGCAACTCCTATGACGTACGTTGTATCTTTGATCTCTGAATGTATGAAAATAAGGAAGTCCTAATTTCGATGTGTTGACTGCGAACGATTCACGTTACGTCGCCCGCCCCATCGCAGTCATGTTTTATAGTTGACCGTGCAGAGTGACTCACTCATGTCCCAAAAATGAAAGTAGGATGGAACACTGAAACTGTGGAATGATAACATCGGCGCAACCTTGCGTATTCAACAAGAATTACAATCTAACATATGGCTATCTACAGTCAGCGATTGATCTAACAGAGAAAACATGAGAACTAAAAAGATGAGAATACAGGAATGTTACACGCATGGCCTCGCTTGTTGCCCGCTCTCGCTGCCAGATGTTTGCCTTCCGACATGAGAGATCCTCCGCTCATTCCTTTGCTATAAAAGAACCAAGGCGTCTGTATTTCCCTCTCGTGGTTTCGATGTCGCTTGCGCTGGAACAGGCTTTTGACGATGTCCTGAATGTGTCGGGCGCAATTTTGGACATGGCACCGCTAAGCCCAACGCTGTACAGCATTCTCGATCCTTTCTACAATTTCCCAAAAATCTTCTCCTCGTGCCGTTTACAACTTAGGTAGCTTGTTCTCATTTTCATAATCCCACAGGATTGTGCTACTTTCGTGTTCGCTCTTAAAGTAAAACTTTATTATCGGTTTTGTTGACGGCCGTCTCTGTCGGCTTAAGGCTAGAACTATAGTTAAAAGAGTGAAAAGAAGAACGAGTTGGGCATGTTTGACATACTCTGTTCTTCCTCAATTCTCTCATATATACCGATCAGGGTTTCACTTTCTTCGTGCAATCTTCGTAAAGGCTTCATCCATCCTCGTAATTTCCAGTATCAGCGACCAAGCTATGTTCTTCATCCGAGTATCCGATATAGCCAAGATTGGGCTCTTCGAGGACGGGCAGATCCGGCTCAAAGAAAATTCTTAAATAGAGGTGCACGCGGTACCATGATTGCTGCGTCGCTTCATTACTGTCTAACAACCGCATTATGGTAGTTTTTTTTTTCAGAAAGCTTCTCCAATTTGTCAACTGCCTCTGGAATAAAGTTAAGCGCGACTGTGTCTTCAACTGCTCACACTAGAGATTCACTCACTCCAGATGTTTTCTATCAGACGTTCTTTGTCCAAGTCTTTCGTTGGTGGCAAGGCTTATCCTGGTATTTCAAGCGACTTACGAAGCAGATAGTAACCGTTCTTTATGTTCTTTCCCCTATCTGGTGTGAGGTTCCATGACGAATACCGAGTCATGGCTCTTCCTGGCCTGTCTGAAGTGGAGAAAAAATTGGCATTTTGTGTGGAACTTGTGCTGTGGCGAGGGTCAGTGTTGCGTCCGCTGCATATATTGTATGGAAACACATGAGATGACGCGCTCCTGGTTTTTTTTATCGATGACTCGATGCTCGAGAACTCAACGAGTCCCTTGAATCGACCGATGGAATGCTTCGCTATCTTATTGCTGCCTTCTATTTCCTCACAACAACGCGTTGGTTTGACTCTAAACAAGTAGGTACACAGAGACGTCGTGTAGAGTTGCTCCTACATGTCATTCAGGCACGTGACATGATCATCCTACCTTTTCCTGTTTGCGGTCGGGTCTGCGTTCTTGAACATATGTTGTTCAACTGCGGCGATAGGCTGGGCTGTTGAGGTGCAATATGGCTGGTGAGTCATTTCAGATTCGCAACTGCGCAGACAGTCATGCCAGTCCAGTCAGCACATAAGCACAACCTCTCGTCAAGGCGCTGGATCTGTTCTGAGGAATTCAGATGCTGTTGTCCTCGCAGTGTATGTGGCGTTGCATCTCTTTAGTGAGAGGTTGAAGGAGGTGGATTCGGAGGGAGATGTAGACTCCTTATCTCGTGTTGCGTTAATGATCGAGTCACGCTCGACCAACTATGAACTATCGATACTTTGATACATGAGACATCATTGCATGCCCTGAGACTCATGCTTCACTCTGGTGAACGTGGAATATCAGCGAAGCCACTGCATTGGCTGGAATGAAGATGATGCCATATTCGGCATGCTTTCGACTAGAATATTCGTATATGCTAAGTGCTACGATGTCGGCTTTTGCGAAGTTTGGATTAAACACTTCAGACGTGGGTTCTGGCGACCTTGTCCCTATTTGCCCTTCAGTACACCTATTCTGGTAGGTGCGGACCCACTTAGACTCACAGTATTGTTCTATGCGAAAACTCTTGAGTCTCTGTCAGAGTTCGTGCCCGATCGTGCATGACGAGGTCTGATTTTTCGTTCCTTCCTTGTTGCTCGCTCCTCTGTTGACAGTGACAACTTTCACCGTCACCAACCTGCGCAAACATCCGCTCAAGCTCCTCTTCACCATAGCAACAGAGCGTACCGCCTGATTCTGCCGCGCCTGCCTGCGCGCGCGTGCCCGCCCATATAATCTCGCGATCCCCGCCTTCCTCCCTTTCTCTTCTTCGGCGCTTCACACACCTGCACTTGTGTAGGCAAAGGACAACCTCAACGCCTCTTTGCAGGAAGAGAGGAAACCTTTGTGAATCCCCGTCACTCGCCGGACGTAAAAGGCACAATACCAGGCTCTCCCTCTCCAGCCTCGATGAAAAAATGGAGTCGGTGCGCTCTTTGAACCACGACTTGAGGTCCGATCCCTCCACCTACCTCGAGCAACGCGGAAGTCCTCTCGCATACTGTTTGCCACGACTTAGGCGCTCTTCCTCGCGATGATTCAGGCTCTGCCTGGTGTTGGGTGTTTGTCCGACTCAGTCGTCGACTCGCCCTTAGCCGCCCGCTTGCTCGCCATCCACACCGGACGAGTGCATTGATGAAGGCGTCGTTGCCCTGGGTCCCGAAAGGTTCTTATATGATGGGCGGTCTAGATTCTTTGCTAAGGTGTTCTCAACAAACACGGTTTCCAACGCCAGCGACCAGATGATATATTGCCTACAAATCGGTTTCTGCCTTCAGACGACGGAAGGATTGCCTGAGGGCGCTAGCTGTGGTGAGCCAGGTGGGCACTCGCAGTGAACTGCTGGGCCTGGTCAATGGTCGCGGAGAAACCTCGAATGGTGTGGAGCCCCCCTCCGAACAGCCTTATCCTTACGATCTTCGGTAGCCGCGGACAGCGTTGAGTTCGTCGACAATATCCTGACGGTGTCTCTCTGGTGGTGCTGTCCTGCAGATCGGAGCCAGAGGTCACCTGGGTGGTGCTATTTTGTAGCTCGGAGCCACGAAGGGTTGTCACCGTTGATTGTTTCTGTGCGTACACCGCTGCTTGCATGTGTTGCGTCGGGTACTATAGGTCAGCAAAAGGGATTCAACGGCATTGCGCCAGAGTCTCGGGGTTTATGTTCGGCACTCATCTTCTCCTGAAAGGCCTCGAAGCGAACGCAACCCTTGGTTCTCTTTCTACGGATTGGGTTCTGACAGGTACCTAGCCGAGAGCTCCTGCGGGACACGCGAGGGATGAGTAGGTACGGTTGGTCGTGGTTCCCGAGCAGACGGGTAGCGAAGACGGATCTGCGACGTTCCCGAGTGGGGCCTTTGAGCCTCCCGTGCGCCCGTAACAGTTGCCATGACTGGACCAATGCAGAACGCACTCGACATACACGAAATGGACTTCCAAGGACGACATGGAATCGCGTAGGTCTTTCCTTCCCTTGACTTCAATGGCAGCTGACTTGGACAGGGTTTCAGAATGCATATCATCTTGCTATTACAGAGAACGAGTCGGAGATGCAACGGCATGAGCGAGAGACCAGAAACGATAAGCAGGAGGCAGCATTGACGGAAGTGGAGTCAAGATGGAGCAGAATGGCTGATGGAAGAGCAATGGGGCATAGAGATAGAGGGAACGCGATAGAGAGATGAAGGATGTAGACTACAACAATGGACTGAATGAGACGCAACTCTGTTAATGAAAACCAAAACATCATTGCTCCCTATCTGAAAAAAGCCCGTCATGGTTGACCATTCACTGATCGGCGGCGGTCTTGTGGAGGCTGATGATGTTACAAGGTAGCGGAAGGGCGCTCTGGGGTAGGAGTACAGACGAGGTCTGTATTAGTCATCATGGAGCACAGTTGTAGTTGAGTAAGGACTATCCGGACCCCCTCTTCGCGGTTTCAAGACTCCTCGCTTTTCTTACACTCCTGTGTGAAGATCCGGACCAGCTCCTACAATCATTAGCCAATCAGCCATCTGGTACACTACGAGACGCTCACCATGAAATCGCAGACGTTCATCGACTCAAAGATCGGTTTCTTGTGCATACCCATAGACGTCACTCGAGGGCTCTTGATGCCGAAAGCAACCTTGGCTAGAAACCTTGAGTCATCGCGCACCGGGCATTGGGCCAATACTCGTTGAACTTTAGTGGGATCTGGCGCCTGAGGTGGCTCATCCGCGAGCACTACTTGTTCATGAGTTTCGCACCAAGTGCAATGACCGCATTCCTCGGGCATTGAATCCGTCGCTTCACCGAAATATTCGGCTAGAGCACGGGAAAAACACTTCTTGTCAGTGATGAGTTCAATCACAGCTTTGGTGCGGGCGATGTCTTGGTCTTCTTTCGTCCCCATCTCTTGATCAAGCTGCTGGATTATATCGTCGAGCTCCTGTTTGGTGGTGGGCAATTTGCGCTCCAACCGATACAAGTTCAGCACGCCGGTCTTCTCTAGCTTTATGGCCCCGGTCTCATTCCATTGGTCGATTTTTCTAACGAGCTCTGATCGGGGAAGACCGGAGGTCGTACATACATCCTGGAGGTTAAGGCGTGTCCATTTGGCTGCCTTCTTTGACCCTTTCAGGATCGCTTTTGCTGCGGGCGAAGCATCGGTGGATATCCTTCGGAAGTCGATGGTCTCGTACTTGTACTCGGTGTACATACAACCGCTGGCGCGGAACAGCCCGAACCGAAGTTCCAGTTGCGTGTAAATGATTGCAAGAGTCGTAGGCTAGACGGGCATCAGTATTCAGGAGCACTCCAATCTCGGATCTTCACATAGATGGGATCTCGTTCGAACTAATACACTGATTCAAGGATCGTAATCCAGCCCGAGTTCACCGTCTCAAAATGGATATTACGGAGGGAGAAGGCTTACCCGAATGTCGCACTCTCTCGATTGTTTGTAGTGGGATACATCAAATGTATCGCCAGTGCTCATCTTGATTCTGTCCGGAGAACAAATATCCTCAAGTAGCAAGCGCAAGGAACGATCTGATGGTCTGTCGCCGTAGGTGAAGATCTGACGCAGGTAGAAGTCTTTTGTGGAAAGGTTGAACAAGCACACGCTAGGCTGCCCATCTCTCCCAGCTCTCCCAATCTGTTGACTGTACGATTCAATGCTGCTCGGAATGTCGAAATGGACAATGTTGCGGATGTCGGGCTTGTCGATACCCATGCCAAATGCAATCGTTGCCACGACTATAATGTCCTTGCTCTCCAGAAAGTCGTCCTGTATCTTCGTGCGGGCTTTCGCGTCCATACCCGCATGATAAGCTCTCGCTTTGAACCCTCGGTTGTGAAGCGTGTCGGCAAGTGTCTCCGCACCCTTCTGAATTGTGACATAGACGATGGTGGGACCAGGTTGCTTTCGAAGGAACTCGATCAAGTCTGCAACGTTGTCGCGGTCCTTTGTAAATGATTTCGCAAGCAAGCGAAGGTTCGGACGGTACATGGTCGTGGTGAATAGCCCTTCTTTGGGGATATGGAAGGCATCGCAGATATCTTGGGCGACCTTCGGCGTCGCTGTAGCTGTGAGACACGCCACTCGCTCTACGTTCGTTTCTTTCGCGAATCGTGCGATCTTTAGATAGTCAGGCCGGAAGGAGTGGCCCCATTCAGATATACAATGCGCTTCGTCGACAGCAAGCAGCCGAATACCTCCTGGTATTGCTTTCAAAGACGCGATGAAACCCTCGCTATTCAACCGCTCTGGCGCGCAATAAAGTAGGTCTAGCTGACCAGTGCGGAGATCTTCCTGAATCGTTAGGAACTTGTCTCTCGAAACGGTGGAGTCGAGAGCGGCAGCTTTGATCTTCCGCCGTAGCAGTGCGTCGACTTGATCCTTCATCAGGGCAATCAATGGAGAAATAACGAGGCTAACGCCGTGTCCCTCACGTCGGCCTTGGATTCGGTCTAACTCTCGAAAGGCGACCGCGGGAACCTAGAACGATGTCAATGCCACTCCTCTGGCCATTTCAAGGCGGACCCCGGAGTAGGGTACAGATACTGTAGTTGCACGACCTCGCAAGAGCGCTTCGTCGACTAATTACTACTTAGGTAGGATCTCGTCTAAATGACTGAAGCACTTCAAGATCCGTAATACGGTATCCGTTACCCCGTTCCGGGAGCAATAATACCTGATAGCAAAGGCTCTTCCCACCGCCGGTCGGAAATATGATGACTGAGCTCTCACCCTCAAGAAGGCGCAGAATAGCTTGCTCTTGCTTCAGCCTGAACTCATTCAAGGCAAAGCGCTGTTGCAGGATTGAGCTGGCCAGCGCGTTCAGATTAGGATCCGCTGCCTTCGCTCGCTCGGGCTGAAGTTGTTCGTCGGCATCATCGCTGTCATCATGCTCGCGATCTTTTCGCTTTCTCGACGAAATCGTGCTATCGTCGGTAACCGGCAAGACGTCAGTGTTAATGGCGCCCGGCATTGTCGCTAGCCAGTATGAAGCGTGGCGCTCGATGTGAGGTTGATGACGGGTAATTTCGATGGATGGCCGTAAGTGCAACGACGCGTTTCAGGGACGTGATGCGCTAGCATGACTCGAACTCACGTGCCACAGCTTCTGATGTCCACGGGTGCTTGCCGTCAATGGAATCCCCCCGGCCGGGACCTTTCAGCAACATCTTCTCGAACAGGGATACGGCTATCAAATCAATAATTTTGTGGGAGCACTTCGTCCATCGAATACTGCTGATGTGGGAGCTCGCTCGACTTCCCGAAGCGCTGCCAGAGTGGCCAGTGATCCAGAAATATGGTTTCTCTCGAAGTTCAGCGCCCTGATGTAGGTGAGCCTTTAACTTCCTACGTATATCAATAAAGTAAGATGTCGAGGGAAGAAGGAAGATGATATTTGAACAGCCGTTAGATGGCCAGGAATCAAGAAAAGACCGGTCGCGACATGATGCAGCAGCATACTCACTTTCGATCTGGAAGTAGGAATAGACTAAATGAGTGTGATGGACCAAAGAAACTGACAGACTGTTGTTGAAAGCCATCGCGCATGTTCAAGAGGTTGACGAACAACCCCCGAGCGGGCATTACCATTTGGCCACATCCATCTGCAGGGCGTCCAGCCACCTCTGATCGAGCTACGAGGGCTGCTACCACCAACGTGGAAAACTAGCTAGTACGAAGGCTTCATTGAAGGTCTGTGTTACGACGTCAACAGAGGACTCGGTGGGACTCCGAGATCGGAGCGAGTGCGGCTGGCAGCGGGGTACGTGGGGTAGCAGCCGGAAGCTTGCGTCAAATATTTCTGCCATTCGGCACTGCAATTCCTTGACGATTTGCACATCGATAAACATGTCTGCATTCAATATAGTAGTGTTGAACGGTACAGTACTTTCTCTGTCATGCATCTCCGGAAGCTGACTCATTGACCGCAGGTGACGGCGTGGGACCTGAGGTAATTGCATTCTGCAAAATGTGGAATACAAAGCTCACCAGTGGTGCAAGGTCGTCGCAGAAGCTCTCAAGGTACGGACGCACATAAAAGGATCAACCACACACGTATTGATAGCTTCTTAGGTTCTTAGGGTCATCGAGAAGAACACGGACGTCAAGTTCAATTTCCAGGAACACGACTTTGGAGGCGTAAGGAAGCGAAGCGACGCGCTGCATCCTGCAACTGCCATTGACACCGCCCACAGATATCAATCGACAACCACGGCAACCCTCTGACCGAAGAGACTCTCACCGCAGCGAAATCAGCGAACGCGATCCTGCTCGGAGCTGTCGGAGGACCAGTACGCCTAGCCTCCTCTCTCCTCGAAGTGACACGAGTACTGATAGCATGCGCTAGAAATGGGGCACCGGCAAAGTGCGCCCTGAACAGGGTATCCTACGTCTGCGCAAGGAGCTCGGCACCTTCGGAAATCTGCGACCGTGCTTCTTCGCCTCCGATTCCCTTGTCGACGCGTCACCGCTGAAGGCCGAAGTCTGCAGGGGCACCAATTTCAACATCGTTCGCGAGTTAACGGGCGGCATATACTTCGGAGACAGAAAGGAGGATGAGGGCGATGGCAAGGCCATGGACACGGAGCCGTACAGCGTGGAGGAGATCGAGCGGGTGGTGAGGTTAGCGGGCAACCTTGCCTCTGTGGAAGACCCCCCGGTTCCGGTGTGGAGTTTGGACAAGGCGAATGTGCTTGCGACATCGCGATTATGGCGGAAGACGTTCGAGCGCATCATGAAGGAAGAGTTCCCGACCCTGAAGTCTGGCACTCACCTCATCGACTCGGCTGCCATGCTCATGGTCAAGAACCCACGGGCCTTGAACGGCGTTGTGGTCACTAGCAACCTCTTCGGCGACATCATCAGCGATGAGGCGAGTGTCATTCCTGGTAGTATTGGGCTGCTTCCCAGTGCTAGCTTGAACGGCATCCCAGACAGCAAGACAAAAGTCAACGGCATTTATGAACCTATTCACGGTATGCATCCGATCTCCCGCTTGTTGGACTTTGCATTACTGACATAAGAAGGATCCGCCCCTGATATTGCTGGTCAGGGCATCGTCAACCCCGTCGGAACCATCCTGTCTGTCAGTATGCTGCTCAAATACTCGCTGTGCCGGCCAGACCTCGCCCTGAAGGTCGACGAAGCCACGAAGATCGTTATCGAGAAGAACATCAGGACAAAAGATATTGGCGGGTCGTCGAAAACCTCCGAAGTCGGCGATGCAGTAGCAGCTGAGCTTGAGAAGCTATTGAAAAACTAGAAGGCAGGAACCAATAGTCAACACTCCTCAGCGGGCATCGACTGGAATGGTGGAGTCATATATACCTGCCTCGAAAAGGAAGAGATCTAATACGAAGTATGTCGGACAACATTACCCAATTTGTCTGGGTGGTGAACGAACTGACATTTGGAGGAGACATCGAACAATATGACCAAGCTATCGCCTAATGTGACGCCACACTCGCGCCTCGTGTACATCTCTCTGTAACCTTCTTGTGTAACATCCAGCTCTTGACAAAGCCACCAGCATTCCGTAAAGCTTCACACGAGGTTCAGCCATGCTCCTTGCGGGCAGGCCAAACGCCTTTACCACGAGATTGACCCTCTGAGCGTGGAATTGAGTCTACCTACAACGAATTCGAAGAAGTTACATGGCTCAAGTGTCAGTCTGATACTCCGGAGTAGGGGAACAAATACTCTGTCTTAATTAGTTATAGTGGATTGCTACTGCAGCTAAGGAAGACCCCACTCAAATTGTTCTTGATGGTGGATGTGCTCCCGAGAACTGAAGCAGACTATTTGTACCCCCTCACCACGATGCATGAGACATCATGATCTCTACGCATGCCATTACTGACTTCTCGATACTCTTCGGGCCGTTGTTTCATGATCTCGCAGCTGACATTGCATCCGCGTTCAGCTCGACGCCACAGGGCATCTGCATACCGCTTTCGGCAACGCAAAGAGCGCCAGCATCATGCTTCTGGAACTTACACGCGCCGAAGCGAAAACATGTTGCTTTGTCAAGCAAGCCTCACTCTGGGCATTCTTCTTGGCTAACTTACCTTCACCGCTGGACAATAACGAGCTGTCAAGCCTCAACGCCAAAGCAACGAAATAGGGCTGCAATGGTTGGACGTGCTATTTACAGACGATTTCTAGACTAGATACCCCAAAGTCCCTCAAATTTCTTCATCTGTGATATCTCTTGACCGTTTTCTTTATTCTCGACATAATACATTTGTCCATTTTGAACTGTGCCTAGCCCGGTGCTTTTTGTGCTGAGGCAGGTGTGCAAGAGGTGGAATAGTGATTGGGTAAGTGGTGCAGAAGTATGGATTTGGGGTATGTGCTGACTTTGGGCTTGTAGTGGAAGTTTAGTGCTGTGGGTTTCAATGGATTGCCGAGAGAGGTTTTGTATTGTGTGAAGGAGGGGATGAGACGTTCGAAGATGTGTTGTGCGAGTGTGGTATTGATTGGACCTTTGGGTTAGATTCAGATTAGAGGGGGTGGCGGAAGCAGTTCGCTGGTTATGAAGGGCTTGCAGAAAGCGCTAGGTAAGATGCTGAGGTGCTTCATGGCAATGAACTCAGGGAGCAAAAGTGTAATTCAACGTCAAATATCGACATTAGCGGGGCGTTGGGCTGTCAAAATGTTATCGGATAGTCTATATAGACCTAGTTCATCAGATCACAACATTTAGGTAGAAGAGTCCGAATTAATTGAAAATAGTAGCATTGATAGTAATCGAAGACACCTGTATTTGCTGCTCAAAAGCTATGCAGCGTACTGGACTTCGTGTTTATCCACTTTGAGCATTTACTTGGATCCACCCTTGCGGCCAGCCTCCTTGGCTGCCTCGCTGCCCTTCTCGAAAGATCCGCTGGAGGCCTTGCCGCCCATCGACGCGATCTCCTTCTGCAATGTTGTTAGTATCATTCGCAAGATAGGAAAGTCTGAGTGAAGCGTACCTGCTTCTCGGAGTCCATGGAAGCGAATCCTCCACTGTGGGAGGCCTCTCCACCCTTCTTCGCGATCTCCTGGACCTCCTCCTTGGGGCGGTTGGCAAAGTTACCGGGGTTGCTGTTGTCGGCCATTGTGATGGTGTTGTTGGATTGATGAACTAATAAGTCTGGCTGTGAGGGGTTGGAGTTGTTGGTGGAGAAGATGTTACTGTTGTTTGATGCTCTTCCAGCAGCTGTACGCTGACCTTCTTATACCCGCAAACCACGGATATGGTGAAAGGTAAATCGTCATGTAGCAGTCATTGCTCGCTCCTCCTCCATGACGCTCCATCGTGCGATATCTGGCATCTGACCCATGGTTCCTTACGCCTACGACATCACAACAACCCCCCGATCAGTTCCTCGATCTACCAAACTGCTGATGCGGGGTCGGTACCATGACGTTGACATTCCCGTAGGCTTCGCACGGACGCGTCCTGAAACCATTTCTTTGATGTGAACCGAGCTGTGGGCTTGCAGCGGAACGAGGTAAGCACGAACCGCGGAGCCACTGAGCAATCGGAAACGTGCCGGACGTGATGGGAATTGTGGATTTTCCGTTTTGCGGAGATGCAACTGTCATGATGAAATCTGGGGATGTCGATGGCGTGAAAACGAGATCGAGGCTAGGCCTGTTCCTGGCTGGCGTCAGGTGATGGCGCGCGATCGGGACGCGTGCGGGGCCTGACGATCATCTAAACTGGTACTTGCTTTTGCGGAAAGCTATGGGCCTTCGAGGGGTTGATGATTCACGATAGTTCGATTGTGGAAGACGAGGATGAGTACAGTTCGGGTTGACGCGTAGATTCTGGCCGCCTGGCCGATGCATTGAGCTTTAGCAGGAACGGGCGCGGAAGAACCCGAAGGAGACGGTACAGATAGGATAACAGTACAGAAGCAATTTAAGTCTCGATTGTTATTACTGGGTTAGTATTTTACAGCGCTGCGGCTGTCACGGAGTGGCAGTCCAGTTGTCGAAGTGGAATACTTTGTAAGAACACTTCAACCTCCAAACACTACAAAGGGTAGGGTCTTGTCAAGAAGACCAAAGCAGTTCAGTAATCGTAATCCGATATACAACATCGTGGAGGACAACTTTAAGGTCACGAAAAGCGAAAGAGCACCATTGTATGACAAATCGTGTGACTTGTGATTTGGTTTCAGGCTATTTTTTGCCCAAAGCAGCCATGTAATGTACAATGCTGTGGTTCGTAAGATGTTTTTGTGGGACTTGAGTGACATGAGTGGTACAATGGAACCGCAACCCGAAGTGTGACAGCGCTCAAAGAAGAGAGCAATGACAGCTGCCAGGGATGCCTTGTGCAACCGACAGACAAGAAGTGAAGAACAGTGTTGAAAAGAAGCGAATACAAACCAAAAGCTATACATGAATGTAACTGAAGATATACCATACCCTGTTCCATTTGACAAGACGAAACCAGTCTTAGACGACAAGCACATTGTCGATGTTGCGTTAGCGAGCCATCCCATCCAGAGTTACTCGCTAGTTTCGATGCTGTCGCATCTATTGTGCCATGGTCCCGACGACGCCACCGACACAGTTACCCGTGGGCTTGCTGAGCTCGTACTCTCCATCACCGGGAATGACGTTGGTTCCCGGGTTTGGGAACTGGAGCTCGAAGGGATTACCAGGGGACTCGCAGTCGGCACCATCAGTATCAATCGACAGCAACATATCGGGTAGGTCCTTAAATGCGACAGATGCTGTTGCTCGGCGAATTGGGTTCTTCAGGCTTTCAGCAATTTCAAGATTGCGGCGATGCAGGGCGAGGACTTTGCGCTCAACGATATGACGTTTCTTAGATTTCGAAGGTGAGTCGCACTGACAAGAGCACTTTGAGGTCCACTCATTAGAAGGACACTCGCAGGTGCAACCCTCGAGCGTGTATTGCGTATTGCCAGTCGGCTGAGCGTTCGGGTTGCTAGTCTTCGTAGGAGCGGTGGGGGCAGTCGATGATGCCACAGGGTCCTGAGGCGTGTCATTGTTGCCATCGCCCGAGATCATCACGGAGGCACAGTTCATGTTGAACCTGGAAAAGAGTTAGCATGATTCCGAAAGGGGAGGGCCTGATCCACTCACTCTTTCTCCCTATTGATCCAGGTCCAAGCCAGCACCGCATTGCCGCTCGCGATATCGGCAGGGACTTCGAAGTCAAACACTTGCTGTGCGGGATCCTCGCCACCATTGCGAAGAGGGCAGTTGCCTTGCCAGGTTGCAGCAACCTTGAAGGTCTTGCCTTTGTCCGTACTGAAGCCCACTTGGCACGAGCCTCCGTAGTGGTTACCACCCTCTGGGTTCTCGATTGAAGTCTTGATGGCTGCACCGCTGAGTGTGAAGTTGGCCTTCTGACCTGGAGCCCAAGTGACGACAGGTTTGCCTTCATCGGTGTCTAAAAGATCAAGGTGACCTTTGCATGGTGCCGTGATCGCCTTGACCTCTGGTCCACAGCATCCGTAAGGGAAGTTGAGGTAAGGATCGGCGTCGCCTTGAGTGAATGGATTGTTGTCGCCTTTCAGAGTTGGTGGGAAATATAGATGCATATGGCCGAAGGCAACGTTGGCCATTGCGAGGACAGCTAGAGATTTTGTGTACATTGTGAAAGGATCGAAAAGGTTGTGTTTGGAGGGAGCGTTTGTAGGAACAGCAGGAACAATAAGGCGGTTTTTAACCTCGTCAATAAAGGAGTGACGGTCGAAAGCTATATTGTGCAGCAGCGGCGGTACATTCACAATGTGATGAAAGACGGAAATGGTATCCTCCAGGGAGTTTGATGCAACCATCCAAAGAAGGAAAAACGACCCTGCGTTCAGAACAGAAAATGTACAAAGGAGTGAATTCTGTCGGCCCTTCACGTAAAGAGAGTGAGCGTGATAGCCTCCATGGGTGGCGGCGTCCGAGGCTTATAACATGGCCCCCTCATGACCTACCGAGACAGTCATCTTCCTCCTCGTTTAGCTTACTTAGTGATAGGAAGGTCGGAGCCTCAGCCGTTGTGCAACTCAGGGCGGTGGATCTTGTTTCTACGCCCCTGACCTCGCCGCCCCCTTCATAACCAATCTCCGTACGGGGTCATGGTAGCAACCTAGGCATCTGCAGGATTGGAGTGAGCGGGAGTGTTTCGAAACAACGAATCGGGAGCATTTCTAGCCAGTCGACATGCCTTTCTTAGCGGGCGAGGTGTTTCGTTTGTCTTTGGCTGTCGAAGTTCTGAAGTGTTTCAGGCTAGCACAGAAGCGAGCTAGATCCGCGCTTCTGGAAGGCCAGCCAAGCGCGAGAAACTTCGAGGCTGCTCCACAAAGGCAAACTGGCTTTCGACAAGAAAATGGCCTGTTTGACGCTCGCGGTCCGGCTCTGTACCTGCATGCTTCTCCATATTTCTTGCGCTTGCCGGCGACTCCATCTCGTTATCGATTTCTGTATCGATACGCACGGGCGGTTCGCTTGTGCCGGAGACCCGTTCCCCACACTTTGATTCATCCTTCGTCCCTCACTTCATCAAAATCTTCTTTAAGTGTTGGTCCTCCTTCTTAAAGAGAGCTTCAGCGCCGCCTCGAAGCCAGGGTCTACCCGGTTTGACCTACTACCTTGAGGAAACTCCTTTCCTTCGCCCCTCAGCCCAAGCGCCCGTCATTCCAACACCCGCACGAGATGCGAGATGCCGTTTCCGTTAGGCTAATACCAGGACGCTGTGGCAATGCAACCCTGATTCACTTCTATTTCCTTGGGAGGAGAGAGGGGTTGTCAAGGACAGTACTCCCGTTCGCGTCCTCAAGAGGGGGCACAGTTTATCAAAGAGCACTTCGATCTTTAAGCACCACGAAGGTAGGACCTTACTGTGCTATCTGAAGCGCTTCTACCAAATAGACTCGAAGTATAATATTGGTACCCTGCATCCGCCTTTGTCCTAACACTCAATACCGGCGCAGCGGAATTCTTCCTTGAAGTCAGCTCACGTCGACGTGCATCGCCAAGCTGAGGCATTTCACATTACGCTAGTGTCTGTGACTGCTTGTGTTTTCTTCACAACCTATCCAGGTCCAATCCGTATCTAAAGGGCGCAAGTGGAACAGCAGGCGACGTATGTTAAGTAAGAAGCCCAGAATAGGTGCTGAAGTGCTGCTGAAGTATAATGTAAGTTGGAATGCAAACACGAAGGTAACGTGCACGAAGGCATACCGCAAGGTCCCATTATCAAAGCATCACACTTCTGTCTCTCGAGCAAATGCAAAGATCACTGGTCGTAAGTTGGAGCAAGAATATCAATCCTAAAAGCGCATTATTCGAGACTCCGTGCTGACTCGATCCTAAACGATCTTCCTGCCGTGCTATGTGCTTGAAGCCACTCTATCTCCAGATGTAGAGTCTTTCACAATTTCACCTTGCCTAAGCCCTGCTTCTATGGGGATCGATACCATGCAGTCGTTCTTCTCAAGGGGTCGAATCAGAGGAGGAAGCGAACACGTCTAAAGCAGGGATTATGAGGTCAACCCGTAGCGTCAAAGTATTAAGAATGGTTGAGTTATTGTCAAGGCGATATTTTCGTTGATCGTGAGTATCCTTGGCGTGGTATCGATCGAGTAGTCTACTTCGCTCCTCATGTAGTGCCTTCCATCCTTCCTGTGAAAGGCGATCCTGCTGTCCACACGTCGCTCCTCTTGGAGTGCTACTCAGCCAATTAGCAGTATTTAAATGGCGTTGCACGTCGACTATCGAACATACCCGTTTGAGCCAACTGAGTTTGCTTGTTGTCGATTATGAAATGATCTATTGCCTTGCCCGTTCATTTGCTCCGAGAGTATGCCAGTGCGTCGTGAAGTGATATTGCGGTAGCATAGATACTTCTATGCTATAAAACAATTATAGCTTTCCGTCTAGGCAAACGTGAAAGGGTTGTAATATCATTATTCCTCTCCAAGCACACTAGGAATCGACCACAAAGGACATTTGTGCTTGGTAACAGAAACTAGAAGCGGTTCAGCACACTATACGTCTACGGTTAGCACGACTAAGTGATTGCGTGATCCCCTGCTCTTAGTTACTTCTCTAATATATATCCGCGGAATATCGAAATTAAGTCCCACTCTCGAAATATCGTCGAGTAAGATTGACCTCCAGAAAGTATCTACAGCATGTTCAATTGCGGTAGTCGAAGGTTATTGGATGCTATTTGCAAGTAACATTGATTGGTAGGTCTACGCCTAGAGCTCAGATTGTGGTCAAGTCAGATGATACTATCGACGTGGTGCATTCAAGATTCATGTGCACAGCCAGAGTTTTGGCCTGGTCACCGCCTCAAGTATACTTAATAGGCTGCGAGATATACGCGAAGTGCTAGTAGCCGGAACTCTAGATCATAGATTGGGAGCACTTCAACGTTGAACAGCATCTCAATTTGGATATTACTTAGCTATGTATACTACTTCTGCATTGCCCACTCCAAAAGTGTGGTGTGTCTCGTTAACGTAAGTATGAACTACTCGCTCTCAGCATAACTACGATGGGTCTTCATCTTTTTTGCATTTTGGATCTGCTCACGATAGGTCACTATAGCGGGCATCAGCAACATCATGACTTAAAAGCCTTAACGTAAGACCTAGTCTGTTCTTTTGTCCATTTCTAAGCTCTTACTTCGAGCTCGAGTCGTACATACACAACTACCTAAAGCGCTTTGAGATATTAAAGGTAGGTCATCAGGAGCTCTTATCCATTCCATATACTCCTTTATAGCCGTGGGCAACTTTAAATATACCTTTATGAATAGGTTTCGTTATCTATGCTAGTAACAATGTTATTACGATATGTATAGAGAAGACTTATCACTTGTTTTACTATACGGCTACTTTCAAATTTAGATTACAGCCTACTCAGCATACTCTTTGGCTAATAAAGCCACTATCAGTGCTGGCGTGGACTAGAAGATATATCAAGAATAAGTCGTCGCAATAAAAGTAAAAATAAAATCAAGAGAAAAATATTAAAGAAACCTTAGAGGGAGTATACAATGAGTTGCTAAAGAAAAGTGTTTCCTTGCTGGACTGCTGCCGTTTCCACTAACTTGGTAAGTTGGTAAACTGAAATTTTTTTTGCAAAAAAGATGAAGACCCATCGTAGTTATGCCAACTACTGGAATTGAACCAGTGATCTTCGCATTTGCTTGAGAGATACAAGTGCGACGCGTCTGGAATTGGTTAGTCCTTACGATCGAGTTTGACGGAAGAATTTCGTCAACTTACTACCACTGCGCCAAGCTGGCCGGTTGAGGCTTTTCCTACACTAAAGAGTAGAAGTGGTTTGATCGATGAATGGCAAATTTTTGGATTCTGACATACATGTACATGTACAAAAAAGGGCACACTAAAAGAGCGCGAGGGCCAATTGCACAGCGGCGACAGGCAAGGGCTACGGTGGGGCCACGTTGAGGTAAGCCATGGAAGTGAGGGGTATCTTGGAGCCTAAGGCATCCAAGGGAAGTGGTTTGATTGAATACAGTATCATACTATTGTGGCCCGCAAACCGGCACATCACGATCCAGCAAAGTGGGAAGTTCCAAGCGTGTATTGGGAAATTCAGTATATTGAACTAGTTTGGTGGCCAAACAATCAAGGGGAAATTCTTAATCAGGGTTTCTGGAGGAGCTATCTCAAAGTGAGGCCGGACAGCTCTGCCCTTTGTTTCCCATGGCCAAAATTTTGCCGCTTGAATCGGACAAAGCCGCCAGATTATGGCACCCTGAGCAGATACAAAGAAAGATGGGGTACTTGTGTCTCAGAGAGGATGGATGGTGTGTACTTGTCAGGTTAAGTACTGATCCTTCCATGTGAGCAGGGTCGCAAGCAAGACCGATTATTTCAAGCTTTACATCACAAACTGAAGTCTTCTGATCCTTAATGAACTATACAAGTTTTATCCTCAGCGTGACATGCATCGTTGCGAAAGGGATTTCCTCAACGCTTAAGTGAAATATTTCCCAACGCGCGTTAGCGTTCTTCCATTCGGTGCCAAGTGCTCGCCTAAACCTTCACTCGTGGCTACATGCGGCGGCCGACGTGCATCACCGTAAGGCAGCATTGAATTTCTCACATTCAGACTTTGACCTACCGCCCTTCCTCTCAAACAAAACCCACAACACCTTCTTCAACCCACTCAAGAACTCCCGGCCGGCGCTCAGATAACACGGCTTCAATCTCACAACCATGGCCGACGCCGGAGTGGACATCGCGCAGCTTACAGAGGACCAGCAGCTCGCTTTACAACAGTTCACAGCCGTCACAGATCAAGAAGTAAAGGATGCAGTGCCGTTGTTACGGCGGTGCGAATGGAACGTTCAGGTAAGCTTCGGCGTCTTCCTTATTTGTATCATTCTGAATCTAACGTAGTCGTAGATTGCGATAGCACGCTTCTTCGACGGAGAGCCCGCTGAGGATCCCATAGCAGCAGCCGCAACAGCGCCCGCACCACAAGATACCCGCCGGCAGGAGACGTTACTGAACGGCGTCTCATCGCCTCGCTCATCCACATCGTCGAATCGACGGAGACTAGACGCTGCGCCCCGCGTCGTACCGCAGCCCGAAGGTCAGGTCTCACAACAAGCTTCTCTCCTCTTCACCATCCTCTTCGCGCCCGTCAGCTTGATATTATCATTAGGATCTAGGGGATTTGGCTTCTTGGGGTGGCTGTTCCCGCCGTTGGCGCGGCTCTGGGGACGGTTGACGGCGAGCAATGTGACTAGGGCGGGCACACCACGGAGTAGGACCAGCGGACGGCGGCCTTTGAATCCTCGAGACAACGCGGCGCGCTTCATTCGGGAATTTGAGGAAGAGTACGGGAGCAACAACTTGCCGTTTTTCGAAGGAGCTTACTCAGGAGCTTTCGATATGGCAAAGAAAGAGCTGAAGTTCTTGCTGGTCATCCTGATTTCGCCCGAGCACGACGAGACGGCGTCTTGGATACGAGAGACCGTCCTCTCACAGGAAGTCGTTGACTTCATCCGCGACCCCCCAAACAACATCATCCTTTGGGCAGGAAACGTCCAAGACTCAGAATCCTACTCGGTCTCTACGTCGCTAAACTGCACCAAGTTCCCTTTCGCCGCCCTCATCGTCCACACCCCGCAAGTCTCCTCAACAGCAATGGGCGTAGCAGCCCGCATCCCCGGCCCCACGTCCCCGGCGCAATTCGTCTCAAAACTCCGTCAAGCCATACAAGCCCACAGCGAACCGCTAACGCGCGTCCGGGCCCAACGCGCCGAACAACAAGCCACACGCAGCATTCGTCAACAGCAAGACAGCGCGTACGAACGCTCCCTAGCACAAGACCGTGAGCGCGCACGCAAGAAGCGTGAAGAAGCTGAACGCAAAGCGAGGGAAGAGAAAGAGGCTTTGGAGCGCGAACAAGCAAAGGAGCGGTACGCGCAGAACCTCGTACAATGGCGCAAATGGCGCGCATCAAGCATCGCCGTCGAACCAGGAGTAGAGGACAAAGACATTGTACGGATAAGTCTACGCATGCCGTCTGCGGATCGAGTGGTGCGCAAATTCGCTGCAGACGCGCATATCGAGGAGCTCTACGCGTTCGTCGAATGCTACGATGTCTTACAAGCCAGTGACGCAAATGAGAAGGTCGCAGAGCCGCAGGGATTCGAGCACGAATATAAATTCCAACTTGTCTCGCCTATGCCGCGCGAAGTCTACGACTTGAAGGCCGGTGGTACGATCAAGGAGCGCATCGGTCGAAGCGGGAACTTGATCGTTGAGCGCACGGATCTAGGAGATGAAGAGGAGGAAGACGAGGAGTAGAAGACGAAGATGTCACGATTAAGCAGGCATGTACGCTATGCATTGGGCGGCGTTCTCGCAACACGATATGTACGTAAAGAGATGTATGATTGAATGCAAACGGGTAGCTGGTCCCTGGGTGTAGCTCGTAGCATCGCATTGGTGTTGGCGATCTTCGCCGAATCTGTAACATTTGTTTCTTACAGTGTCTTAAGGCATTCCGTTATGTGCCACAGCATACGTACTCCCCTAATCCCGTACAAGTCCTCCGACAAGCCAGAGAGCAGAGAGGGTAGGATTGTTCCTTTGCATAACTCTCCAGAAGTACTTCAAATCATGAGAAAAAAGCTTACCTGGAACCACACTTCGCTATGTAGACCGCTTTTGCCTTTCTAGTATGATTTGTGAACCGTGATACACGTCTGTACTGCCTAACGTGCACAATTCCCACCTCCCCGGCAACTAAATCCTCCTCTCAATTACCCTTCAACTCAACCTCAACCCTCTACATTTCTCTGCTCTTACCAGTCTCGACGTTGGCCGACGTCTCATGGATACAATTACCTACCGAATTCACCTCAAAGCTTCAAATTATCGTAGCGTCGAAACATTGCCTCGTTGGAGCATCTTGGTTACTACTACTACTACTACTACTACTACTACGCTCGCGATATACTCTGTATCATAGTCCCTACCGAGCTGATCTGGTAGGTACCATATACACATAGAATACTTAGCCTTACTTCTCTGCCACGAAAGCGTGTCCTTGCCTACCGGCTACGAATTTAACGCACCACTAGTCCGAAGTGCTGAGGAAGCACTCAAGGGAGGAAATTGATCGATCTTAGGTATGTAGAGCACCTCTGGAAGGATGCTACAAAGCACGTCTTATAATTCGTACAAGGCCATTCAATCACGACCAAGTTCACAGCATGTACGCAAGTCCCGGAGACTATGACCCAAACACCTTGATAAAGCTACACTACATACGCACGCAAAGAACAGAGTACACTCAAATCGCCGCTACGTATAGAGGACCATCTTGCCTCGCCAAGACAAGACAAGACGTCCCTAGCAAGCATGCGATAGATGCACTCACACTGTAAATGACGGGCCCCCTTCGACGCTCAAGTCTTCTTCCACCAGACCGTCCTCCCTAATGGTCCACCGCCCATGTCCTCCGAATGTAAAGTAAAGCACGATAAAGCAGCGCTGAATGACAAATATGGGGTCTTGCAATTTGATCCTGATACATTCCCCTGCCCAGCACCTGTGAATGTGTGCACTCCACCTAATGCGCGCTAGATAACGCACACAGAGTCGATCAGGCCATCGACAGTGCCGTGACCTGATCTAGAATGCGACTGCAGTGATGAACGCTGACCTGCAAATATGTCTTTCAACGCCGACAACTTGAAAGAGTGGCTGCTTAAAGCTTGAGTGGTGCATGCCATAATGTCCTGAGTTAGGACATTTAGGTCCTCATTGAGGGGTTTGGTCGAAGACAGTCGATGAGGAAGACTGAATGTAGCCATCATGGCTAATTCGTCAAAGATCAACCAGCCTGACCATTCGGAGAAGTGCGACCATACGAACTATGACCTCTCTCAAAGCCACTGTTCCAGGAGCTGCCCTTGCCAAAGAGCAGCGGGCTCATCAAACCCACATCGGTCGCATTCGTAGCCTGCGCATAGGTGTTATGGTTGTTCGCGTGCGTGCCATAAATAGCACCATATCCAGAAGTAGCCGGATTGCCCCATGCAGCGCCACTTCCCAATCCGCCAGAAACTGGTCGCTGGACAGGAGTTCCATTTGACATCGTCCAGTCAGAGCTGTTGTACGATGCAGATGAATCGCCTCGCAGATGCCCTGAGACTCGGTTGGCGTTCAATGGTGATCCGCGTGCTCCATTCGTGTTGTCCAACAAAGGAGACGATGGTCCAGGCGTGCCGTCGTAGTTACGGTTCCAGATTGAAGCGCCACTGTACTGTCCATCTGGGAGTGATGGTAGATTGGCGGGGCCTCGAATAGACGACGAAGAGGCGATTCTGTTCATTGGCGTAGCGAGCAACGGAGCTACAGGTGCAGGAGATCCCAGCGGCTTCTTGTAGTTCTGCACTGCGTTCACAAGGTCGCTGATTGACAACTGAGCCGGGGCAAAAGAGTTGTCAGCAAGCACCGTAGTATCATCGAACGTCTGCGCAGGGGGAGTTGGCGGGATGTTCTCGTCTTCCTCCACCAAAGGGTCCAAACCATCGTCAAATCCGACCAGATCGTCTACCATACGGTTCATAGCCGGATCCTTGGCTAGAGTTGTGGATGCAGATTCCGAAGGTGCGGCAATGCTGTACGACTTCTGATCTTCAGCGATTGGCGCTTCTTGGGGGAACAACGGGAAGTCCATCGGCTCAGCCGCCATCGCGGGAGACCCGTCTGGACGGTTGTTCGGGCTAGCGAGCAGTTCAGACGGTACACCAGCTTCGCGATACAGGAACCGCAGTCCATCAAGATCTAAAGGAGCTTCCGGAAGCTGCGTCAACTCCAAGCCATCGATCATGAAGTCTCTAACCCTCATGAGCATCTCAACGTTGGGATGGTTCCTGTTGATCTCAGTAGCCTTTGGCTTCAGGTTCGCGCCGTCGTACCACACTTTGATTGTGTCTGGATTCATCAAAGGCTGGAAGCCAATAGTCTCAATATCCTCCTCAAGCATGTACTTGTCCTCAGGAAGGTTTCCAGCCGGGAAGCTCGATGCAAGTAAAGTCAACGTCGCTGCATATGCCTTCCACAGCTCTTGAACCTCAACGTTCGTCAGTGTGTCGGGAGCAGCAATGTCCGGGTTCAGGACACGCCAATTGCGCAGCAGCCATGTGCTATACAAGCGAAGCCCTGGGAGCACTCGGCGAGCGACAGCGGTGACCTTATCGGAAAGCTGAGGCGCACGGTCGCCGTTCTGGGTGACATCATCGGCCTCCGAAAGGCGCTCGAGCTCCGATTGGAAGATCTGGAGCAAAGTAAAGAATGTCTTGACGTTAAGACGGAAATAGTAAAAGTATGTTCGAAGGCTGTTCTCTGGCGGGTTCGACGATGCCATCTGCACCGTTGTGTAATATTCAGCCGACATGTTGATAAGGATGATCTTCTGCAAGATTGAGTCCAACGAGCGCTCCTTGAGCTCAATGGCCAGATGGCTAAGCACCTCACTCTCCAACTCTTCATGCTGCACAAACTCCTGGCCCCTGGACAGCTTGCTATGCAATCGGATGAACCAGGCCACGAGTGCCCGTCCTGCCGTGTTGCCATCCTGGGACTTGTGGTTGTTGATGAGCTCTCCCTTGGTCCAAGCTGCCACAATCTTCTTGAACTCGACATCCAAGTTCTGCTTCGCCATTGGGTGTGGATACTTGCTGGCCAGCGACCGATATAGATGATAGGTGGATCGGAAGTGGTTCCCATCCTCGCGCGCAATGACGGCCAACTGGTTGTGCGATTGTCCCGAGTCTGGATAGATCTCTGCAGCCAGATCGTAGTATCCCTTCGCCGGTCCCCAATTGCGGTCCTTCTCCACGAGCTCGGTCTCGCGGTAGCGAGACAGATCGCCAAGTTGAATCAGTGTCTGGTGGCAGGACAGGAGGATCTGTTGCTGCAGCTCCGAGGAGATATGCTGGCGCAAGGGCGCCTTCGAAGCCTCATCCTTCCACTTGTGTGCAATCTTCCGCAGCTCCGGTATACCGTCGAATTGCGCATCTAGGCTCAGAATGTACTGGCGGTAGAACTTCTGGCTGGCCTTGATGAAGTAGAGGTAGTGCTTGTTGAACTTCCGAATCTCCACCACCTTGTCCTTCGGAGTGCGGCGCAAGACCTTCAGTTCCTTCCTAAAGCGAGTGTTGATCCTCAAGTGGATCGCCCAGAGCTTGCTCTCGACATCGTGTGCGGCGGCGTACTCAAAGTCGGCGAAGATGAGCTCCTCGGCAGAGGTGCGGTACTCTTGGATCAGATGCGCGAGATTGAAGACGGAGACATCGGTCCCGTCTATCAGCTTCGAGAGCGTTTCCTCATGCGCCTGTGCCCGCCTGCGGAGGGAGTCAGCAGCCTCTTCCATCTCTGCGAGCGGCATCACCAACTTGGCAAGTTCTGCAGTGTTCGGTGCCATTCCTACGTGTGCTCCGGACGGCGAATCTCATGTGTGACCCCACGGTCGGCCGGGTGGTCAGACGAAGGCGCGGAGCAGTGGGCGTTCGTTGTGGCTGGCCGGCTCCATATGTGTGATGAATGACCCTAGAGCGAGGGACAAGCGGCAGTGAGTGTGTGTCTGGGAGCAAACAGCGCGCAAATCGCCCTCTCGCGCAGGGCGGGTGCAGGTGGTTGAGGCGGGCGTCGAGGTTGAGCGGAAATATCCTGAGGGCGAGAGTCAAGGTTCGGGTGCCCTCGCTTTGGTAGGCGCGAACCAGCGGCGGCGGAACCCTGTCAATCCTTCGACGGCGGGCTTGGCCTGGACCGCAGTCACGCCCATCTAATAACCAGCCCACTATTACCGCGCTCCCACAGATAGCAACCCAACCTTCTGCAGTCGACGACAATCACCGGTGAAAGCGTAAAGCAAGACAGCCTTGTTGGAGGACAATCGGCTGACCGGTCAAAGGTAGCTATTCCTTTCATCCCACCACTACTCCCGTCCACGAATGACGCATAATGAGTCGCAAACGCTCACGTGGAGATTGTGTCTCTAGCTCAGAAGAGGCGAGTTCGAGCTTTGCGAGGGAAGCATCAGCCGAAGTCAAAATCGTCCATCTCGATGCGGACACCGCCATATCGGATCAGCCTGCTGTCATGAGATGTCAATTACCGCCGCACCAGCCGCTTACGTTCACCTCTTTCGAAGAATATGATGTGCACTACCAGAAGATTCATATGAACAGATGTCAAGAGTGCCAGAAGAATTTCCCAGACGAGCATTTTCTGATTCTGCACATCGCGGAGAACCACGACCCAATCAATGCAGCCAAGAGAGATAGAGGAGAGAGGACGTATGGCTGCCTGGTCCCGGACTGTGACCGTGTCTGCAGCACTCCACAGAAGCGACGGCTTCACTGCATAGACAAGCATCTCTTCCCGAGGAACTACGACTTCTTCATCGTCAATGATGGCATTGACAGAAGAAGTAGTATGCTTCGGCCTCCTCACAGACGGCGCTCGTCAACCATGAGCTCCATATCTTCGGTGCAAGACGGACATCGTCGACGTTCAAGTACTGTGACTTCGAGAGGTGGTGCGCAGGGAAAGGGTAGGGCAGATTCTAATGTTGCTGAAGGCATGGATATTGTGAACGATGAGCAAGAGGAGGATAAAACCGAAAGCTCAGAAGACCAAGAAGCACCAAAAAGTCCTCAACTCAATGAGCGTCCAACAGTCACTTTGCGAGGAAGGGGAGGTTTTGGTCACCCCCGACGGCCAGGCAGAGGTAGAGGTTACGGATGGGGTCTCAGCTCTACAACATCGTCCACCACGAAAGCTCCGCTGGAAACACCTTCAGCATCGGCATCCCCAGACCCAGTCGACAGTCTCACATCCAGCATGTCAGCGTTACAGTTCGTTCCGCATAGCGTTCGTTTTGGGAAAGGGACGGGGAGAGGATCTGCA
Source organism: Lophiotrema nucula (assembly GCA_010015825.1). Classification (NCBI taxonomy): domain Eukaryota; kingdom Fungi; phylum Ascomycota; class Dothideomycetes; order Pleosporales; family Lophiotremataceae; genus Lophiotrema; species Lophiotrema nucula. The sequence continues at coordinate 377,071 of ML977314.1, read as the reverse complement.
GGTTGAGAAGCGCACAGCGCAGCCTGCAGAGCTTCAGCGATCTATTGAGGGGTCTAGCTGGGCGCATCTTGCTTGCTGGAGTGGCTCGGTGATGCGATGTGAGGCTTAGTAGAGGTCTGGATGTATGGGAGCTGAGATGAAGCTTACGAGCATTACGACGTAACGAGACACGAATACGAAAATGAAAGCGGCCGTATTGCTTTCTCAATGTTTTACTTCTGTTCTGCTGTCTCCTTGATCAAGTTTCTTATGGTGTGTGTACAGCATTTCAGCGAATGATACAGAGGTCCACCAAGACGGATAGTGCTTGCAGACGTGCTTCGGTGATGCGATACGAGGCATAACGGAAGGATTTAAGGAGGGGTTCAGTAGCACCACGACTAACGGAACATCATAAGCGTGACGACAGACACAGTAGATGAGATGTCAATATGAGCGATCATCTCGCTTCGTTGAATTTTCCACCCCGGCATACGGAGGTTCGTTTTGCTGTTCCTTGACCCAGCTTTTGTTGAATGGTCCTATCCAGTCCAGTCCTTCTCTTTCAGCGCCTGAACACCTCCTAATGCAATCGTGACGATGCGGACCCAGTCATCCATCCTTTTCCTCGCAAGCCAACTCTCATTTCGGCTTGATTCTCGTAAGTTGTTGAAAACACGAGCATCTGCTCTCCCACCCAAATGCTCAGCCAGCGTACTGCTGGACTGGGGTGGGGTACGATGGACCCAGCTCCTGGATGCTCAACTTCGCAAGCCACTGTCCCATATCAACTGCCGTAGCAAGCGACTTGCCTTGCACGATGCCAGCAACGAAGCCGCCTGCGAAGGCATCACCAGCACCGTTCGTGTCATTGATCTTCTCAGAACCAATGGCGTGAACAGGGTACTCCTTAATCTCAACATCACCTCCCTCCTTCGCAACCGCGGTGATAGTAGGATCGGTGCCCTGTGTGAACACAACCGTCCTCTGCTTCTTGCTGTTCTTCTTGGGCAGCTTGGCAATGTGCTTCGCGATCTCCTTGACGTCCTTGGTGTCCAGACCGTGCGACTCGGCGTATGCGGCTGCCTCGGTCTCGTTCGCGATCAGGATGTCCCAATACGGCGCAGTCTGGTCCAGCGGGTCCTTGAAGAATTGTGCGATGAACGGTGCCGACAGGTTGAGAATGAATGTCTTGTCCTTCTCGGCAGCCTCCTCTGCCAGCGCCAGAGCAGCTGGTACGCAGACCGTCAGATGGTATCCGCCGACGTAGTAGAATTTCGCCTCCTCCACCAGCTTCCAGATCTCGGGGCTCTTCAGGTGGTCGAGCTTGTAACAGTTCGCAGCAGCCAGATCGGTGCAGAGCGACCTGTTGTGTCCGGTGATGACGACGCCGCAGCGGCCGGTGGGTTGCTCTTCATCGTAGCGGTATTCGACGCGCACGCCGGCTTTGGCGGTGATGTCCTTGAGTGTCTCGCCGTATTTGTCTTTGCCGATGCAGCCGACATAGATGGTCGAGTCTGGGGGGAGGATGTACTATACGAGCAATCGTCAATATGCGGAGATGAGAGCAGGATGGAGAGCTTACCTGTGCACCTCTCGCCGTGTTCTGCGCAGCACCACCAGCAATCAACTTCGCATCGTGGTTCTGGATCAGGTCCTCGTAGAGACCCATATGCTTCTCCTCGGCCAGAATCGCATCGTTGGCCTTCAAGCCATATTTCTCGAGCAATTTCTCGTCGCTACAATGTCATCATCAGCTTACGTTCACGCGCCGTCCCACATGTTCGGGGATCCTCTCATGGCCGCAATTGCCGTACCCAACACCCTGGATGTCCAACAGCGGGTTCTCCAGGCAAAGAAGTTCAAACTTTCCCTTAGTCATCGTGTATTTGCGTAACTGTTGCAGCGTTCGTAAAGTTGCGGTTGATGGAGTGGGGCAGAGACGAAATTGACGAGGGGCAGGAAGCCGTGAGAGCGGACCTGCAGATCGGTTCCCGACTAAACCCGAAGGAGGTGATGACAAGGTACGACGGGAGAATGCTGGTGAGGGTCTTGCTGCTGCCATTGCAAGTGACTTTTAACGTCCTGAAGGCTATTCTACCACGGGACGATGCATTGGAATGAAAATTCTGGTGCTGCGTGAATATGTGACGTTGGTAGATGCAGTCACCCTACATCATGCGATCGATGCGAAGTGAGTCCTGGAGGCCTCGTCTGGACTCATGGTCGAGGAAATACTACTTTTCCAATAGTATCACGTGGTGTTAAGGGTTTATGATATCAGGGTATATATAAATGATCTGTTAAAACACTCACTACCTCCAGAGAACGGAAGCTTCTGTGGACCAAAGGTGGGCATCTGAGCAAACTTCGCAGGGCTGAAGGACATGTTCTGCAGCGACCGTGAATGGCTATGAAGAGTACATAAGATTAAATTCCTACGACCCGATGGGCGTTTCGTCAATTGATAACCACGCCATTATTTCTCACCAGACTTCCCCACAGCGCTCCTGCCCACCACGCATACAAGAGAAGACGAGCTCCTAGAAAGTAGAGGCAGGATACCCTCAAGCCTCCATTTCCTTATAGGACATTTGGACAAACATTGTTCGGATCGTGGTCGCAGATATGACAGTTGGTGTATCTGAGACTCTACAATTCAGTCAGCTCAGTGACAGTGTCATCATTCGGATATCGAGGACTTACACCGTCGTCGTTCTCGCAACCAACTACACCACAGCCGATGTAGGTAAATTTGCAGAACCTGTGGCAGTGGACGCATGCGCGTTTGATTCGCTTCTCGAGTGGGTAGTCGGCTGTTGTTGAGGTTGTGGCTGTGGACGGTGCAGATATTGAAATTTGGGTCGAGGTCGCTGCAGATGCGGTATCGATGGCGATGGCAATAAGAACAAGGCCGAAGAGCTGTAGAGTTCTGGGGAGCTTCATTTTCGTAGACCAAAGTCGTCCGCTAAGATGACTTGGGAGTTTAGATGAAGAGAGCTTCGGTCGAAGTGCTCACAGGATAGGATTGTGGATTAGGTCTTTAGATGATGGACAGGCCTACTTGAAGGAACTGAAGTCTTGCCAATGTAGGTTCTTGATCGTGGCTGGTGTGTTCGCACTTTGACATTTTATCTGTCAATTTGTAATGTGGTGTCGCCTCCCATGTCTGGTCCTGTGCTTCCACACGCGCAGATCGTTGAGAGATGTGGCATCTACTCGCAATGATGACCATAGCAGTTGAGCAGCCACGCTCTAGTGGGATGAAAGAGCTCTGCATCTCAACTCCTAGATGTGTCCACCACTACCACAAATTCGCGAACACCCGAACAGCCTCAAGCCCTTGTTGCTTGCTCCTTTTGCCCATCGCAGACGCCTGGGTCTGGACACGACTAGACGGTTTCTTATTGCTATAGCCAGCGTCGCCTTTAGTTTAGGCTGCTTGTTCTAGTTGGTAGATTATTTCGGTTCATGTGATGCGGAAAAATGTTATCAATTCGAAGCGTTAATCATGACCTAAGTCCAACAACAGGTACTTCCCTCCATCAATCCCAGAGGTTGTGGTCTGAATGTCAACCAGTATAAACAAGCGGTATTCCAATCCTACTGTAGCGTTTCCTCGCCATCTGCGCTTACATACCTTACCGCCCACTAGTTCTGCCCGCTTTGATCAAGTCCTGGAATGCAGATTCTACCCCTCTCTTCAGCTCCCTATAGCTTACAATGAGGACGTTCTGTTCATCCCGGCTGATCAAAGCAATCTTCTCCTCGCTTCCTGCGTCCAGCTTGTTGAGGCAGTCAAGGACGTGTGCCAGGTTCGTGACGGGGTGCCCGTTGGCATCGACTTGGTGGAAGACGTAGTCACGGAACAGCTTCAAATAGTATCGTTCGCCAGTCTCTGCCCAAGCTGAAGTCGGGTTCGTAGTACTGCCGCTTGGGACAGGCAGCGAAGCGTCAAGCTCAGGTCGCTCGTTGATGAAATTAAGCTTGATGAGCAGACGGGCAATGCGGGACGACTCGAGCTCTCTGCCCAGTGTCGCAAAGAGAGTGTCCTCGGCATGGAGTGTGCTATCGAAAACCGTTGCCATCTGGTCTGCTATACCAGCTAAAAAGGTATCGATATCTTTCTGCATGGGTCCGCCTGCTGTTGGTGACGTTGGCGTGCCAGGCGTTGTTTGAGGATTGAGCAGCCACTGTACGCATTCCTTAAGACGTCCGGTGTAACTGCGCGAAAGGTGCTCAATCGACTTCTGCATATTGAGGTGTGCGGTCGGACTGTTGTTCGCGATACAGAGAATCAGTCGCCCAAGCTGGAGGAGGTCGTCTGCTTGCAGTTCTGAGAGAGGCCTGCCGTTTTCGAATTGAACGACATCTAAGATCGAACATGCATTTAAGCGCACTCGGTTCTTGTTTGTTAGTAGAACCTTGGAGGGCGTAATGAGGCGCGCTGCCAGGCCGGACCCATGAATTGCCTTTAGAGCAGACGCGATCTGCACGATATACCCCCAGAGGACCTGCTCTGGAATGTGCGACGATGCGGATTGTCTGCCCTGATATCGTGGTATAGGCGACTGCTTGAAATGCTCTTCTGCGAGCGATTTCGAGCACGGATGATAGTCCATGACAATTATCAACGAGCTATCCCCAAAGGCCCGCGTTGTAAATGCATCATGAACAGTGACGACACTTCCATTGAAAATTCTTTTCCAAGGTTGCACAGAACGAATGGCGTTCTCGTTAGTCAATCGGAAATTCTCCAAACGTCTCAAAGCATACGTGTTCCCGTCTTTGCCAGAGACCGCTTTGTAAACCCAGCTCTGGTATCCAAATAACAACTGCGTCTTGTGCTGTGCTGTATCAAGGCAGACCAGGGAGTGAAATTGCTCGATCGGTGGCAACGCGGAATTCGGCAGCACTTGTCGCGCAACTTCTGACTTCCTTTGTAGCTCTTCCCTAAGCAGCTCAGGAATAAAGAAGTCGTGGGCGGTGCGTTGATACCCAAGAAGATTTGTGGGCTGAGGTCCAATGGGCCAATAAAGATGGTAGGTTGGCGCTGTCTGAAAAGTATTCCCGCCTTGATAGTAAGCCGCCGCGGGATCTTGAACATAAGGATTGATTGCAGAGGCCTGATGGCCAGCGCCGGTGATAGTTGGTATTGCTGACGAAGTGTTGAAAGGATCATAGCCTAAGACTGATGCTGAAGCATTTGGATCGACCTGCTTAGACTCAACAACCAAAGCTCTGTCTTGGAGGGTGATTGTAAAGGTTTCAGGGAGAATCATCTGCCAGATAGATTGATGACAAGGAAGAGGTCACGTACCATCGTGTTCTCAAAGTTTTGAGGTACGAACTCTTGGTACTCCTGCTGATGATGCCATTCCAACGCGGGCTCTTTCGCCTGCAGATTGGGCGTGCTGGCAGCTAAACAGTCTGTATTCAGTATACGACGGTAGCCGCGATCTGACCAGAGCACTCACTAGATCTTTGTGACTTTGGTGTGAATACTGCCGCGTTCGCTGCTTTGGGGGAGATGGCAGCACTCCGAGACGAGGGGGCCAAAGAACCATTCGTGCTGGGCTGAAGGGGAGTAAATGACGGGGAGTCAACATTGAAGCGCTTCTTTAGGTTCTCATTCTGGTTCAGTTTGGCTTGGTCGTGGATGTACGGGCAGGCTGACGAAGGTTAGAGTTGTCCTTCTATTGGTGACTTGTGCCACTCACTATTCTCATACCGACAATGCCCGTAGATTGTGACATTTCGACAGAACGTGTTCTTCGCTTCTACGCCATCACTGTCAGACCGGGCAACGCAACGACTTCAACAATAGCTTCGTACCGCGGCCTTTGGGTCGAGGAGATGCCACGCCCCGCCGCGAATCTCCCGACCCGCCTCCAAAACCTGTTGCCATATATTGTCCGTTGCGGTCTACTGGGTTATGTGGAGAGACGCCGGTATAGGCACGCCGCTGGCGAGCGGGTCGATTGGGCTGTGGAGAGTGAGGGCGGGTGTAGGTACTCGAGCTCGACGACTGCGATAATGAGGACTTGTGGTCCGACCCTGTGTCTTCTGAAGAAACGGCTCCTCTACTCCATCTGGGATTCTCTTTATTGGTTTTATTCCGTCTAGAAGGTCTTGACTGCTTCTGCGTAGTACTCTGCCGCACCGCAGCCGCGTGCGCGCGGAGCGACCCCCCGGAAGACGACGTCAACTCGGCGTGTGAATTTGGCGTGGAGGTTCCTGAATCCACAGTGAAGGCCGCATTCGCACGCGCGACAGCGAATGGAGAGGACGGGGACGGTGAGGTGAATGCAGACGCTCGCTCGGACTCGGCTTTGTTCCCCGATTCTAGCTGGATGCCAGCTTCTTCGATTGTTCTGTATCGATGGCTGCTTCCTGAGAGCACATCAGCGCGCGCGTCCACCATGAAAGCACTGCTGCGCAACGCGGCGCTTTGCCCATGGCCGGGGTGGGCCATAGCGGGCGGGACGTTGCGATAGTGGAGTGAGTGAGCGAGAATTGGGTACCTTAAGCATAGCAGGCCGGACACCACCTCGCAACAGAACCTACTTCCAGTTTCAGCAGCTGCCGCTTCGCCATCGGCAGGCACAATCCAAGAATCGAGAGTCTGTATACAGCAGGAGCGATGCGGGAGCTGCGATACGAGTACATTCGAGAGCCTATCAAACCACGAGCGCTTCCGCAGCAGATCCTGGCACACATCTTGTTTGACGCGTTTGCAACTGCTTAGTCATCTGACCTTCAGCTTGGACGGCGCCGTTGGAAAAAGCTCCTCTAACGATAGAGATGATTCTGTTTGAGACAGACCACATGGACGAACGCTTCCGTACCCTTTGTATACATTTCTTTGCGCCATAGAAACCATGAAGCTGTCAGTATCATGGACCAGAAAATTGGATGTTCGAATGCTATAATTGGACCTAGGCCTTGATGAATAGCACGTCAATATTGGACAGGTAGCAGGCAAGGGTATACGGTTTTTCTTTTCTTTCTGCCAGGCATTGCACCCATTCGCCACTTCCTCCGTTTGTTCTCTACTCCTTCGCATCATTTCCTATCGATTCACTCAATTCTCTCATTTTCGAGCCGTATAGCTATCGGGCCTAAAAGTTATTAAGTCTGGCGTTGGGAGTCGTGCTACAGTCATACATGGACATGAATGGTAGCACACGTCCTTCTTCAACGACGGGCTATTACAGAAACACTGCCGTACACACAACAGGGCACCCTTAGCAAAACGATATAGAAGAACGGAGCTTCGTACTTCACAGAAATTCTTTTTTCACCGCCAGTGTCACGAATAACACGAATACCGCAACTTACTCTTATCATGCGCGTTAAGCGTGCGTTTGTCACCTTGATCCTGATCCACACCGTCATAGGAGTGAGCAAGATCATCGACTACCCAGCACCGAAATTCGTATTGGACGATAAAGGGCGCTATGGCGGGCAAGGAAAGTACGGAGTCGATCTAGAACGAGCAATCGAAATCGGCAACTGGTTCTGCGACCAATTAGGCGACAGGAAGGTAATATTAACGAAAGACGCAGAGATCTCCCTCACAAAGCATGATCCAGAGATTGTTATGGACATGCGTATCGAGTCTGCATCAAAATTGACTATGGACTATACTGACAAAAATGCCGTTCAAAATTGCAAAGCCCACATGCTGAAGTTGACACAAATATGTGAGCAGACACCTTTCTCGGTCATGTCTACAATGGCAACTATAGAGCTCACAAAATTATAGTTTGCCAGCAGATTGGTGACTTGCCTGGCCTACTCGGTTGTACGAAGATAACTTTTAGCGGCTGGGCAAAATCCGCAGACATCACTTACACGATGCTACGCCGAATCGATTCCGATGCCTGTCCACTGCCACCAAACTGGTCCGAAGACCTACACTGTTTCGCAAATGACGATGCTACCCATACAGCCATGAATCCTGACTCAGTCAAGCACGCAATAGACGATATCTGTAAACAACTCGCAGGCAAGACGCTCAATAGCGACGACTCTCAGACGTTGACCGCCTCCGATGGTGTTCATCTGGAAGTCAAGGGAATACCGGTGAGCGAGGAAGAGGATCATCATCGATGTCATGCAGGTACTACGTTCAAGAGTGATGAATCAGTTTGCAGAACTGGCTTCGAAGCGCTCTACAAGTGTGAGTCTTCCGAGTCATTCAGGCGGCGAGTCAATTGCTAATACTTAGTTCTTAGGTCCGCCATCCAACAATCAGGGTAAAGGGGGGACAATGCGATGGAATTGCTTATATTGGACCATAAAGTCAACGAAATCTCCGTAAGGACTATTGCCCATGTTCGGCAGCGACTTTATGAATACTTTCAGTATCCATCAAGATCTTCAATCTGCCCGTTATGATTCTTGCGATTATACTTCTGTCTACTGTCCTCGTGCTTCCGCTTTACTGCTCAGCCTACCCTAATTACATCTCTTCCCCTTGCGCCTCGTCACATCGTCGATCGACTCTCTTCGACGGCCTCCTTATCACTCTCCTTTCAAGATGGTTCCTCGCATTTCGAAGATTTACTTTCTAGTACTTTCCGACGAAGGCAATGAGACAAGATACCGATGTTAGGGGGGTAGGATGATGGGGCAAGCACGAGAGTCACCGAAAAGCATTGGTATATTATAGAGTCATGGTTGATACTCACACTCACCATGTTGTTTGTCAAGCCATATGAGTCGCTCGTCGGTGTCATCTCACAGACTCACTCAACTTCGCCTCCACTTTCTATACACCATTCTTCCGTGTACAACCTTCTTCTTTCCCTTCCCTGGGTTCCTCTGGCACATCGTACCACGCATCTCCTTCAGAGTCGCCTAGAATTAGCCTCATCGCTGACATCATGCTTCCGCCGACTCATACAATTCAACTCGTCATGTCGGCCATCGGTTTCGGGTACCTAGCTAGCAATGCCTATTCAAACCCTATCTCAAATCCAGAGCCGGGTTCCATAACGCTTGAGGAAAATAAAGTCTGCTCTCCAGATTTCCCTCCCATGCTGATTGAGAAGGCAATGGCAGCGGCCACGAGATTTTGCACAGGACCTTTTGACAGCGATGCTAAAGTAGACCCAATCTCGTTTGAAAGTTGGGGTATCTCGTGGCATGATTATGATCATATCATCGATCTCCAGGTAGTGTGCATAGGATGCACTAGGCTATTCGACTTCAAGAGGAATGAACAGGATCGAGGCTTTTGCATGGATGTGACAGGTTGGCTCGTTAGAGGTTGTGAGTCCTCCATATCCAACTTTCCCTTTCACATAAGATTTGTCGTACAATATCCCAAATAATACCGGTAAAAAACGATCGATATCATAAAACTAATCTCGACGCATTGCCTCGAACGCTAAAAACACGTTCTAAATGCTTCACAGGCTGTACGATGGACCTCGACCAGAACGCGTGCGCGTACGCCAGCACCCGCGGTGGCAGAACCATCCAGCAAGGCCTCGACTTCACCATCAGACGGCGCAATATAGAGCCAGAGTGGCCTCCGCGCTGGTCTCCAGAACTCCAGTGCTACTGGCCTGACAACCCCAATTACGAGGAGCTCGATGAATCCGCGACCCGCACCGTCCGCGCGGCCGCGCATGCATTCTGCAGAGACTACGTTATCTCCAAGGATCCCATCAAGCACGACGCGCCCGTGTCCGCACAAATCAACGGCGTGCACTTTGAGCTCGCTGTAGTGCGGGACCACGAGTCGAGGGACTTTTCTGAATGCGCGGAGCTACTGGACTTCAACGCGCTGCCAAAGACGACTTGTCCATTTGCCTTTGAACACATTCTTGAGGCGTGTGAGTAGTTAGCGACTATCTTTGAAGTCTTGGGAGGCTGATTATTTTAGGCCCACAAAAGCTGAGTGCGATGACTGGTCAAGCAAAACCTATTGCTAAAGGGGGCTCATTGCGTTGGCGATGCGCCGATTGGACGCTTGGGATGCCAAAGAGCTAAGGTAATGATGTACTGGAGCTTGAGGGACGATGGGACCGAGTACTGATCTTGTGATTGGTAAAGTTCACCAAGCTGAGAGAAGGAATAGCACGAAGTTAGGTCTCATAGAGTATAATACAAAACAATACCTGGGTGTATGTTCTGATCTACTAACTTGACACAAGGTGCGGACATCGTAGCCGGACCTTACGTACCGTGCGGGGCTATTATAATTGGACCGCAAAATGTTTGCAGTGTTGTAAAGGATTTCCAATCTCTACCACAGAGTTAGCAGGCGCTGTTCCTTCACATGTGTGTCGTGATACATTGGATGCTTTATGAGACCCATTACTCCGCCAATTTGTCGAAGAAAGCTAGGGCTGAACATCCTCTGCCTGCCCTGCGTTGCGCAACGTAACTTGTGGGATAAGGCAACACACCATTAAGTATGAAATGTCGTGTATAGAGTGATATTTCTCATTCAAAAAGGTATATACAAATGCCAGTCCAAAAGCCCATGTCTGACCTAAACTCCTATCCAGTACCTATTACTTTTCCCAAACAGGCAACCTGCCTATTCAATGAAGATGTGAATTATCGCTTATGAATCATCAAGTCGTAAAATGCACAAAAGCCCTCCCAATGAAGTCTCCAAGCCTCTATCCTTTCCAATGCTCCAATGTACTCTACTCGTAGAGATCCATCGACGCATCAACCTCATCATCCAACTCTGCAATAGCATCAGATTCGTCATACATCTCCGAATCCTCCTCACTATCCGTATGGTTCGGTCTGATGACAATATGACCTTCATCCATGACCACTCTCGCCGTCTCGCCGTCCTTGATTGTGCCGCGCAGAATCATGACAGCAAGCCTGTTCAATACCTCCTTCTCGATCAATCTAGCGAGCGGTCTCGCACCGTACGCGGGCGAGTAACCAGCCGAGCCAAGATAATCGCGGACCTGGTCTGTCATGTCGATCTTGACGTTGCGGCCGTTCGCCGTGAGTCGCTTCTGTATCTCGTGCATGCGGACGTCGACGATCTTGCGAATTTCGCGCTTAGTGAGACGGTTGAAGATGACAATGGAGGAGATACGGTTCAGGAATTCGGGGAGGAACCAGCCGCGGAGAGCGCCCATGACCATTTCCTTGGTTGTGGGGTCGATGCGGCCGTCAGGTGCGTTGGGTCGTGATAGGTACTCGGCACCCAAGTTGGAGGTCATGACGACGATGCAGTTCTTTGCGTCGACAACACGACCTTGGCCGTCAGTGATACGTCCGTCGTCCATGAGTTGCAGAAGGACGGTCAAGACTTCCTTCGCGGCCTTCTCACACTCATCGAAAAGTAGGATTGAGAATGGTTTACGACGAAGAGCTTCCGTAAGCTGACCACCAGCATCGTGTCCGACATAGCCTGGTGGTGCACCAATCATCCTGCTGAGTGAATGCCGCTCCTGGTATTCTGACATATCGAAGCGAATCATTGCTTTGGCATCGTCGAACAGGAACTCAGCAAGTGCCTTGGTAAGTAATGTCTTGCCGGTACCTGAAGGACCGCAAAAGAGGAAGCTGGGTGGTTGATTCGGATTGGCGAGACCAGAACGTTGTAGTCGAATGGCGTTGCTGACGGCTTGGACTGCCTCTCTCTGGCCGACGACGATTTCACCCAGGTGGCGTTCCATATTGAGCAACTTCTCCTTCTCGGTCGTCCTGAGTCGAGTGACTGGAATGCCTGTCCAGCGTGCTACGATTTCGTTGATCTGGTCGGGTCCAACGGCATCCGTGAGCAATGCCTGACCTGTACCACCTTGCCGGCTCCACATCTCTGCGTCCTGCTTGGCCTTCTCTTTCTCAAGTTCAGCAATGCGTTGCTCGACATCTGGAATGGCGTAGTACTTGAGGTCGGAGGCGGTCTGGATATCGCGCATACGCTCGGCTTCGGCAAGCTTGTTCTTGAGATTCTCGAGCTTGATCTTGGATTCCTGGATCTCCTTGCCACGATCCTTCTCTCGCTTGTACATTTCGCGAAGGGGCGCAAGCTCTTCCTCGACGTTGGCTGCTTCGGCTTTGGCCTCCTTCAGACGCTGTCGAGAGGCATCGTCTTTCTCGCGATCGAGAGCGTGGATCTCAATCTGTAGCTGTCGCAAGCGTCGCTCCAAGTTGTCAATGGCTTCGGGTTGCGATTCGCGGGTGACACGAACTGCTGCGGCAGCTTCGTCAACAAGATCGACGGCAGAGTCAGGGAGACGTCGCTGAGTCAGGTATCGAGCTGCGAGAGTGGCCGCAGACACGATGGCGCCATCCATGATGGTCACACCATGATGCGTCTCGTACCGCTCCTTCAGTCCACGGAGAATGGAGATGGTCTCCGGGATAGAAGGCTCCTTGACTAGGACTTGCTGGAAACGGCGTTCGAAAGCTGCGTCCTTCTCGATGTACTTTCTATATTCACCGAGAGTTGTCGCACCAATACAGTGCAGTTGACCGCGGGCTAGCATGGGCTTCAGCAGGTTGGCAGCGTCCATGCCGCCCTCTCCGGAAGAACCAGCTCCCATGAGCAGATGAATTTCGTCGACGAATAGAACGATCATCTCCCTCGACTCCTGGATCTCCTTCAGAACGCCCTTCATGCGCTCCTCGAACTCTCCACGGTATTTGCTGCCGGCGACCAAGGCACCCACGTCTAGCGAGAGCAGCTTGCATGCTGCTAGATGGGCAGGGACATCGGCGTCGACGATTCGGCGGGCGAGACCCTCTACGACGGTGGTCTTACCAACACCCGGCTCGCCGATGAGGACGGGGTTGTTCTTGGTTCGACGTGACAGGATTCGGACGACTCTTCGAATTTCCTCCTCGCGACCAATGACAGGGTCGATCTTGCCTTCCCGTGCCATTGACGTAAGGTCTATTGTAAACTTCTTCAGGTTCTCGTTCTCCTCCTCTGAGTCGGCTGTCTTCGAGTCCACCTTCTTTGTGCCCCGTATCGCCTGGATAGCCTGGTCGATCTGCTTCGGGTTCGGCACGTTCGCGTCGGCAAGACATTTCTGCACTTTCGCGTCCTGCACGAGGGCTTGTATGAGGTGGTCGATCGCAATGTAGGTATCTTTCTGTGTTCGGCTGAGGTCCTCAGCGGACCTTAGCACCTTGGCCATCTGTGGTGAGGGCGAGGTTCGCTCTGGCGGTGGATCTTGACTCGGTAGCCGGACCAGAGCCTTCTTCAGCGCTCGCTCGAACGCTTGAGGGTCGCCATTCGCTCTATCGACGACCTGTCGGAACATGGGTATCGAGGGTTGCGCGACTTTGTTTGTCTCGTCCGGCGGAGGATCTATGAGTGCAACTGCTAGATGCAGAGGTTCGAGCTGTGAGTGTGCATAGCCTTTGGCCAGCTCAAAGCTGTCGGCGAGCGCCTTGGCTGCCCGATCGGTGTACTGATCAAAGGAAGTCATGGTGTAGGTGTGGTATTATTCGCAGGGACTCGTGTAGAAGTGAGTTTGCTGTGAGCAACAGTGTGCTGAACGATAGTGTCGAAGCTGATTTCTACGGGAGAGGAGGCAGCAGCGCGGCGTCGTCGAAATTCTTATATAGTATTACAGGGTAGGACCACAGAAAGGTAGTGAAGCAGCCAGTTGCATCAGGTCATGTCTCGCAGGCCCGAGCTGGATCGTGACTCTCGTGGAAGCTTCTCGTGTTTTCCTGGCTTTCCGGTCAACCCCACGATACGTCACTACCACCGCTAAGCCTCGTCCGGTAAGCGTCGAGACGAACCCTGGCAGCTGTCAGACCATCACACCACGACTCTATCGAGGATTTGACTCCGTCCTCATCCATCGCATCCCCAGGCTTCCTGCGATGATGTATGATTGAGCCAGCTCCGGATTCCTGTCGTAGCAGGTTCCTGGATGACTGAGACTCAGAAGTGAAGCCGTGCTCGGCCAAATCTCGATGCTACCCTGGGCCCCGGGCAGTTCATGCCTGCCTGGCCAGGACCTATGCACGAAACCAGGCAGGACTCCTTCCCGGTGCTGCTCGGTTCCTCACTTCGGGAGACTTCGCAGGTACCGGTGTGTGCATCTGCTGCCATTCCTCGCCTTCAGCTGATCCGGTTGCTGTACTTCAATTTCTCCATCGAGCATGACGCCTGGCTCTACCCCGCAGTCAGACATCAACCGTCCCTTTGAGCTGGATCCTCCCCGCCCAATTACGGCATCGGTGAACCCCAGTCCTTGCCTTATTAAAGTCATGGCCAGGTACAAGTGTTCCTGGCGTCTGTTAGTCCGTGATTGTTGTTTCGTTTCATCCCGATTATGGCAGTCACGCTCCTCACACTCCTGCTATTCGCGGGTGCACGCTCTGTTTCCTGTCAGTATAACGCCTCTACAGCGATTGCAACACCAAGCAAGACAACGTCGGGATCAAGTGCTTTCGTGACGAACTTTGAATTGTCTTTGGACGGTATGTCAGATTCAGCTTACATAGTAGAAAATCTTCGCATCAACCCTACCTTCCAAGCCACCTCATTTTGAACCTCTAAGCATGATACAATACATGTCCCAATCCAGCTGCGTTGCACACAAAGTCTATTTCCCTCGCTCACGTATCGAATATTTGCTCCAAACCACAATCCCCCCAGTCTTTTCTTCCTAGACCCATTAATCAAACACTTCTAAGATAATCAGACTACTGGGACTTATTTGTCGGACCCGTTTCAACCTTCTCCATAAACACAACCGTCGAACCAACGCCAATTCCGTCAAGCTCGCTAATACCTCCGCCTCCACTTTATTACCCATCCTTCCCAATCGGCCAGCAGGTACCGCTCCAGGCAAAGAATGAGAGTTGGTCATTCCCAAAGGATTTCTGGTACGGTGTTGCCGGAGCCGCATACCAGATCGAAGGAGCCGTGAAAGCCGAAGGAAGAGGTCCTAGTATTTGGGATGTGCTGAGCCATCGAGTGCCGAGTTATGTCATTACCAACGAGACAGGTGATGTCGCGGATAACAATTACTACCAGTATAAGGAAGGTATGTTGTATTCCACCCATCCTTAAGGAATATCCGGATGAGTTGGTGGTACCGAGACTGAATCCTCCAGATATTGCCCGTATTGCAGCCCTAGGTATCAAAGCATACTCCTTCTCGCTATCCTGGTCGCGAATCCTGCCATTCGGATCTGGTCAAGTCAATGAGGAAGCACTTCGCCATTACGACGACGTGATAGACACATGTCTTCAGTACAACATCATCCCACAAGTAACACTCTACCATTGGGACCTCCCACTCTATCTCCAGAACTCCTACGGCGGGTGGCTTGGATCGGAAATCGTAGACGACTTCACTGCCTACGCTGAGATCGTCTTCAACCGCTGGGCGTCAAAAGTCCACCACTGGTTCACAATCAATGAGCCCATCGTCTTCTGCGGCTTCTACCCCCTCCCAGTCGGCTTCTTCAAGAACACCACCATCCCGCCAAAACAACAACCCTACGTCTGCGGCCACAACGTCCTCCTCGCCCACGCAAATGCCTACCATGTCGCCAAGTCCGTCAACAGCTCCTTAAGTGTATCCTTCAAAACAAACGGAGGCTACAAAATCCAACGCACAAATTCATCCGCCGACGCTCAGGCCGTCCAGCGCGCGTGGGACTTCCAGGAAGGCTGGTTCGCGAACCCGACGTTCATCAACGGCGACTACCCTCCTCTTCTCAAAGACTATGTCTCCACCTTCCTGCCCAACTTCACCGAAGAGCAGAAAGCGCACATCAACGGAACCGCCGACATCTTCGCGCACGACGCATACACGTCCGATTTCATCATGGCGCCCGACTCCGGCATCGACGCCTGCACTTCAAACTCCAGCCACAGTCTCTACCCACAATGCTACAACACGACAAAGTTATACGCGAATAACTACTGGGCGATAGGACCAGCGGGCGACCCCGGAACCCCCTGGTTGAACAAAGCGACAGACTGGGTCCCTGCATTTCTGCACTACATGCAGGATACCTGGAAGCCCAAGGGCGGGATAGCAATCACCGAGTTCGGGATCTCGGAACCGTATGAAGAGTTGAGGAAAGATCTTGCTTCGATATTGATCGATCCTATTCGCTCGAGTTACTACCACGTACGTCCCCATCCTCTTACCTAATCTTCCCCGTCCCCAAGTTTCCCCCTCCCACAATTTCCTCCATACTTACAGAGACCAGGACTATCTACAAGCAATCCTCATCGCGCTCAGCGAAGGCGTCAACGTCGTCGGCACGCTCGCATGGAGCATCTACGACAACCTAGAATGGACATCCGGCTACGGCGTCAAGTTCGGGATCCAGTATGTGAACCTGACGACGCAGGAGCGGTATTTCAAGGCGAGCGCGTTCGAGTACGTGAATGTGTTTAACGTGTATTTGGAGAAATGAGTGTTGGGAAGGGGGGGACAAGGAAGAGGGTTATTTCCGGCAAAGGCTGTGGGAATGGGGTGCGTAGTTGGTTTATAGGAGGAACAGTCTTTGATGTTTGTGAAATAAGCTCAGACAAAAAGCTTCCGAATGCAACTTGTTGGGGGATGCAAAGACACTAGAGCTTGCATACTCATGTCTGCAGCATGAGAAAAGAGCAGGCCTGCTTCTAATATTTTCCTTTGTATCGCTCTGGAATAGGAGCTGAAGCGCTTCTGAAGGACAATGCAGAAAAAAAATGTATCCTCATCGCTACATACATTCCATCTATCGGCGTTGTCACGGGGGTATCATCTATCGTTATATAGAAAAGAGATTGGGAAGCGAGGGTGTGAATTGTACTATGATTAAGAAGGCTACAAAAGGGCATCGATGATGTGATGTGATATGGTGTGGAATAACTGCAATCCGTTTCCGTATCAGGGTCCAGGGTTCTCCTGGCAGTACAATCATAATCCCTTCAAAACAAGGGCCTGTTGTCTACCTTACATGACGTTCGTGCTACATGACGTTTTGGAGATGCATAATCTAGGGTTCGTGAGGGCGGGGCGATGGGTGTGAGAGCGTGGGTATTGGTGCCGGGTGCTGTTGGTTCGGGGCGAGGGTGGCGGTGGTCGACGCTCGGGATTCGGGAGGCTGGGCGACTTCGCCCTACTCAAACGGGCGCCCAATTATACGACTGGCCTCGATATTGAGCCGCTGCACGCAGGGCCGTGCTAGGTTCTGTATGCCTTTGCTGGCGTCGCGGGAGTGGTTTCTGAGTTTTCGCGAGGTCAGGTACGACTAGAAACCATACTAGAAAACACCAAGTTCAGCCACAGCCGAGGGACTCCAGGGGGACTAATCGGCATGGTGCTTCACTCGTGCTCTAGGGGGGATTTTTGGTGCTCGGAGCTCAAGCCATCAAGCCTTGGTTGCCACCTGAAATGTGTATTAGGTCAATGGTATAATATATGCTGGGGATATTCAGCCTGCTCATAGAACGAAGGAGCTGCGGGACGAGACGAGAGCATGGGGCCTGAAGAAGCGGACGTACCGGTTTGGCGCTTGATCTGCTCACGTGCCCACCGGGCAGTATCACGCGTACGAGGCAGGAAGTCCTGGTTGCTACGCGTTTCCCTGGTCATCGCCGTCAAGAAGTCGTGTCGGAAGTACTCCCGGAACTCTCCGGTCGGGAAGGCGTCTGCGAGATCACTGTACAATGTTAGCCTGTATAACACATTGAAAGCGCTCTAGCATGTGATACGGTGCCATCCGAGGCCACATATGGTAGGCCGCAATGCTTCCACAGCATGTTCCACAATTTATTGTAACGAGAATTGGACTTACCCAACGACACCGCATGATGAGCGTAGCAGGCCTTCGGTCCTGTTTGAATCCTGGTAGACGCTCCGCAGTAGATTGAAGATCGAATCGACGTAGGGGACGAGCAGCTGCGTTTTGTTGGCCGACTTCATGGCAACTATGCAGCCGTCCCAGGCATCCATGATACCCTCTCGCAGTGAAGTAATGTAGTCCATCATCTCGAAGTTGCCGTCTGATTGAACCGATACTGATGACGCCTGTTGAAGAACTTGCGCAACCACTGCAAGATACGTCTCAAAGTATCCTCCGATAGCCTGAGCGATATCTCCAAAGCACTGGAGAATGGCTGGCTTGAATTGATTGCCAAGCTGGTTGCTGCGAAGGTTGTTCAGAAGGTAGTTCATGAACGCATCGCAGAAAGGCTGTACTTTCTCCCCTAGTGATCGAGTGATGTCACTGACGAGACCGATCGCCATTGAGCAGAGACCAGGCTCTTCTTGGTTTCCAAGAGCGTTGTACAGGAATGGGGTAAAGGCCTCCATGTACTTGATGAAGTCGTCTTCAAGCGCAGTAGCGATCGAGCCGATGGCAGCGAACACGGTATCCGGAACACTTGACTTTCCTCCAACCGATTGGAGCAGCTGAAGGAGGATCTGCATTATGCGGTCTGCCTGAGGTCGAATGTCACCCTCTAGTCGCTGGACAATCGACATGATAACACTGGCCAAGCTGGTTTGCATTTCCTCTAGCGTCAGCTTGTCCTCAACACTGACGACCTGCGACTGAAGAGCAATCGACTTTTCCAGGCGCTCAAGAACAACGTTAGACAGAGTGCCAACCATCCCTACAGTGTCGTGCGCAGCGTTAGTAACAAATGCGTTCAAAACTTCGTACGCAGCGGTGCGCAGCTGGTTATCGGCATCGGCTCGCTCGGTAACTTGGAGAAGGTGGGTAATGCTCTGTTGGAAGTGAGGCGACAATGGATTGGACTGGCAGCCTGGCTCTCCGGCGAAACGATCGGCGAGGTTCATCAAGGCCCAGCAGCAAGAAGCTGCCATCTTGGGGTGGCTGGATAGGCCATTGAAGAGAGCTGCGATAAGCGATGGAAGATGCTGCTGTGCATCGACAGCGTTAGGCGCTGTTTCGCAGATGCGGCCAAGGGCGTATGCTGCGGAGTCTTTGACGTGGACATTCTGGTCGTCCATCATGGCGATCAACACGGGCAGTGCTTGCTTGACAATAGGATCTAAAACGCTCTCTTCGGGACCTTCCATGATTGCACCAAAGGCCGACACAGATGCATCCCGAAAATGCCAGTCTTCCGCCCGAAGGTTCTTCTCTACAAATGCGAGAACCGGGGGGACCACACCGCTTCCAACGCATTGTGCCCAGAGCTGCAGACACTGGTACGCAGCGCGCGAGATGTTGTACTCGTCATCAGCAGCATCCTCGTCTTGCTTGGCAAGAAGTTCGAGCAGGACTGGCACGACCTCCTGAGTGGCTACCCTAGCGAAGTTGAAGTAGTTCCTCAACTCGGTTGAGCCTTCGGCTTGGGCCTGGGGAAAGGTCAGTGTCGTAACTTTGCAGCCATGGGGCTGATCTCGGGAGAAAGAAAAGGTGTAATTACCTGAGTGTTGTCATCCTCGATGGCGATCTCCTCCTCGCAAACGGTGCACCAGAACTCGACTGCGAGCTTGGAGACATCCTCTTCTTCACTCTTCATGCCCTGAATGGTTAGACCAAATAGCGCCTTCTCCATATAGAAGCGCATCTTGTCGTAGTATAGACCCATGATGCGGTTCAAGCAGCCATATGCTCCTTGCTGGATGCGGTGGTCATCAGCCTGAGTAGCCTCGCAGATGACCTGCATGATGTAGTTCCGCTCCCCCTCATTCTCGAAGTTGGATCGCACGAACTCGATGGAGTCGCTGAGGGCTGAGACGGCGGCGAAGCGCACATCGCTGTTGGGTTCTTCCTTGCGAGCACCCTGCACCACGGCGGTGAGGATGGCGTTCGAGTGGTTCTGGAGCGCCTCCCGCAATTCGATGTCGTCCGTGTCGCAGATGAAGCCAATCGTGGTCAGCGAGGACTGCTTCTGATGATCTGCGCCCTGTCCGACGTTCTCCACCAAAGTGGCCATCAGCTCCGGCCATTGTTGGCGGGGTAGCTCTATGGCGGCGATGGAGGCAATAAACTGAGCGGCAGACTGGCCGGCGCGGTTATCTGATGAGGCGAGGGTGCGCAGTGCCAGCGCCTTGACGTTCGTCTTGATATCCTGGGGCAGGTTGATCCATCGCTCTTGGACCTGACGTAACCGGGCATACTCGCGCGCAGAGAAGGCGTTCTTCAGGGCAAGACCGGCGGCGGTTCGGATGTGGGGTTGTGCCTGTTCGTTTGCAAGCTCGTTGCCGAGGACGGTGAGGTATTGAGACTGTGATGGAGCACAAGCTGTTAGTGGACGTGTCTGAGAAGGAGACGCGGGACGGGAGCCTGTTGGGGTGCCAGACGCTGCTGCAGCACTTTGTACACGCTCGGCCTCGACATCTCTATTGGAAAGTAGACTGAGAGCGCTTCAGCACATCATAGAGTGCCCGTAGGAGGCAAATCTTGCTCGCCAAAGTGCTTGCACAGACCAATGCGCGGCCAGGTCGAGGGTGTTTACTTACAAAGTCGGCTTCGGCGGCCTGTGTGAGCTGCTGCTCGGCGTTCGTACGGGTGTTCGCGTCTGCAGAGAGCGTCAGTGGTGGCTCTGCACAAGGCTGGATATGGTGAAGGTGACCTACCAGGGGAGAGGGTCCCCTCCAACACCTGGTTGATATCCATAGCTGCAGGAGGGCGTGTTCAGCGTGCTGGAAGAGGGGTATGTCTCGGGTCGGCAGGGCCTTCAGCGTGGTGTGCGGTTCTGGGCTGCCGCGGGGGACGAAGGAAAGCGTGGAAGTTGCGGTGGGCAAGCGTGTAGGGAGGGAATTTGAAGCGAAAGTAGAGTTAGGTCGAGCGTAGGCAGGCCCAAAACACGTGAAGAAATAGCGTAAACTGGTTTCTGACGAGCCTCGCCGCCACACTGAGCCGTTGAGCGGGTGCTGTCTGAGCGAGAGTGTCTTCGAGAAGGCAAACGAAGCGCGAGCAAGCGGGTCCAGGCAGGTCAGCAGCGACGGAGCGCGCGGTGAGGTGAAGCAATATTTTGGCAGGCGCAGGCGCAGGCACAGGCACCGTCCGCGCTTTCGTCGACCATCTCCATTGCAGCAAGAGCGAGCAGCCAAAGCCGCACGAGCAGGCACCAATTGGCTCGCTTGAGGCCACCCCGCCAAACCATTCCACTCCCCAGCTGCAGCCTTGCGGCCCGCGATGCGCAACACGACCCTGCCTTTGCTCTCGAGAGCTGCCAGTTGGTTCCTGTTTGCGTCTGTCAAACCGCCTCATCGATGGTGGTCATACAACAGCCGAAGCAGCTGCGAGGCTCGCGACATGCGCGGCACGAGGCTGCCTGGAATGCGTGTGGCTGCCGCAGCTGCGCCGTCAGTCATATCAGTCATCTACCGCAGAGCGTAATCACATCGCATTACGATCGACTGGGGAGGAGGGTCATTGCTCTCCGTGTCGCGTGATCCTGTATGTACCGCTAGGGGCTCTCGAGTCTACTCTAGCAACATGAGCCTCTCTGAGAAAATAAATATGCACAGGAAGTACAGAAAGGCGCCCCAAATGCTACCCAGTGTCGCCAAACGCCTGATGTGCGATGTAAAGTCCCCGTCTCGTACAGAGAACCATGCTTTGGATCCAAAACATGCCTAAGCAGTCTCGACGCGGAATTACTCCATAGAGCCCTTCACATCCTCCCACGAGGATTCTCAGCCTCAGCCTTCCTCCAATCTCTCATCTCCTTCGTTCCCATGCTACCCAAGCCGCCTTCGCTCCTCCTCTCCCATCCGCCCAGCCTGACCACCAACGTCGTCGCGTTGTCTGCGTCGGTACTCGTCTCGGTAGCGAACTTCGTCACTGCTTGTGCTGCTTCGTGGGGCGTCTTCTCTTCCTTTACAACGTCCACAATCTCCTGATCGCTCAAATGCCCGGAGACACCGTCTGAGATCATGACCATGAAACTATATTCAGCCGGGTTGACCTCTATGCGGCGTATCTCTGGCTCGGCACTGACACCAATGCGCTTGGAAGCCATGTCGCCGAAAGCCCGAGTGTTGGCGAGTCCAGAGACGCGCTCTTCGCCGAATGAGTCGGTCACGAACGCTGCTGCGTACCGTCGCAGTCTGGTGGCTTCTTCTGGGAGCGAAGGATGGTGGTTCGAAGTCAGGGGTATCGCGAGGCCGGTCGCTGTATTGCAAAGGAGGATGCGTGTATCGCCCACGTGAGCAGTGATGAGGGTCGATGGAGATGCTGGGTGCCAGAAGGGCGATGGTGTCGGGGTCGAGATGAGTGCGATGCTACATGTGCTGCCGCCTTTGAAGCGTTTCGAGCCTCCGATCGCGCTCGCCGATCGTGACGGATGACCTAGCACCTCTTCATCGTTAATGGCTCTATCTGCAAGTATGGGGTCTTCATCTTGTTTGCCAACTTGTGCAGAGACAAAGTCATAGTCCGCCTTCAGAAACGAGTACTGCAGTACTGTCTCAATGCCAATACCCTCTGTAGTGTCGTCTGATATCACCGAATTTGGCGAATGGCGCTTGGAGATCACATCCTGCTCGGCGGGATGGCCTCGACCACCAGCGGACATGGAGAAGTATTCCGGCTTGAACCGCCTGAAGTATCCTCCTACCATCTCTTTCCATTCCCTGAGCAGGTTGCGCTCCAGCTCCTCGGCGTTCCGTACACCTTCTGACTGCTTGAGAGCTGGGGCGCTAGCCATTGGTCTGCTTTTGTTGTCCTTGCCTGAAGCAGGTGGCTGATCGTCCGTTCCTGGCTGCGGAGGTTTGAGCGGTTCAACTCCTTCAGGCGTGTGAGTCTGTATAGCCTCCAGACTATCCTTCGCCGCATCCTCGAGATTGCCCGCAGTGGAACGTTCCTCCTTGGTATCCGTGCTGCTCGACCGTGCTCCGCTCTTTTCACTCGCATCTTTCGCTCTCAAGCTGCTCTCCAACTCGAACAGCTGCGTGGCTTTCTCGATGTAGTCGTGCAACCTTTCTCTCAAGAACATGGAGCATTCAGTCCCACCATGCCCATCAAAGACACCAAAATAGAACACCTCAGGATCGCCACTGGATGTCCCAGCAGGCGTTGCTTCGTTCTTCATACCGCCTTTTGGGTTCCGTGTCAAGGAAATCGGCCGGCGCTTCGCGAAGGCGGGGATATCGATGGTACCTGCCTGGAAGGCATCCTCATTGTACGGCCTTATGCCCCTCGACAGACACACTCCAAAGTGATGTTTTGCTTTTATTATGGGTATTCGGAGAACGGTCATCTCCCGCGACAGGCCGACCATGGGCGGCGCCGCGGCGGGCGCCCTGTTCGTTCCTCGCGGTACATGAGGAGTGCTCTTGTCTCTGGGGAGTTTGTGATGCGGGCCACCCGCTGATCTCGAATCAGGATGTAGTGAGGACGACGGGAGGTGCGTGAGGAAGTAGTCGTGGAAAAGGCGACGGTGCAGGAGGACGTAGCGGTGCGGGCGCGGGGGGCAGCTCGAGCTGCGAAACTGTTGAGTGCATGCGCAAGTTGCAATTGACGGCCGCCTACTGGCTCTGAGGAGGCGAACGGATGGTTTCCACATGCTGGACCTTGCGTCGAAGGCGCATCGTGTCTACAAGAGGGTGGATAGTTATGTCATTGTAGGGACGGTTCCTGGTTTGATGGATAACTATTTCCAGCGGAGGGCTAGATCTGGGATAAAGCTTTAGACAACGCGTCTATGAACACACAACTGCAACAAACGAACCCCTATCAATGTTCAAGAATAGACGCAAACCAGGTATGGGTACCGGAAGCGGGGATGCGCATCGTGGTTCCAGCAGTTAAAGTCGCGATGCCCCATCATCGGCAAGCGAGCTGATTGGGCAGGGCAACCACACATCCTCGATTGCGCAACCTGCATCATTCCGGGACCCTGGAATCAAGGATCTGCCATGTTGCTGCGATGCTGTCCATGAGAGTTGTGTGCAAACAGACTTAGGAAGGGACGGCACAGGAGATGAAGATACATCACTTAAGAAATCACATCTGGGGAGCTTCAATTCAGTTTTCATGAGTCTGCATGAAAGCAGATCTATCATTCATTCATAAGTCTGTCTCCATGATAAGCAGAGATTCAGCAAGCAGCAGTCCGAGGTCCGCCGCTAACTGAACGCAAGCCATGAAGCATAAGATGTTATGTCACCTCATACATTATTCGCCGCAACCCAACTCTTGACAGTAGCCATACCATAGAAGCACACCTCCATATTCTCAACAGCTCCATAGTGAAGTCGCCATGCAAAAGGGAACGAAGATCGTAGTGTAGGACGTACCAAAGAAAACCATGATGGGTCCAGAGTAACTGTATACACCCATCGAAAGACAGTGCTATACATCGCGCCGACATCGATATCGTACTATACGTGGAAATCGGGAAACAGCGTCAACTTTGGAGCTCAAGCGTGGGCGCCGTTGCCGTTGACGTTGCGAAGGAGGGGGTGAGACCGCTTGCGCTCAGCCTCAGCACCGATATAGCACTGCTTCTCTTTGATCTGGACGAGAGCAGAGTGCACGATGTTCTTATCTTCGCGGCCAAGGAAGAAGTCAATCCTAGTCATGCACGGAGACCGAGCAAAGCGGACAGTGAAATTCTGCGGGAACTGAACCGTCTTGTTGTTTGTGTCGTTCAGACTGCCGCAGATGGTGCGAGACTCGTTGACCATGGTTCCTGGATTGAAGTCTTCGCCAGCGCTCGGCCAGAACATGACCCACTTCTTGGCGTCCATTCGCATGCGGAATCCGATTCTATAGCCCTTGATGTAGTGAGCAAGTACGCCTTCAAGACCAGTTGCGGTGGCCTGGTCTGAGACGAGGGGAGCGAGCCTATCGATCAGCGCCACTGAGTTCTCCTCCGCAACCTGGTCGCGCCAGCGACGGAAACCCCAATGCTCATGGAGAGTCGTGTAAAGCGTGTTCTGCTCAACGAGGATTTCGTGCTTCTTGACAACATCGTTCGGGCCCAATTGAAGGAACTGGTTGAACAGGTGGTCGCAAGCGCCAGCATTCGGGTGGCCAGAATTGAACAAGAAGTGGTCGCACATCGTGTTGTAGACGATGTCTTTGGCGACAACAGCAGCGACGACCTCAACACGCATGGTATCATCAGCGACAATGGCACGGATCTCCTCGAAGTTGTTGCCGAATAGCAGCTTCTTGACAACTGGTAGCTCAGCCATGACTGTAACAATATCGTCATTCAACTCGTCATATTGAACAGTCCACTCGACGGCCCAGCGGTGAATCTCATCGAAGAAGTCAGCAATAAGGCCGCGATCATCCTGTGGTTCCATGCCGAAGGTGTACAGCTTTTGACCATTCATGACCTTCTGCAATGACCGCTGCTCAGGAGTCTTGGTCCGGACATGGCGACGGCGAGAGGACGAAGCGTTAGTTGGGGTGACTGGCGGTACAGTTCCGCCACGCGGTGTCTTTGGCGTCTTTGGCGTTGGAGGGCCGTAGCTGGTTTGTCGTGACAGGGCGGTTGTCGCCAAGGATGGCACATTAGAGACATCTGATGGCATATGGCGAAGGCCACGAGATGACGCGAAGGAGAGCGACATGCTACGGGGAATCTCGGGCGGGGAAGCGTTAGCGTTGACAGTTAGAGACGCAACAAGCATCTTTAACTGGCTCATCTCTTGACGCTGCATTGAGAGTGTCTCCTGCAGAGTCTCGATCTTTTGCTCGGCAGCACCCAGCTGTAGAGTGAGCCTCATCGTGTTGTCGGTGGCGAGCCTTAAAAAACAATATGCGTTAGTCCTGAGATACAAAAATGAAGAGATCGTAGTGAGGACTTACTCAGGACTCATGGGGTGGATCGCCGCCGCATTCTGAACCTGGAAACGGGCAGCGGGGGGAGTCTGAGGGCTGAAATGGTGGTTCTCCTCCACGTCCTCGTTGACAGTGGGTGCCGAGGAGAAAGTGGAGAACATAAAGTGATCGTTCGCCATCTGTGAGTCGATGTTAGCTTGCGCACGTCCAGCAGCGGGAAGAGTGTCGACTTACCCTGAAACACTCAACCGAGCGTGTGCTTGAGCACAGAGCGCTCACTGTTGCAGTCTGGAGAAGGAACGCGAAGGCTAACAGCTCGAATGCCCTGAGCGCGGACAAAAACATATAATAGAGAAGTAAGGAAAGTTGTCGGGGCTCGCAAGTGCTGAGAAAGAAAAGGGAAAAGGTGAGGTGAAGGGAACGGGGAATAGAAGTTGGCGTGAGTGACAGGAGGGCGGTGGTCTTTATCATCTCTGTGATCTGGGTGTTGCCGGACTGTTATGGGCTAGCGCCATGTCCAGAATGCAGGGGTCCCTATTGTGATGGAGGGTCGTCGCGACAACGGGACAGCTTCTGGCCACTCAGGTGCTCTCTCGCCGCAGCGGAGGCAGGAGGGTATTGTAGTCAGTCCGCACAATAAGAAGAGCCTGACCAATAGACATGCTGTTCTGAGGCCGTGCCTGTGACTCCACGATAACGGGTACCGGTACCGCAGGGTGGACTGAGGTGCCTGAGCGCACGACCCCTTCCCCAGAAGCTCGCGCGGGCGCCGGGGGAGGGCCCCAGCGTCGTGGTTCACTGCTGAGAGACAGCTCGCCTCCAAGGTTGCCCGAGGGGCAACTCGCGGAGGCTCCTTTGCATCGAGTTCGTGAAGTGGAGGTGGATGTAGGTGATATAGGCGATTCAGAACGGTGCTATAGCAGCAAGCGGTCTAACAATTGACGCGGATGTGAACTAAAGAGTCGGGTTCAAATAAAAGTACAACTGTGATATACAACAAGTAAGGAAGAGACTGTACTTGTACTAGCTGGCGTCAGGGCAACTTACGGTCGGTCCACATGGCAAGTAGTTTCGGCTCCAGGTCCACTTCAAGGGAGAGCATGCTCCCACCCCCTAAGGCGTCCAGGACTTCAGCGAAGGTATGTACGACGGCACCGACGTTGCCCATAGCTTCTGATGTTGGGGTTCGCTATCGCCCTCGGAAAGTCTTTAGGAGAGCGGAGACACCGAGAGCGGTCGTATCGTCTGTAATATAGAGAGGGCAAATTTGAAGCAAACGCCTTCCTGAGGCAATGTCCGCTCCAACAGAGCAGGTGACTTTGACCTGGGGTACGATTGCATCGTCACTCCAGGTGGGGTTTAGCAATCAAGCTTCTGCCTGTGACCAGGCACGTGTAGCTACCTGGTCGCTCCTCGTCGCAGAGGTCGGAAAGAGGCGCCGTCTTCCAAAGACGAGGTTTCTCCTGATTATAACAGAGGTATAGCACTGAGAAGAGGAACATAGACATTGGAATCGAAATCGCAAGACGTAAGAATTGAATGACCTATCTTGAGGTATATGGAAATGCGACAATACATTGAACTAGGCCTACAGTGCCGCTCTTACGGTGCCCAAAACAGCTATCAAGAGTTGAATGCTCGGCCACATTGATGGGTATGGCAGGAAAGTAGCCCTCCAATTGACACGCTATTTGCCCCCATCTACGTCATTCTGCTCATTGAAGAGCAAGAGCTCATGACCACTCTGCCAAAGCGAATGTGGAGCGTCTCAGCACTCGTGGAACTTCATGAGCTACACTAAAAAAAGTTTTAATTGGAGTGTCAAACCAAGACTTGCAGTGAGCAGTCGGTGTTTGGTTCCCGGATCAAATAACAGCAAGTGACTGGTCTGATGATCAAGGTAGGCGATGGGCGCATTGGTGAAAGGGTCGCGTGAGGAAGCATCTGTCCGGCGTGTCTGGCAAGAGAATCAGCACAAGACACTACCTTTCTGGTAGTCTCGTAGACTCCAATGAAATGAGAGCAACTATCTATAAACCACTTTCAGATGTTTTCGGAGATTCGGAGGTTCTGCCTGGTAGCACGGCAGCAAAGCTCGATGAGGCCAAAGGATCTGTCACGACGTTAGGGCTTGTTGGTGGGCTGCCAGGAGTGAGACCAACCGGCAGACAAGACTCAAATGTCAATTGAGAGCAACGACATGCGCCAGAGGATAGGTGGGGTGCAATCAGGCCTGCGACACATTAAATCTCGACATATAACAAACCACTACTGCTTGTATTTACGGCCACGTTTTCATAAGCCTAGCACGGTAAGATGACGCTGTCTGATACATGAAGCTCCTGGCAGTAACGCCATCAACCGAAACGCCAGCAAGGAATAGTTCCTATGTCAATTAGCTGCAAGAGTCCCCCACTACTTAAGACCGTTCGTCCTGAAGTCGGATTGAAACCTATTTATACCGTGAAAACTTTTGCCGCATTCAAAAGATGAGGACCTGGCAGGGTCCCTGTCGAGAGAACGCATACTTACCGGCTCCAGAGTCGAAACTCCACGTTGCCGGGTTGAGTGAATGTGCATGATATGAGGTGGAGCAGTGTTGGTATGATCATCGCTCGCCCATATCTGCTGCGCGGGTGCAGACGAGTTACATCCTGCTAGCAGCGGCTCCGAAGAGGGAGTTGTAGATCTTGTCGACGACGAATGAAGCGCGGAGCGTGCGGAAGTTGAAGGTGCGTCCGTTGAGACCTTGAATAGCCTTCTCGCCGCCGGAAACGGAGTCGAACTTGAGATAGACTTCACCGTCGCTGTTCGGGTCAACAGCAATATGAACGACTTTGCCATACTTCTGCTCGCATTCGGCCTTGACCTCGCCTTCAAGGATCTTCTGCCAATTCTCTCCAGACTCCTTGTATTCCCTGCAGAATCATGTCAGTAAAGTGGCATGCTGTTGTATGGACGTTACTTACTCTTCGGCGCTGAACATGTCCTCGATCTTGATGCACTTGGATGGCTGGGGCTTGTCGAGAGCCGGGCGCGCATTAGCTACTGGTTGACCAGGCTTGGGGCGGTCGTTGGCGGGCTCAGGCTCCGGGTTGCGTGCCAGAGCATTCATCAGCTTGTAACGATTCATGTTGTTCAGTGGGCCGCCGATGTCGTTGTCATCAAGGGCGGACGCACTGCCGACACCACGGTCATCTTTGCCATGCGCGCGGTCGAAGAAACCACCCGAGCCACCAGCGTACGCGCCGCGACCTCCAGCGCCGCTGAAGGCAGATCCCTGGAAATTGCTAGCCTGTGAGTTGAAGTTGCGCATGAGATTTGCCGTAGACTCAGCCGTGAACTTGTCATTTCCTAGTCCAACACGGATTGGTCGATTGGCGAGTTCGAACCCGTTCATATCCTGGAGAGCTTGCTTCGCGTGATTTGGATCGACGAATCTGCGGACACATTAGTATTCGAAAGCTGAACGTGACTCTATGAGAAGGAACTTACTGAACGAAACCATAACCCTTCGAGCGTCCGGAGTTTGGTGGTCCACCAGGCGGATCCTCACGCTGAAGCACGACACTATCAAGGGCACCGAATGGTTGGAACACTTCACTCAGATCCTCCTCCGTGACGCTGAAGTGGATATTACCGACGTAGAGGCGATGGAAGGGAGCGCCGTTGTTTTGGGCGTTGTTGGTGGCCGTTTCAGTGGCGCGAGAGGCGCGGTTCTTCTCTGCTTCGGTAAGTTGTGCAATGATGGGAACTCCCTTCAGCTTCTGGCCTGTAAGCTCGAGAGCCTTGGGGACGGAGGACTCATCCTTGAACTCAACGTAGCCGACGCTGATATGCTTGTTAGCATCATGTGAGAGTGTTCAGGCGGGAGGAAACTTACCCCTTAGAGCGGCCGGTCACGCGATCTTTGACAATCTGGGCTTCCACCACTGGTCCAACAGCCTCGAAGAATTGGCGAAGGTGGCGAGTCTCGGCACGCTGAGAAATCTGCTGGACGAAGACTGTACGCCTGTCACGGTCGTCCTCGGTAGGCTCGGGTGTCGGCGTACGACGGCGGCCAGCTGCAGCTCCACGGCCCTCATCACGACGGCGGGGTTCGCGGTCGCGGGAGCGCTCACGGTCACCTCGCTCGCGATCAGAGCGGTATCGGTCCCTGCCATCGCGACGAGGAGAGCGGGAGCGGACTCGTCCCCTCGGGTTGTAGTAGTCCCCACCTCCACGCCTGTCACGGTCTCGAGAGCGGGCGCGGTCGCGACGGTGTCCTCGATCCCTAGAGCGGTCACGGCGGCGGCCTTTGTCGTCATCTTCGTCTGTGTTAGCACCCTTGTGCGATGAGTGTGCTGCGCTTCCGTCTCGTCGCGAGCGGTCCGCATCACGGCTCCTACGCCCGTCTCCGTTAGACTCACGATGTCGGGTTCGATCTCGGTCGCGGTCACGATCACGTCGGTCTCGTCCGTGGTCGCGATCGCGGGAGGACTTCCTATCGTTGCCGGCGCGGGAGTCGTCACCGGAATGGGCGGCCTTTGCGAGTTCGTTGGCCTGGGCAGCCTCGTCGAGGAACTGCTCGATGTCCATAGCACCGGACATACTCGCGGGTTCTGCTGAGAGTGAAGTAAGATTGCAATGATAGGCTTGGTGCACCTGGTGTAGCAGGCGGATGCGAGTGCGCAAGACTCGACTTAGGCAGGAACTTCGCTGGGAAAAAGGCAAAGGGCAATGGGTCGGGCAGCAAATGTGCGCCTACCTTTTCGTGGAGGTTCTCCGATGTGTTGATTATATATGTGCTCGCAGCAATATGCACAGTCGAGCAATGGTGGTGTAGCTTCGTGGGCAAGAGCAGAGGAGGCGCGGTTGCTGTTTGGGGAAGGGTTTTTAGTTCCGCCAAGGCCAAGGCCAAGGCATCCGTGCGCCGTGTGAGCAGCACGTGCATGCCGCCTCCGAAGTGGCGCAAAAGTGCTTGCTTGGCATTTCAAGTGTGCCACCGCAGGAACATCAAGACCATTGGCAAGGCATAGTTGTAGGAAGAACTTATTACATTATGTAGGTGAAGGTATCGTACCGTTAGCAATGCGTGAGTCCAATACTCGTACACCTCTCCAAACGCCCAGAAATGCTTATACACAACAAGGAGACTGCTCTCTAAACCGCTCCAAGTATTTGCATCAAAAGGTGAAATTCGCATTCTCACGACGTCTTGATGACTTTGGACTGCGTCATCTCCAGCTCCGTGTTGAATATCCGGTCCCAAAAGCGGCTGGTTACACCGAAGCCGTTCTGGTAGTCGGCAAAGTGATGCTTGAGGTGGTACTTCTTGAGCTGACGATACCAAGCAGGGAGGCTATGGCGCATTAGTCTTGCGTCCAGTGTCATTTGGATAAACTATAGACTTACTTGCGATGGTGCAGGAAGTAGTGGGTCATATCATAGCAAATGTACCCAAAGATGCCGCCTGAGTACACCATTGTCGCTGCATACCAGTTATAGAAGAAGATCGTATGTGCGAGCTTCCAAAATGGCGTGGCAAGGACGAGGAAGAGTGTCGGTGGCATAACGAGGCGGTACTTGTCCATAGGGAGGTAATGATGTATCCCGTGGAGGAGAAAATGTGCTGTGATGCCTAAACGGTTATCTGGTAGGTAGCTAAGCAGTCGTCAGTATCAAGCGCCAGGTACGATAGGAGCGAGACTTACTCGTCGAGGTGAAACAGGAATCTGTGAAGTATGTACTCCACGAGTGTCCAGATAAACAAACCAGTAGCCCAATACGCTGCTCCTTGTGCGCCGCCTAAGGTGCTAAACCCAAGGAAGGTACCAAATGCAACTGGTGGTAGCCATATCGTGGGGACAACCCACCAGGGCGTTTTGCTCAAAGGCTCCAAGAAATTTCCAAATAGTGGCGCAGAGTCTCCTCCCTTGTAGTGCCTTGGCCTGTGTACCTGCTCTAGATAGAAGTCTTTGCTGAATCCACCGTACCAAACTTGAGGGAACAGCGGTCGCGAAAGATCAAGGAACTTGTGCATCTTGTAATCCGTGTCGAAGTCTGTCTCCTTGGACAGGTCGTCTGCTGACGACATGCCAGTGGCTTCATAGACCGGCTTCCCATTCTGCTGCATAGACTTCAGCTCTGCCTTGCCCACCTTCGAGGGTGGTAGAGGAATGATCTCAGCCGGCTTCCCGCTCTGTGTAG
The DNA here is from genome assembly GCA_010015825.1 of Lophiotrema nucula. Taxonomy (NCBI): domain Eukaryota; kingdom Fungi; phylum Ascomycota; class Dothideomycetes; order Pleosporales; family Lophiotremataceae; genus Lophiotrema; species Lophiotrema nucula. The sequence continues at coordinate 345,211 of ML977314.1, read as the reverse complement.
CGCCATCGATAACCTTCTCGGTTGCCACGAATCCAATCAGACTCTCGTCCAGTATCTCGTAGGCAGCCTCTGAATGTTCGTGCGATACCTCGTCTTTCAAGATCGCAGTGACGTCCTTGCCGCCATACTCCAGTATGAAGTCGCAGCCACCGGGGTGATCGTTCAGGAAATGTGTAACGTCATAGACCTTGGTGCCAATTGTGACATAGCATGACTCTGCGGAATTATGCGCCTCGACATCGGCGGTCGTCAGGTTGGGTAGCGTGCGGCCGGGCATCTTGGATCAGGTATCGAGATGCTGCTGCGCTGATGGACAGTGATCGCTCGGGCGGATTGGACAGCTAGTAGGTGAACAGGATAGGCGGGTGATGTTCCCGTTGATGCAAGAGAGGCTGCGTCGGTAGCTTCAGGAAGCAGGATGCGAGATCTGGTAAGGGAGGTGTCGCAATATACTCGAGGCACGGTTTTGCCTTCAACTCGCGCGAACTTCGGGAACCTGGCGATCGTGTACTCAAATACGTAGGACAGCGAGTCGGAAGGCGCGGATGGGCGCGGGACGAAAGGAGCGAATTACACAACGGCAATGAAGTGAAAATACAGTTTAAGGGATATGAAGGCGTAGGTAGAGAGGCAAAAGGTCTGTCGAGAGGTGAGGATCAGGAGACAGGCCTAACATTAAGCTCACCCGCCAAGCGCAGATCTCAGGGCGTCAAATCTCACCAGCACATCGCGTCGCGGTGGCGAGACGAGGAAAATTGTCCTCCCGTCTTCCGATCCTTCCTAGGCTGACTACCATTGCGCATCGGCTCCTTCGTCAGAAAGGGGCTTCGCTATCAATAGGCAGTTGACTTCTGGATGACCGAGCCGAATGTGTGTGTGCGACGTAGGCACCTTAGACCTCGTGTTCGTCTCTACCTTCTTCACTTACCAAAGGCTGCCCTCAGCCAGTGGCCAGGCTCGGGGGTACGCAGCCTCTCGTACATGCCTCTAAGTACCGGGCACCTGTCATATTAATCTATCAGACCGTCATCGCCCAACCGCTCCCGTCCAATCCTTCAGATAATCCCGCATCCCTAACGTTGCTGCAGCGGGCACCATGGGCGTGCTCCACTCTTGCAAATTCCCTGGTTTCTAGAAGCCTACGCAATTAGGCTCGTCTCCGGAACTCTCGTCCTGTTTGCCGTTGCGACTCGTACGCTGCCATGGGTATGCATGTCGCCCATGTGGAACTCTGCACTGTGGTAGCATCGACACAGCATGGGAGACCGCTCGGTAAATGTGGAGGTTTCGTACGCTTCACGTTACACGAACGCATGGCTCAGATGTGGAGAACAGACACCAACGTGTGCCTGTTATACATGCATTTTTGCAACTCTGCCTACTTCGACCCACTTCTTTCAAGCCGTCTGCCAGTTTCTCAATGCCCCTCTACTTTTCGGCCTCATACACATTATCATGGCACCATCTCTTCACACCATCTTTCCTGACCGACATTTCTCACCGTTCATCATCCCCGCAATTTCAGTTGACACATCTTGGCACAAACCTTAACAACCCTCCAGTAAGCATCTGTTCCTCAATCCGGCAGGTGTCCTGGCAGAATTGAAGACTCTCAACCTGCACATTCTTTAGCCTTTGCGAAGGCCTCCTCACCATGCCCTGAGGGGTGTCGCATTGACGACGAGCTCCCGGGTCGAACGAGTGTGCGCTGGCAACGGATAAAAAGCCATGGAAGGATTCATCATACTCCGGAGCCGAGTCTCGACGATCGTGTGCAACAGATACGGTATATCACCCGTATTATAGGTCCGTCCTCACCTCAACGCAAATGCTTCGCGGTCAGCTAAGCGTTGTAAGCACGCGCCAGCCTACGTAGATGGCTGCACGAGACCCCAGGCCTTGAGCGACATGCTTTTTAGCCTCGACAATCTGGGGATCAGAAATCCCTGTCTATAGTTGAGGAATGTGAGAATGAGTGTTGCCGGAAACTGATGATGCCTTTCTATCTGGTCGACCAACGTAGTGTAGCAGCCAAGCCTACTAAGATTCGCGATGGAGTGCAGATGCACTACCCTTCACATCGAGCGATTCCAGCCCTCGTAATGCTTGCCCCATGATTGCATACCTGAATGAGTTTTAATAGTACAGAGCAGGAGAAAAGGTAGAAAAGACGAAGGGGAATATATGGTGATCAATGAATGAGCGAACGACAGTACATGCAATGCAACGATAAGCCAGACACAAAAATGCAAGAAAAGAATAAATCAGTGCTTCCGACCCCAATGCATGCACCCTCCATCATGTAGAACGTGAAATGCCAACCATCGCACTTTACTTTTGTCTTGCCAGATCGAGAAGGCGTACATCACCTTGGCGCGAACCTCCATTCCGCCGAAACTGCCGTCCCACACACAAAGCTCGCCAAAGTTCATCCACCACCTCCTGAAACCTTCTTAACAGTATACATCCCAGTGTGTTGCTCATGTGCATTGTTCCTAGCTCAGTTCCCCTGCATCCAACATGGCGCACCCGAATCCTGCGCGGCGCCTTGGAAGTCGTAGTCGTTGCCGAGACCGAAGGGTGCATCGAGCATGTCGGGCAAATTTGTGTCCCACATCATGTCGTCCCAGAAGCCGCTCAGGTTGCCCATTGCAGCTGGATCATGGCCCCAGGTACCAACAGAACCAGGATTCATCGATAGCCCACCAACATCAGGTACAGCGTTGTAGTCGAACGTCCCCATGCCAGACAAATTGTTCTGATTGAGTTGATTGTTGATGAACTGGTGCTGTTGCTGGCCAGCTTGAACGTACTGTGGGTGTGCGTGCGGTTGCTCGACGGATTGCACCTTGTAGGCTTCGTAGAGGCGTGATACAGCATCAAGACTGCGCTTCGCTGCGATACTCCAAGGCTTTGCTTTCTCGAAGAATTGTAGTGCGATTTCGATACTTGTTTTCCATTTCTCTGCCTCCTCTGGCAGGCTCGTGTCGCTGAAGAGTGACACGAGAGGGACCATGCAGGCCTGGAACACAAACCAGACAGCGTTCCATCCTGAGATCAGATCCGGCGGGCATTCAGCAGAGATGTCCTCCATCGTCTTTGCGGCGATGATGCGGCATTTGCCTACGGCCACCTTCTCTTCTGCGCTGAATGATGCGAACGGTGAGCGTCGGAGTGCAGTACTTAAGAGCACAGGTCTGTGAAGAACAATCCGAATGTTTTGGAAGCGCCATTTCATGACATATCTTACCCGGCGCAGGAAATCGGGACAGGACTCGTTCATGTTTGAAAGTATAGATGGGAGCTCTTCGTACCAGTGGAGGACCTCGGAATCGTAGTTCGATGTCTCTGCTGGCGTCAGTAGCGGTGACTCGACGAGACGGTCCTGAATCCTTGTTGCAATTTTACAGAACTCGCTTGCATGTATCAATGGAAGAACCTTCAGTTGTTCGATGTACTGTGGGCTGTTCGGCAAAGGTGTTACTTGGACCTAAGATAAAGTTAGCTCGCGGGGATTCCGTACCAATCTAGGCCTATTTTACGCACATGGTTCGTGGTCTGTCCAGGCGGAAGAACAGTGATCGAAGGGCCCATTCTTCCAAGTGACGGTCTACCGGTAGTAGTCGAAGCCCAAGCATCCAGACAGAACAGACTCCACCATATCCTTCGTCTCATCTCAGGAGATATCGAATCGGCCTCGCCGGGTGCTATCGCATTGAGATGCCTGCTAGCTTCGCTTCTGGATGCGTCAGAGTACTCGCGGTGTAGTCCAAGGGCGGTCGCCATCCGGAGTGTGCCTCCCATCAGGGAATGTGCCTCGTTTGGTCGGTTCAGGTAATGCATGTAGTACCCACTCATGATAGCGAGAGCTTGTAGGACCTCCAAGTTACCGCTTCCGAAAGACTCCAGAGAGAGATGATGCCGTGAGCGAGTGAAGTAGACATAATGGTCTTCGTTGTCTGCCGTAGATGATGCAAGCGAGCCTAGCGCAAAGACCATGTTCAACAACGCCATCCACGATGAGTCTTTGCGGTCGCCGTACAGGTAGCTAGACCAAAATTTACGTTCGTCGATCATTGGAAAGAACAAGTGTACTCGCTCAAAGTAACTCTCGATCAGTTCCTGTCCATGTGCTGGAGACGGCAATGCCAACGGATCATCGTCTGTGAGCTCAGGCGGTGGCGACCCTGCTCGACTCGGTATGGCTGTTTCCTGGGGGTTGTGTGCAATGAGAGGTTTCGCTTGAGGAGCACACCGCACGATGACTTTGAGGGCTGCAGTTATGGAGGATATACCCACGTAAGATGATAGCTTGTCGAAAGACATCGATAACCCGTTAACATCGTCCGAGATACCTTGCACCCTGACCAAGTGCTTCCGTGCCTCGTCCCAGTACGGATCTTCTGGAGGAGCTTGTTCCAGAGCTTCCAGGCTATCGGCGCCCTCTGAGCCTGATGTGACTTCTGAAATCGCTTGCGTTGTCACTGTTGCTGGGGATGTGGTTGTGCCTGATGTTGGGATAGACAGTGCCAGTTCCAAGAGGTCTTCGCGCGGCAGTGGGCTCAGCGCCTCAAGATCCTTTGCTGGGTATAGCTTTGACAGTACCGCCTTGTATTGCTCGATGTCAGAAGAGAGTTTGTCGACGAGTCTATTCTCCAATCAGCACATATTTCCTTGAGGATACCGATACACGCTTACTTCCTGCTCGGGACGACCCGCTGAGCCGGCTTCGAGTACCCGCACGCTTCAGGATGCTGATACCACTGACACTGTCCGCATGGTTGTGTGCCATCGCAACGGATCTTCCTTCGCCTGCACTCGACACAGGCGTTGCTCGTTGATATCCGGCGCGAACCTGCAGTACGGGCAGGCTTGCTCGCAGATCCATCGCCCTCAGAGCCAGGTGACCGTACACCAAGAGACGACTGGAAGGTGTGGAACATGCTGAACAGAAGCTCCTCACCTCAGCTGTCTGGCAGATAGACTGATGGGAAGGAGATTGAGGGTACCGCAGCTCACGCAAAACATGCCTCGGCAGGCATGAACGCTGTAGACAGACCCAGAGTGGACGATGCGGACCAAGTAAGGAAGCAGAGGTCTGAAAAATAGAGCTGGAGGATCACAGTGGAAGGGATCGAAATGGATCAGCAGGGTCTGATATAGCAATGACGGTGCAGCAGCAGTAGATCAAGATGGCCGTTCTTCCTCTTTTCAGGCTGCAGATTACTACAGGCCTGGTCGACGCTCTCGCACAGCATCTACCCCAGATGCCCTGGAGACTGAAATATTCGTTGGAATAGCCCCCGCATTATTACTTCACCCCCCGGGTGATAGGGTCTTGGGGTGGTCAGGGAACCAGTCTTCTGGTACGGTTGGATTGAAAGCAGGCCGAAGTCGACGAGCAGGGCCGCCTTCGGGGCGAGGTGAAGCGAGATTGATGCTGTTCGAGAAGACTTCGACCATCAACCGGCGTACCTGCACGCCAGTTTCAGCGCGCGGATCGCTACCCACCCCAGGCCGACTATTATGTATGAGGAAGATGAGTCGCGGGCCATAGAGTGTGGCTACTATTATATTCAGGGACGGCGCCGCTCTGGCCACTGAAGCCGTGGAAAGGTGCCGCGGTCAGGCCTCCATCCAGCCTTGTGCGGACCGTTTGCCGACAGCCAAATGCCAGCTGGTTTTCCCGGGTTTGGAGCCCTCTCGCACGTCCGTTGAGCGGCTTTGGCAGCTGTCGCAGGCCGCGCTATCACGGCATGCTCCAGTAAGTGTTAATATGCAATTTTGGCTCCAGACGCATAGCATTGGCTGGCTGGAAGCGTGCCATTTCGGCGCTTCAGTGTCATGCCCGACCTAATTGATGGCACGGTATACCAGCGTCACATATAGCCCCTCTCTACACCCCATAGGAGCGCGAGCCATTTCACCCATACCCTGCTATAACGCCATCCATCCACCATCCCTCGTCCACACACCTGGCTCCCTGTAACAGATCACCGTTGCTCGCACCCGTCCGCACCAGCCAGCCGCTGCTCGTCGCGATTTTGCGACTCGTTGCATGTACCACGACCATCAAGTCCAGTCCGTTCGTCAGCGCATGTCTTCTCCGACTTCCTGCCTCCGCCTGCCTTGTCCTTGCTAGCCAGCATTGCGCTGCACGACACCATCATGTGAGTCTCTGCATCAACTCTTGCCCAAGTACGTCCATTTGAGGGGTGCATCGCTCTGCGCCAGGCCCCTCACCTTGATGACTTGCTCGTCACCAGGTACGACGTCAATGGCACTGTCATGGACAAGGACGCCAGCCCTCTCCTCAAACACTAGTCCCTTCGTCGGCTTGCTCGCTTTGACTACGATGCTACTGCCATGAGACTGCACTTCCACACCGCGATTCTCAAAGTTGAGGTACTTGAGTGGTTGTGGCCAATCGGTGTCGCGCGAGACGAGTTCTCCATTGATCCATGCGCGCGCGGCCAGTACGTGAGGCTCCTCGTTGATGTTGTCGACAGATCCCGATAGCACATCCGTCGTTCCGTTCGCCACGATTGTGATGTCTTTCTTGACTATTCTCTCCTTAATCTCCTTCCCTGTTTCAACGGATATGAACCGCAGCTCAACGGTAGCTGTTTGTTCTGCGGGTTGGTTGCTGGCAACCCACAGCTCGTACTCGCTATTCTTCGGGACACGAGCATGAACCACACTCCAATCGTGATGTGCTCGCTTGACTGCAACTGCGACTGGAGCCAAGACTCGTCTCATGGCGTAGTAAGCTGGTTTCTTGCGCAGGAAGTAATCGACAATGGACCACGATGTGACAGGCCAGCAGTCATTGAGCTGCCAGACCAACGCACCTCCGCAAAAACGCTTCTGGCCCCACTGCCTGCGCCATCCACGGTATCCGAACATCAAGGCCTCGGCCTGTGAGAGTTGCGTCAGGTGGATAAATGCCTGCCATGTCCTTAGTATAGCACGCATATTATTATTAACAGCTACGCGATTATCAACACCTACCTCTAGATCCGTCTGGGTCCTGAAATTCTCCACGAGATACGTTGCAATCCTGCGCTCATGACCATCTGCCTTGTTGTGGAAATCGAGCATATGCGACTGCGGGTAGAGTTGCGATGGATCCGTGCAATAGTACTTGATAGTATCAATATGAGGGAATGCCTCCATTCCGAATTCGCTGTTGAACCGCCCGCCAAGCGTGTCGAAGATTTGATACTTTTCCTGCGTCCCATGCCATACTAACAATATATTATTAGCGCGCTCCAAGTCAATCTATAATTCCACATCATAGGGTAACCAGTCTTACCATTCCATTGGTGCATATCACCAACTTTAGGGTTCGACGTTTTCAGACCGTCTCCCCAAGGACTTCCAGGGTGATACGGCACATGCGGGCTCTCTGCCTCAACGACTTCGGGTAGCAACTGATCGAGATCCTTCATTAGGGCAGCTCACGACTGGTCGAGGGTATGCAGTGTAAGCGCTTACCTTCTCGTAAATATATCTTGCGGGGAAATTGGTCCTGAGCCAATTTTCCGGACTCTTATCCTCGTAATCGTAGGTCAAACCGAACTGCTCTTGCACTTGGTAGTCTTCGTTGTTGCCAGCGTATATTACGATCGAGGGATGATGCCGTAACCTTGCGACGTTGGCTACGCATTCTTGGTGGATGGAATCGAGGATCTCGGGAAATGCTGGGTAATTGCCACATCCGAACATGAAGTCCTGCCAAACAAGAATACCTAACTCATCGCATAGTTCGTAAAAAATATCTTCCTCCCAAATTCCACCTCCCCATATCCTAACGCTCGGTTAGCAGCTATCCGAACTTGACTGCAGATGGGGCATAGGGTTGTGTGCATGTGGTGCGGGTGCGTACCGAATCATGACTTGGTAACCGTCGACCATCATTTCTAACCATTTGCGATACTTCTCCTCCGACACCCTAGGAGTGAACGAATCGGCAGGAATCCAATCGGAGCCACCGCAAAATACGTCGACACCATTGATCCGGAAATAGAAAGTCTTGCCAATCGCATCAGGCACTTGAACGAGTTCCCCTCTGCGGAAACCGGTGCGCCGGGTCGCTTGATGCAACTTGACGCCCTCAGCTGATAGGGTCGCTGTTACCGAATAAAGAGACTGCTCGCCGTAGCCATGCGGATACCATAGATTAGGATTGTTCACGCGGAACTGTACTGTAGCCACGCTTTCGTTGATCTTCGCCGACTCTTGGAAAACTAAACTGCCTCCGCTCTGCACCTCAAAAGCAACGGTTGTACCCGACGGCCCTTCCACCTTGGCTGAGATTGTGCCACTCACATATTCTAAGCTTTCATCGAGCTCATAGTCGATGCGCAGGTCAGCTATTCTGGACTGATAGGTCTCGAGTCGAACGGATCGCCACGGACCGCAAGTGTTGAGAACAGGACCCCAGTCCCAACCCCTAGGTTCAATCAGCGTCTTGAATCAGACTACCGTAGGACATAAGTATTACCAATGATACTGGGCTTTACGGACGGCTAGGCGAGACATATCACCGTTGAAGCCAACCCAGGTATGTTCAGGATGGGCCTCTCGAATCGCGATCGCTCGTAGCCGCGCAGAGGCAAAATCGATCTCAAGGACGTTTTCGATCCCTTGCTGCAATTGGTTCGTAACATCAACACGATGTGGGACAAACATATTGTCGCTCTCGAGGATTTGCTCGCCATTGAGCTTGACGGTCGCGAAGGTATCCAGGCCATCGAAGGCCAGAACTTGGACAATTCCATCTTTGTGTGGTGCGACTTCTGGAAGCTTGACTTTGTATGCCCAAGTCTTGTCTGCGATCCACTCGGCCTTGAGCTCGTTGAATCCCAAAAAGGGGTCTGGTATTCTATGCGAGCGTTGCCGTCAGTCATGCCTTATACGGGTTTCCAAATACCCCCACGTGCTAACGTACACTCCATTGTCGATAAGGTCCAGATGAACGTTGGTCGGGACTCTTGCAACAGGGAGCCACGCGTCTTCGCGCGCATCGTCGGCTTGCTTGAAGGTCCAACCGGTGGTCAAGTGGTGAACAGCTAGAGCTTGAGCCATTCCGAAAACGGATGACGTAGTAGTCGAAGCCCACGGAGGAGTTCCTCTGCAAGTTCCACCGGGGCTGAGAGGCTCTTTTTCAACCCTGAGCTTGCACGCTGTCGCCTCTACATATAGAGCAATTATTAGCTGGTTCCCGACGCGGCACAAAGCCGTCAACTTGGCCGGAGCGAATGAGGCCGTTTGTGCTCCATACAGGTAGTTTGTAGCACCTTGAAGTGCGGAGCTTCTGATGCAAAGAGGTGCACGTCAGACGACTCCGTTTCCAGAAGGGTTAGTGACACGATGTAGCGTGGGCTCGTCGGAAAATTAGGCTTGACGTAGCCGCGACACGAGGGCCACGCGCCGTGCTGTCGGTGTGCGAGACGCGGAAATACCTCGATCGTGCCGGGGGAACAGCCTCCGTGAGGGAAAAAGGACGACGAAGCGGCTGTTGGGAGCGCTTCAATGGCTGAAGAAGCGATAGGCGATGGGGTTGAGCTCTGAGATCGAATGATCGGTCGTAGCGTTCCGGCGCACCAGGATTTCAGCCACACGCCGAGCTTTGCACCATCACACGCTTGTTCCACCTCCCACGAGACAGCCCAAGCACCAATGGCATTGCCGTCCCATACAATTCTAGAAGACTTGGATCTGAGATTGGCTCCCCAGGTGGTACGGAGATATTGGCGATAACCCTCATGCCAGCATTAAGAAGCCCCCACGCGGGATGTAGCGCCGCCTAAAGAGGGAATCTGGTAGTACAGGCTCCTCCTTCGTCGTCAACATATATGCTACTATTGCTTTGAAAGCAGGCTTCGGACGGCACAACTGCATGTGTATACTCCACTTCATCTCACCGCTTCTTTAGGCCAGCATCCGGCTGTCCGAGGGGCGCGCCTATGAGTATGAAGTATATCAAGTCCTCCAAGGTACAAGCGCCCCTCCCGCCATCACGGTGAGTCCTGCAGCCTGCACGCGGCCGCACGCACGCTGCAACTTCCCCGTTCCCCGTACCAATCCTTCTCACTGCTGGTACTGAGGATCTGCACCTGGTGGTCACAATTGGTGCGAACACGGAGAACAGCGCAACAGCACTTGATGGAAATACGTAAAGGGGGTATCTAACTACGCAACCACGTCGCTAATCAAAGCCTCGGAGATGTACATAGGCGTCCAGGGAAACTGCGGGTGCTAAAAGATCCCGAGCCATCGTTTGCTGTTCTTGTTCACATGCCCGCTCTCAGCAAGCTGGTGCAGCTTTTCCGACTCTGTAGCTAGAATGTTCGTGGATCGTGCTCCAGGACAAAATTGAACCTCGAATCCGGCTCCGGAAGGGATAATGAAGGTTGAGGTCTGGTCGTCAAATGCTGCAATGAGATATTAGTTTCGTCATTTGCTCGACACTAGACACAGGAAGTGCTCATCTTACCATAGCTATAAGCGTCAGGGCACACTTTCTTAACAGCTTTGGAGTAGTCACTCGGCTGGCAGGTACTTGGTGAACTGTGATCGCCAGTGCAGCAGTCCTCGGGTTTGTTGTTCTTTGCGCACGCAGAGTAACAAGGATTGAACGCAGGTCTCTGTATGTTATCGTCAGGGTAGGGGTAGACACCGTCACCGGGTTTCTCTGGCGGCTGCTGTTGCAGGTCCCATGGACACCACCTGGAGATTTGCTTATCGTCGACATCTTGGTCGAAAGGCAGAGGATATGAGCTGTTCGTTCGTAGAAACCACTGGTACCCACTTGTGTACGGATCGTAGCCTTTTTCGCGAAGGAGCCCGAACGTGCCTTGACAAGACGGATTGGTCAAATTGGGTGGTATGTCATCCAGACTCGCATTCTGGAGTGGTTGAAGGACTATTGCCATAGGAATATTGTACCCGTCAACCAATGAGATGTCGTAGTATGTGTGACCGTCTCCAGCATCAAGCGTGAACTCGGCGAGGGATACAGGGACATCGCCCTGAGAGGATCAGACGAGATCACCAAGGACCGAGAGAAGAACATACCCCGACTATACAATTTACGATGCCGTTACAGTCACCCGTGCGACAAGCTTTTGGACCACCGTCCTTTGGTGCAGTGCCCTCGTCGTTGAAGGAGCAATTGGTCCGGCCCCATACACGCCCTTGCCAGTCCTCAGACACCGTTTGGTTCTTCATCTCGCCCGGATCCAGCTTGAACCCATTTTCTTTTGGACCGTCCCCTGATTGCGTCGAGATTCCCGGGTATATGGTCTCCGGGCAGTTGTTGGTCACTAGTAAAGGTGTGATTGGTTCTTTGCGAAGGTCAAGCCGGCGCGGGGCCTTTATTGACATGTGGTGGACACATCTGACAAGGCTCGGTAATAGTGTTAATGCTAGGATGTTGTGCATCGTATGGCTCAGTAGGAGGGCGTTGGATGAGAATACGATGCAGGTGTCGGCGAGAGGACAGGCCGCGGTACTTTGAAGATGCAGGGCAGCTCGCATCTTGATTTGTTGTACCTGTGACGCAATTCGCGCCTGTCCAACGAGCATCGCGAAGCGCCACAATATCCAATGAGGAAGCAGCAATGCATGCCTAAGGGCTAACTTGAGGACGAGCATGTTGTCTCAGTAAAAGTATATTAATCCTAATTCTAGGGATAGTCCAATGTATGTATGCACATAGTCATCTTGGGACAGCGGAAGAAATGAAAACGCCTCAAGCCATGAGTAAATTCCTGAATCCCTCTGGCTCTTGAATTAAAGCCAATCCATCAAGGTGGTATCACAGTAACGTCTTCTTTTGAAACAGCGCACGATCCCTTTCCCAACGCAAATTCAGCCGTTGCAGGCTCATAGAGCCAAGAAAGCAGCGAGACCTGCAACACCGAGACCAAGGAGAGAGTCGGTGGCAGAACGGCCTGGTGCAGCGTTGGTTGTTTGCTGTGCGGGTGAGTTGCTTGATGACCCTGTAGCGACCGAACCGGTTCCGGTGGCAGCGGCGCCTCCTCCAGCAGCTCCCGAGCTCTCTGCAACTCCTGGGGTCGCTCCGGACGGCGATGCTGCGCCTGCTGCTTGACCTGGGGTAAGGTTCTCCGATGCCTGGGCGGCAAGCGCGGCGAAAGCTTGCATCGTCTTGTTACCAGTAGTCGCACTGGGGTATTGTCAGTAAAGTTTAGGTGTCTACGAGCACTTGACTTACGCGTTGACAGCGCCAACCATACCGGCCTGGCAATGCTTTGCCTGAGAGCAATAAAACCAGATAGGCTTTGCGTCCATAACGCGAATCGTATATGTGAGCAATCCCGCGGTTGATACGGTACCGAACGTCCTGTTGTTTGGCATGAATCCAGAGAAGAACGCATCCGTCTTGTTAGCCATTACATTCTGGATGGGTATGCAAGGCTGATCGAAAGTAGATTGGACGACAGAGTGGTTCTGACGAGATGTGAGCAGATTGACAGCGCGTGTCTTGGGGATGCTTACCTTTGCGTTGAACTGGAACTGGACGAGGTCGCCGGGCTGGGCTTGGACGTTGTTGGGCATGAATACAGTGCTACCGTTCGGTCCGCCAACTTGTACAACATGTGTGTTGACAGTTCCTGCGGTTGCGGCACCAGTGGCCGTTGCTGCTGCTGCCACGCTCGCTGCGCTCGATGCGCTCGAGATCGTTTCTGATGCTGCTGGCATCTCGCCCATGTGTGTAGTTGCAGTTGCCAACCCGAGGAGGGCGGATGCGATGAATGACTTGGCGAAATACATTTCTGCTGGCTTCGTTCGTCGAAAAGAGTGACTGGATATTACAACAAAGATTTGGCTTGGACAATGTGTTATGGCGACTAGCGCTCTAAGCTGGACTAGCCAGTCGAATATTACGAAGTGAAGGTGAGAGACCGTAAGTAGGAAACTGAAGAGAGAGACGGAAAGAAACCAGAACAGAGAGGTATGTAGCGTAGAAGAAAACTTGAGCCTGAGCACATGGCTATAGAGGCTCTTAAGGCATGAAGAATGCCATGCGAAGCTGGCTAGTGCGTGTGTGCGCAAACAACTCTGCGGCGGTTAGAATTATTCCGAAGCATGGAGACTGCTTCTGCGACATATCAGAATCTGTTCGTGCGTCAGCCACCCGCTCGGCTGTCGCAACCCCGAGCGCTGAGGCTCTACAACCAAGATCGCGTAGAAAGGTCTGCGAGCCCGCAGCTGCGTTGACCTAGCCCGAGATGCGATTCATCTTGCGCAGAAAAGTCAGCTTAGTCCTCACGATCATTTTGCTTGCCGTCGTTTGTCTTCGCGTTCGTTGTCGTGAGCGCAGAGCTATCGTCGACGTTGGCGAAAAGTTAGGTCCGAGTGTTGAACTCCCGAGGCAGTCCCTGTTTGAGGTGCGTGTGAGGTTGCCTCACCACACCACGTCCGTCACCTGGCACCGGGAACATCTAGACCGTCTCTAAGGGCAATCGGGAAATTCATTCGCGAAATTTGATGGTCCTCTGCTGGCGTTCCTGCTCATGCTGTCCCGCGCGTCGTACATTGTCCGTCCATCAGGATGTTCGAAGATTTATTGGAAGGGGTGCAATCACAAGTCAAGGGGAAGAGGAAAGGACCTTCAATTTCCTTTTCGCAATGATTCTGCAGAGCCTTCAATCTCCATGCATAAATATGCATATTCATTGTTGTAAGTACAGTTGAAAGGGAATTATTTGGGAGCTCGGGGCTTCCTTGCTCTCCACCAATTCCTCGCAGTTGAAGACCAAGCGAAGGCCAAGAGCTATGACAATCACCGTGATGTTCGACAGCGGCACGCAGTCCGACGGTCTGCCCGAACAGCCTGCATGTGAAGCAGGGATGGCGACCCGTGAGACTCTGTAAACGGAGTGTCGCTTCCGGGTGGTTACGTCGCCATCTGCGTCTTTTCCAATGCTTCGTACATGCGATCGCCAATATCCATGACAGATCGTAAAAACAAAGCCTATCTTATAGCCAAATATCCGATAGCATCCGCCTCGTACTATACAGTTACGTGAGGGGCTGTAAGCAGTCAGCGGTGAGATGAAGAGCTCTCCGTTAGCTGTATGCACATACGAAGGTCCAGCACTGTTTGTCGAAGGCATATTGACTCGCTGCACAGGGACGTGTACCCAAATTCAATGCAGTCATTGCAACCAAACAACTCAAAAGTCCAGCACAAGACCAGGTGTCAGCTTCTCCAGATCTTCGACCTGCAAGAAGCCATCCGCGATGGTGCTGCCTTTCCGAGCATCGCGCCGCTCAAAGCGCGCTCGTGCAATGGCCTCCTTGACAAAGATCTCGATGTATTTGCCTGTCAGATCCAACGCACCCTTCTGAATCTGCATGTTGCCATCTTCGAAGCCTTCATAAAGAAGCCTGGCAAGAAGCTTTGGTGGAATCGCTTCTCTTTGGGTTTCGGTGACGGTCATACGATCTTCGTCGGCAGATGCATCCTCCAGATCGTCAAAGTCAATTTCTGAGAACGTGTCTTCTTGTTCGCTTTCCGATGAGTTGATGATAGTTGGTATGGGTTTGTGCGTAGGTTTGGCGGTCGTTGGCTTCTTCGCGGCCGCTGAAGGACCAGTTGCGGATGCACGTTTGGCTGGGACTGTGGGCTTCGACGGTTGCGTTGTGCCATTGACCGGCCGTGGGGGCTTAAATGCGGGCCCTTTGCGCCGAGCAGTCGTCGCGGTCGCAGCTGCAGGCATCGTGTGAACTGTGTGAGATAGGAATGTGGGTGCGTGTGGGAAGCTTTGTTGTGGAGCGCGGATCGCTACTTCCCCACATGCGCGGCGTCACATGACTGAAAGCCGCACAGAGCACGCCTGATTCATTCCGTCACCTAACGCTACTTAATGATACCAGAGCCGATGGGAAAGCTAACCTATCCTTCCCAAAGTCCCTAGCTTCTCCGGTAAGTAAAGACTCCTGAGTTGCAAAACACGAGCATAGCTCTTAAGTGAATCAACACAAGGGTTGGTACTTCACATGCTATATCTAAGGGCGGAGAAGAAGTATCATGACTTTGCTGTACATAGTCCTCGGGAACATATCCAAAGCTACAGGGTTTTGCAATCTCCTCAAGATTCTTATCCAACTCCATATCTCAAGGCTCTGTAATGATCCTGCTCCTCACGGGAATATCATGGATCGAGCAAGTATGCGCCGTTCATCTGTTGGGGACGGTTGGCGTATATTGAAGAGATGCCTGTACGCATCGACGTCCATTGTCTAGGTACTGTTCAGCTTGATGACCGAGACAGGGTCTTGAGAGGCAATGGCACCCCTCGTACGATTCGAATTCCATGTTCGCCATGTGTACTACTTGACGGAACTTTTGCAGAACCCGGACGCTGGACGAACGGTGGTTGAGGTGGAGATGACCAGTTTCAACTATATAGATTCCCCGCTCCAAGACAACACAGACAATGCTATCCAACCATTCTTATGAGAGCAATTTCTGTACCTGCAGAGCCAGTTCGGTATGACGTTACGCAGCACACTGCGCAAAGTTACCAGGTGATACGAATCGTAAGAGACTTCTGACGTGCGTCTTCGGTTCGGCAGATGGTCGTACATATGTACTTCGGCGGACATGAAAGGAAAATTCGAAATGAAAGTAGACGAGAAGTGGGTCCTTGAAAACGCAGGAGTTTGGAGCGCTTACGGCCGCATGCATAGAAGTTCTGGCTGGTGTTCTTCCTTTCAACCGTTACTTATGGATTGCACTGCTGTTATGGTGATCACGATCACACCTCATTCAGCAGGACGCTATTTCAATCGCAGCCACATATTGGCTTGCCATGAAATGTACTGAAGACGGGTGTACCCGGCGTACCATTATTTGAAGTTGTGCAGGCAAGACCAGCGCTTTGCTTGAACGAGATTGACCACGTTGCACCACTTCTGGGATGGAGAGACGCATGGCGGTCTCAGAGAGCACGGGGTTGGCTCCTCTTCGGCTCACAGTCCGAAGTCGCACGTGAAGCTTCTCTGGGAAATGTGCAGATGACGGCTCTGCGGCAAGGTCGTGCTGTGCAAGGGTGGTGTTCCTTGTTCTGGTAGCTGTGGACAATAGCGACGCTCGTATGCTTCCAACATTCATCGTGATGGCTGAGTGCGGTCGAGGACACGAGGTTGGACGCGAATAGTAACATCCAACATTCGCGCTAAAGAGTAGCTCGTGGAGGTGCTCGTCTCGCGTCTACGAAGAGTAAAGCGGAGAGAAGGAGACGGGAGCGATCTGGCTAGGTTGGCGACTAAGAGATATCGGTACCTACCTTAAAGTCACAGCTGTCTCGTGTCACGGATTCATCGAGGCATGAGGCCGAGGAGCGCACACGTAAACGACTGCTTGGCAACGTAGGACTGCTTCCAGAACTGCTGGGGACGGGAGACTAGGATCGAAGATGGTGCAGGAGACGGGGAGCTCCTCCACGCTGGCCTCTTCGGCGTGCAGCGCTGCGCAGGTAATCGAGCTGTAATGGCCCAGCTGCGGCCGCGTCCAGCTGGTCTCGTAGACTGCAGAAGCGTGAGGCTGTAGGTAGGGCCAGATTTAGAGCGTGGACAGTGACAGGTGCGCTGAAGGGAGAAGGAGCGGCCGATGGCGCCTCCGCATCCAGCCTGGTGTCGCGATAAGCTCAGGTCTCACGCCCAGAACGGCAAGCCACGAAAGCCACCAGAGACGTGGAGGTGCCCCAACACAGATAAGGCAGGGGGTCGGCGACTGGATGATCATGCACACCATGGCAGTCTTGAGCTGTGGCGGCTGTCGAGCGCGTCGGGCAGACAGGACACCCCTTCCCAGGTCGCTTCGGACTCTGCGAACCTAACCACGGCTCGCCAATCTCTCCATATAGTGGTGCGCCATTTGGCACTCTGCCTTCCAGTCTGCGGCACTCTGGCTGGATCCGGGCCCCGCTGGATCGCTATTTACAAGCAGAGCCTCTCCCACATTCCTCTGCAGCTTCCCAGGATATCCTCAGTCCTCCGCGAATCCTGAGCCCGTGCCGCATCCTTTCCACTCGACTCTGGCCACGAGCGACGGCTTACCGTGTACAGCTGCTGATAAGAGAACCACTTAGGCCCGCGCTGCTGCCGCACCTTTGTTCATATCTTGGACGCCGATCCCCAATCGTTTGAGGAATTTACGGCTCCCCTCACAAACAAACGTTTTGTCCTCCCAGGCCGTTCTTTCCTGAAACACATTCGTTATTTCTCGCACAGCATGCCACATTCCGTCAACAACTCGAATGCAACGACGATGTCGCGGATATCGTCGAGCTCAACCAGCTCCGCCAACCAGTTTCCAAGACAGGCTGGCGCCTCTCTAGTAGTTCCTGACGGACGGGGCGATCAACTCTCACCCTCACGATCCACTTTTTCCTTCGACGACTCTCCAAAGTCTGTCCAAGGTTTAGAGCGAGCAGTTGGGTTTGATGATGCAGGAATACTGCGACCTGCAAGTCGCAGCGCTCTTGGCAAATACAAAGGTGTCGAGTCCCAGAACCAACGGCAACAAAACTACGGCTCGCGTCGACGGACCCAGTATTTCGAGGACCAGTTCGCATACAAGCAGGACTCCACATCGTCCGCTCGCGACCGTGTAACGAAAGATGCACCCATCGTAGCAGAGCTTCGTACCAACGTTATTGTATGTTCGCCACTACATATACCACCATGCTTGCATTGACCCAAGATTAGATCAAAGATGAGTACACGCTGGTCACCGACCTATCACATCACTTGTCTCAGCGATACCAACGTCCTGAATCGTCCATCATGATTACTGTCAATCACTCGGCCTGTTTGCTGCTTGGAGGCTCATTCGAACCGACGTATATTCTCACTATCACCGCCCTGCCAGCCCAGATTCAGCCAACCCTCAACAAACGCAATGCCGCTCTCATTCAAGTATTCATGGCCGAGTCCATCGGTGTGCCGATCGATCGAGGGATTATCAAGTTTACGCCGATCCCAGAGGAAAGCCTTGCAACGAACGGAATGACCATTCTGGGCGAAATCGAGCGGCTAGAGCGACAGCAAGCCGACGAAAGTGGCAGCAATCTGAAGCGTGCCTTGACGAAGACCTCCAAACGATCAGCCGTATCCAAGTCGAAGAGTAGTATTCAGCTGTCACGCAACAACTCGAAAGCTGCACCTAACGGAGCGAGGACCATTGTTACTCCTCCCCTTCCCAGCCCCGGTCCCTTCGATTCTGGAGTTGCAGTGGATGAGAAGGGAAAGCACGATCAGCTAACCCCGCTACAAGCCGTCGACAGCCTCTTCACCCAAAAAGCTTCGGTGAAGCGACAACCTTCAGCTCCTGCAGCACTGAATGAGAAAATTGGATACAGGCCAACCACTGCACTTGTCCCGCCTCCTATACCTGAGGACGCACCTACACCGAAAGTCGGCAAGCGAAAGAGTTTCATTGCAATCTTCAAGCGGTAGACTCCGCTCGAACGGACTAGCGACACAGTCGATGTCAAAAGTCCATTAACGTGCACCAAATTTCAAGGTACATCCACGGCTCGACGCGGCGCGAGTTATTACATCGTGCGAGCGTCGCCTGTCAGCACCGGAAGAACGACAATCACCATCTACACATGGCGTAGCATCCACGGGCGTCCTCGCCATGTCTTCCCCTGGCGATCATTCCCTTTGTTATTCGAGAAGTCGCTCGGGAACTCCCGTTATTTCTATTGCATCTGCATGGCATGGCATAGCATGGCACGAAACAAAACTCTGATTAGCTCGTAGTTATTACTTGCGACTTTGAGCATAAGCATCGGCGTTTCTGTGGACTTAGGCTTTGCCCTTTCGGGCGGCTACATATCATGGCGTTGCGGCAGCATTACGGATACGAACACTATCAAGCGCTCCTTTGGTATACCCTATACTTCTTTACTCCTGCAGAATCCAGTAATCGATGGTTGGGTCGCGAGAAGGCTCTCTAGGTTAATGGCAAACTTAGATACATGGTTAATGCAACGCGTGCGAGCCTAGAATGGCTACGTGTTAAGATTTGATGACCACTTCACCGCATCTTCCTAATTCCTCATGTCCGCCATTTCGTCGCTTAGCTGCAGCCTCGCTCGCTACACGCATCCCACTTAGGTACACTCCGTGTTCCGTAAAGTCCAGAAGCCCGTTTCCTCAGCTCAGCCCTGTGCTCAAGCATATTCTCACCATCACCCTAAACAGCCAAGCACCAGCGCAATTCGCTGCAAAGTCCAATCGCTAATAGTACATTACCTGACGAAAACACTAAAAGGCGAAGTGACAGGTCCACAGCGTACGACAACGAACTGTGTAGCTGAATCAAACGGGTGTGGCGTTTGCGCCGCGCTAGCTCTGCGCTGAGTCTCGCGCTACGAGTGGAGTCTTGAATTGTCTAGAATCGAGTAGATCGCGATGTCGCGACTTATCTCTCCGAGCTCTGTCCGCTTGCCCTGGCCCTTTCAAAATCCATCCTGCCGCTGAAGCTCGCTTCGAGATTTGAGATCCTCTGCAGGAGTGGTGGCGAGAAGACATGAAACATTCTGGATGCGAAAGCTGCATGCTTCCGGCTCCAGAACACGCACGCGAAATTTGACGGATGCGATGGCATTTTATCCATCTGGACAGGTCTCCGCGAGTTTAGCAGATTTCGGTGAGTGCTCGTGCGGATGGCCCTGGAGACACGTGGATCTCCACGTCAGGAGCCGGGGATGGTGACAGAGGAATCCTGGTGTGTGGGTCGTATTGGTGAATGGGGACGTGCACGTAGCCGGGCTTGTGTGTTCAAGACAACGGGATCTTGCGCAAAGGAAGGCAGAGTCGAACATCACTAGTATCAAGCTTGGATGCCAAAGTGCTTCTGTATCTGTGGAGCAATTGATTCCGAGAAGAGCAATCTGATAAACATTCTATGGACGTGCTCCAAATTCTTTGACAAACCGACGATGTGCTCGCTACTTTGCACCGTCCAAGGTCCATGGTACCTAACTACAGTATTCGTCTTGGAGGTCACAAGCAAACATGTATCTATATCACCTACGCTTGTGCTCGAGCACACAGGCTCGCCTAAAAGCCGCATATAGTAATTGCAGCCAGTCGAGCCAAAGTTACCCATCAACTATCGTGATGGAACAGTTGTTGGCAAAGGCAGGCAAAGGGCCTTTTTTCTTTGGTCTCAGCTGTTTAAAATTACGCTTCGGCTTCTATCTGCCTTCTCTTGCCGATATATATCTCTTCAGGGACTTATCATGAATCGATCAAGTCAAAGTATTGTTCTGCGTTGACATTTTTATACAGCTCGCAACAAGCGTATGGAAGGGGTCTAATCTGTTGGGGTCTCGCATCATGGACCGCGAAGGGAGGAAGCGTGTAAACATCACTGAATAGAGTGCCAAGTACGGATCTGAAAGTACCTATTCATCTATGGATGAACTAATTATGGGAAAAACAGCGCGATGAATAGTAAACGGCAGTATCCTGAGGTTGTCGTTGATAAACGAGAGAATGCGTAATCGCTACTCCTGAACAAGGTCTGCAGCCCGTAAAGCTCCATGGCTCTCAAGAATCCTTACTTTCTCCTCGAACAAGAAGTCCTTCCAGCATTCTTCAATCAGATCTTTGTATCCTTTAAGATGACGAGACGTTCTCTTCAGGGTCGATCTGGTGCACGTCAGGACGTGACCAAAGAATTGTCCATAGTAGTAGAGGTTTTCCAGACGCAGCAAGATGGCAAGGCGTTCTTCCTTCTGGGTCACAGGTGTCAATTGGCAGACCATTCCCAGACAACATCTCGAATATTTGTCTTAAGGCCAACATTGAACGCCATGCTCTCGTTCGATTCCATTGGCCGAAGATGAGCTGGGTAATCTGATCGATCGTAATGTGAATTGAACCCTACGTCGAGCAATCGTCTCGCGTAGTCTCCGGCGACTAAGCGGCGTCAGTAGCTAGGCATCAGGAATTGCATGTCATGTGTCCTACCCTCATCGTTAAACTCGTGTGTGCTGAGTAGGTGTAAACAGTTATGTCCAGTCAAAGCTTTGGCATACACATCGGCCCCGTTGTCGACCAATGCGTTAATAGTTCTTCGGAGACGGCGGTATCTGGCGAGGTAGCGGCTTACTAAGTGCAGTAAAGGTGTAAGTCCTGCCGCGTCTCGTACATTGATGAACTTTCGCGCCCCGTGCTTGAGTATCAGATCAAGGTCACTGATGAGATCAGACCTGCCCGGACAACGAACGTAAACTCTTAAACGACAACCAAAGATCTTGTAGAATATGAAGTGAAAGATTGATTCGAATATATCCACTTCTGTTTCTTCCGACATGCAGTGTGCGAAAACGATTTTTTGGCCTTGGGCGGATTTGGAGCTCAGAAGTGTCCTCAGGAGTCTGTGCCGGTCTTGAATGTCTGGTAGATTTCGACCTGTCGGGAAAAGCTCTTCATCGCCCATATCAAGGATAGCCTCAAGGACTTCCACAAATCTATACCTGGCTCCCGCGGAAATGAGTCGTTCCAGGGCGGCATATTCTAGACTGTACACCGCTACAATAACGGGGACAAGTCCAATATGATCGGGCGCATCGATGTTCACGCCAGCTTCCAAAAGTAGAATCATCATAGAAATATCACCTCCGCTAGTCGCGATACCAAGCGCAGTGGGGTACATCCAAGTGGTAGCATCAAGCGAGACGAAGCCTTGGCTGATAATATAACGGGCGACTTTTACTAGACCAAAATAGGCAGCGAAGTAGAGAGGGGTCGGGCAATTGGAAGGCGTGATGAGGCCTTCTTTGTATGCAGCAGCAAATTTCTTGTCCATGGTGCTGCTATACACACTTTCGGTCTCCATCCTCTTTTCTTACATGGACGACCCTGTAGATGAGCCAGTCTGTTGGCTTACCATTTTCAACCCTGGAAACCCAGTTGAAAAATGCCATACTGCCTCTTTCGAACAATCTTGCGAAGACGTCCAGCAAGTCTGTGTCCTCAAGACCAGATTTGCTTACGTATACAGGCCATTCCTCCATCGAGTGTTTGTAACATATGTTGTCCTCGAGAAACGAGGACATATCGGAAATTGGATCTTGGAAGTATAGCAGATAGGAAATACAGGACTTGGCGATGAATGCGACTGATTCCATCCTGGACAGACAGAATTCGGCCGCCGGACCGCGGCGAATTCGAGCCGATTCTAAGTACCCCTTCACCGAGAAATGGGATAGGACCAGGCGCCACCTTGAGTTTGGTTGACAAGCATCTTCAAGGGTATCCTGAGTATCCTGGATAGCACTATTCGAGTGATATCGCTAATCAAGATGCACTGCCGTGACCAGCGATCCGAGCTTGGTAAGGGCGTCCAATGGGTCTTTAAGCCTCGAATATAATCGTCGATATCGTTGCCAACATTGCTGCTCTGCAAGCGAATCACATCGTCCTTTCCTAAGAGTGGTACGAGTGATCCTTGAATGTCGCGCTCTGGTCGTGAGGTTACAATCATGTGAAAATTGTCCAACCTTCACCCCAGCATTTCCGTTACGATTTGCAGCAGCTCTTCTCTTTCCTGCGACTCATCCAATGCATCGAGAATTATATATGCGTCTGGGAACCCCTGTATAATGAGCTGCAGAATTGACATGCTCATGTTTGGCGAAGGTTGCCGGTTTCCGTTGGCGCATTTCTCGAATAGCTTTTCAAAGCCAGTGGAGATCTTGATGCAACAAGGCAGAAGTTGGCTGATAAGGGCTTTGACCATCGAATTCGGATACTGGAACTGTGAATCATTGAATGTGAAGTAGAAGTATGCTATTGCCAGTCTGGGTCCAAATCGCACCGTGGTCCGATATCGTCAATGATACCTGTTGAAAACATGGCCATAGAGTTAGCAGTATCCTCATTAAGGAGCGCAAAGGTATTCAAGACGTGCTATTTGATGAAGTAGAAGCTAGTCATCACCGCTTTCCGCTGTACGTACCGGAACTCAGCACCGACTTCCCGCAACCGGGGATGCCGTTGAGCTACATGAATGAGTTCGGGTTGATCTTCCAATCTGTATATTGCTTGAGATCGAGTAGCCACTGGCCCGTTCCTTGCTGGCGTTTCCTTTGGGCGTTCCAAAGAAAAGGAGAGGGATCAGGGGCACCGAAGGTTTGTACCCATTGACGCATCCTTACAATCTTTGCCTCTATCCTTTGCGTTAGTATCTTGGCTATGATATTGTCCACTCCTCGTACCTTTAAAGGGTGCTAGAGGGATCGCTACAAACCTCAAAGTGCGGATGTATCTGCGGATCGACTTCATCATCTTATTGACCTCGGCGTCGTAGTATAGGCTTTTCAAGGCTTTGATCTGCTTCTCACACTTGGAATCTGTCCCGAAAGGCTGAACTTTCGCGAGCGTCAATTCCAAAGATTCCAAGGCACTGTGACATTCTTGGAGAGCCTCCTATCACGGTAGTGTCAAAGTCTATCAGCTGAATGATGCTTGCAGCAGCACCTATTGCAGCAAGCTCTGCCATGTCGAAGTTGGTGGTATCTTTGGGTCGACCATGGTCGGAGGGCCTCTAGCACGCTTAAGAGAACTCAGAGTGTCACAGACCCCTCTTCTGTGACCATGTTGCTGTATTACAGGTACTCTATCAATTCATGACGGTTTCCATATTCCTGTCCAATCGGACAGACCGATGGCGTGTTCCATCTCAGCTAGATATGAGCACATCTAGGAGTTTGAACCCAAGAACGACGATAGAATCGCGGAGCCAGAAACAACCTAGGAGGATGTGGATGATGGAGCAAGAGACAAAGTAGTTTCCATCTCAAAACAGACACAGGGCTGAAGCTTGGACCACCAAGAACACAGACATCTTCGATGCGCGACCCCAAGCTCCAACAGCCTTCCCAACACCTACAACGACCCCCATGGACCCCGTTGAAGACCTCCCAGACGCCGAAGAAGCCTACCACGAGTCTTCCGACGAAGACTTCAACCCCGAAGCCGCGCGCGCAGAAGAGATATCGAGCTCCTCTGACGAAGATGATGCCGCCGATACGAAGAAGCAGCGCAAGGGCAAACGGAAAGCGACTGATCCCGAAGACCTCGACTCTGGAGATGAGATCACAATAGAGGCAGCACGCAAGAAAAAAGCGAAGAAGAAGAGGAAGGGTGTCAAAGGCGGGGACGACGATGATATCTTATTTAGTGATGGTGAAGGCGGGGAGGGTGGTTTGATCAAGACGAGGGCGCAAAGAAGGGTTGAGTACGGCTAATTTGATTTTGAACTATTCTGAGTGTTCTGACATATGGCGTGCAGACAGAAAGAGCGTCGACCGCTTGCTAGGACCGAGGGAGCTACCGTCGACGTCGATGCGCTGTGGGCGCAAATGACAGCTGCGCCGTTAAAGCCTCTATACGAAGCTTCTACGAATACCGCTATAGATGCCTCGAAACCTCAAGATGTAGAGATGGGTGGTGTGGAAGCCGCTCCTGTCGTTGACCTCGAGGCAGAAATAGTTACAATGACGAAGGTGTACACATTTGCTGGACAGCGCACAACGGAGGAGAAGCAGGTACCACGGTCGCTACTAGACCAACACCTTAGCGATGGCTGGAAGACTGTGGATGAAGTCACACAAGAGCCTGAAGACGCGCCAGAAAAACCCGAGGGAGCTGCGGCACAATCGAAGGTCCGCCGCCCACTTCGCCGTCCGTCGCGATTCGACCCCAACCCTCTTGGCTACGTCCGAGGTCTCCCTCTAGAGCACCAGCTTACCTGGCCACGTAAACCCATGACGACCACAACGGCCGACCAAGAGAACGCACCTGGCCCTGAAGCACCAAGGATGCAACGACCGGAGAAGGCCCAGAAGCTCAATGTGGTGGACAAGTCGCGATTGGACTGGACTGGCTTTGTGGATAAGGAAGGCATTGGAGAGGAGTTGGCAACGCATGGGAAGACCAAAGAGGCATACCTGGGACGAATGGAGTTCTTGGCCAACGTCGAAGCCAGGCGGGAAGAAGAGAGGAAGCGAGCAAAGGCGACGACCTCGTGAGTCTGACAGCGGTACGGGAAGGTCGTTGGTACGATGGACAGGTTCTCTTTCATTTGATACCCCAATTAGACAATATTTCAGCGACAGGTTCACTGGTGTTTGCCTTCTTTCGTGCTCCTTCCATAGTTGGCTATGGTCTGCTGACTATCGGGCATCGACTCATATTGCCTATACTCAACCCAAGAGGACTGCCATACACGTTTAGGTAAGCCTACGTTTCCTTGCGTGCACTGCATTGGTAGAGGAGATCAGGCCCAGTCGATATAGCCAATTGTTGGATCCGAGCACCATGGCTTCTGCCGCCAGCAATTGCAAAGGCAGTCTTCTTAATCCATCTCCGGGAGTACAAACATGCAAGGTATACAAAGGTGGCTGTCTTCCCGAGGTTCGCGTTAGCCTCGCAACAAAACCCTGATGTCCTCAACAGGCCCCCAGTGATTGTACAGATTGGCTTGCTTGATTTGAAGCTCCTAAATTCGCATTCACCTACACCAGTCCAACCCAAAGCGCGTAGTCTACCCTCATAATTTCCTACACCAGATGCGCCCTTTCTAGACCACCACTGCTTCCTGTATCCTGTACTCGATTTTTACTGCATGCGTCGCAAGGCGCAGATCCCTAAATATACCCCAGTAGTCGCAGTAGTATCTGAGGGGTACAGATACAGCCCCCGCGCTAACCATTTCATCCAATGATTGATGAGCCACGAGACCGTCACAATGGCGCTAGACTTTAAAACACCACCTTCCCCTGCATCAAATATTCCCCATTCGGCAAAGCAATCGCCACCTGGCACAAGCTTCAGGTGCTTCGAAGTCGAACGTGCCTCAACATGGCCCGTGCATGCGAGGCTTTGCAGATCTTGAGGGTGAGAGACGGACCGTTGCGTCTCAGCAGAGATTTTGATTTGCTAGGAGAATAGTCGGCAGTGGATTTGAGGCGGAGATGCTGCTAAGAGGGTTTTGGACTGCTCAGGTACTTTTCCCAGATTGCAGGTCCTGGTTAGCTTTCTGGTATCACCTGGGGTCGGAGCTACAGTGCTGAGTGCCTTACAAAAGCGTGAAGGTCCCGCGGGCTGTGTTTCAGTCTTTTGGAAGAGCTTAGCAGCTTCTGTTGCCTTCCTGCTCGAGTTTACTCAAGCTGCTTTGACTTCATCGTCGTCTTGACTATCGTCAAGCTCATCACATTTATGGAAGGCGTCTCTGTTGCCCGCTCCGGGGCTCGTCGAGATCTCTCCCCCGTCATCATCATCGTCTCCATCATCTTATCCTTCGTTACTACTGCACAGGCAACTGGACCACCTAAGACTTCAATCTACATTGACCAAATACCTCTCTACAACGAATTGCCTCAGTGTGCGCAAGACCCAGTCAGCGCCATAATAAGAGCACAGTCCTCAGGATGTGGGGATGATCAGCAATTGACATCGTTCAGTTGCTTCTGCGTTCAGGGCTCTGCGTACGTCAAGTCGGTTCCCTTGAAGATATAGCAACCATTAACACCACACTACAGCAAATTCTCCTCAATCATCTCAACAGCTGTATCCGCAGGCTGCGCAGCTACCACCTCAGTGAGAGCGACAAGGTCAACAACGAAAGCATCAGTATCCCTTCCTCCCAATCCAGGTCCAACAGAGGGCGTCTCGAGCGCTCTCGAAGCCTTCAACAGCTACTGCGAGCGAACGACTGAGTTACCTTGGTGTATGTTTCTCTCGTTCCCCACACCTGCCCACCAGATCTAACAATACACCAGATGCGGACAACTCGACCCAAACCACGCCTCCAACAGTCATCATCACAACTCCACCCCAGACCATCACTTTGCCACCTGGAGCCACAACAACATCTTCATCAGCATCCACATCGTCCCATTCAAAGAAGACAAACGTCGCCGCAATCGTAGTCCCAGTCGTCCTAGTCCCTTTGCTCGCTGGTCTCGGACTCTTCTTCTTCCTCCGCCATCGGCGCAACACGAGGCGTCCTCATGTCAATGAGCTCTATGCCGGCCAGTCATCGCTCAATGAGAAGAGGAGAAGAAGAGGCGATGTGAAGGAAGTCGGTGGAGGGAGTCAAACCGAGCTACCGGGTGATTACAGGCCGAGGCAGGAAGTTGCTGGGAGTAATGAGGTGGTCAAATATGCGCATGAGTTGCAGAATAACGAGACGGAGAGGGCTGAGCTTGATGGCGGGGAGGTGAAGGACGGGAAGGTTGGGGTGGAGAAGAAGTAGAGGATATTTCACACGTAGTATGTAATAATCATCTTCGAAGCTCATTATTCCAATCGATTACTCATGGAGAAGTATGTGAACAGGATTTCTACAAGACTTAGCAAGGTCGCACAAGATCTATGCTGATGTTCTAGAAGCTCTTCATCGTCTATAGCCATGCATGATGCCGTTGTACGTTGAAGCTTGTGCTGCTTCCAAGAATCTTCTGTTGATTGCCCATCCCAAATCCTGCAGGTCACTGCAGCATTTAAGTTGAAGCCCTCTTGGCATCAAGTTCAGCAACGCCTCTCTCAGAATCAAGCTCACCGACATCCCTCTTAGCATCAAGCTCAGAAACAGGTACACCCTCGAGCTGCTGTCCATCTTCCCTGATAGCCTGCTGCTGCTCATCCGTCAACTCCTCCGCATCCAAGGTAACTTTGGGTCCCGTGAACCATTTCCGAGCATCGATGAAATAATACAACAACGATCCTCCCCACACTGCGCTATTGATAACCACGGTGTAGTTCATCGTCTCCGGAGTCGGAGACGGGCCACCTGTAGGGAACATGGAAAGCATGATGCCAAAGATCAGGAAGACGATGGCCATCCAGCCGAGAGGCTTCGAAAAAGCGCCGGTATAGAAGGGTCCCGGGGTGAACTTCTTCTGTCCCCAAACAAGACGTGCGAAGATCGGAACGCCCCAGGCCACGTTGTTTCCAGCGACAGCGAGGGAGAACAAGGCTGATGCGGCTGCAGGTGCGATTAAGCAGAGGAGACCGAGAATTAGAGCAACGAATACGCATCCCCATACTACACGGAGGGGAATGAAACCCGCGCGTTTGGAGATGACTCGGAAGAAGCGGCTGAACGGGAGGGCGCCGTCTCTACTGAAAGCCCAAGCTTGTCTACTGGCAGCAACGACAATGCTGAGACCCATAAGGAATTGAACAATGAAGAGCAAACTCATCAAGCCGAGAGCACCGTGCTTGCCTAGGGAATCGAAGTAGATTTGAGCCTACAGAATGTCACTGTTAGCAAATTCAACGTCGTTAAGGTAATGTGACGAGGCAGCTTCCTTACCATAGGCTGTCCAAAGGGGGACCCAAGAATGGAATCGATGTCCGTGCTCATGCAAGCTGCGATGACAATGCAAATGATCCAGCCAAAGAGCCAGCAGGATCCAATCGAGAACAAGATGCCCATCGGTACGGCTTTCGTGGCATTAGCTGCCTCCTCGGACATATGCACGCAACTATCGAAGGCTCCAATGGTCCAGATCGGTGACAGCCATGAGAGAAACCACGCCCAGCCCGTAGGCCATGTAGTCAGGTTCCCTGTGGTGCCGAAGATGAACTTCGCGTCGTTCCTCTCACCCTTTCGTCCAATTGGCAGGGCAATAATGGTAGCAGCAATGAGGATGAAGTTGGCCGCAACAAAGACCGTCTGAAGCTTGCCCATCACTTTCGACAGTGTACTCGCGAGCACACCGTGCAATAGAACAATGCACATGAAGACCGCGTAGACGATGCCATCCGTTGGCTCCCATTCACCATCTCGGGCAATAACAACCAGAGAGATGAACATGAGCGCTGCACCATAGTCGATGGAGCAAAGACCACCAACAAGCCCGAGAGTGTTGCTGTATCCGACTAAGAAGCTCAAGGGCCGTCTCCAATTGGGCGCGGAGAAATGGAATGTCCAGTAGTACAGGCCTCCGCTCGTTGGCATCGCGCTACCGAGATCTGCCATGGCAAGGCCGACGATGAAGATGAAACCGCTGGCAACGAACCAGCCCCATACGAGACCGGCAGGGCCAGCTGGAAGACTGTAGGCGAGGGTAGAGGCGATTGAAGGAAGCAGTCCCATAATACTGAATGCTATGCCTTGGATACAGTCAGCCTCAGTCTCACAGGACAAAGTTCGTCAAGGCAGTCTGCGTACCAAAGACTTCAAGTGCGCTAAAGTTTCTCCTAAGCTCTTGCTTGTACCCCATCTTCGCTGTATTAATGTTAGAACGAATATATCAGGTTTGTGCAAACTTCAATGCTCACCCAGCACAGCAGCATCGTCAGCCGATGCCAGTCCAGCAGCCTCCGCTGCAGTGACAGAAGTCACCGACCTCCTTCTCTCAGAATCATGTTTAACTTCTTCGGCCATCGTATCTCTCAATCGTCGTCAATTGCAGCTGCAAACGTCAGACAAAAGCACTCGAAACAAAACGTCCGAGGCTCGTCCATCTTATGTACATCCCCTCATCTGGAAGGCTTATGCAGGACTGACGCCGTTGACACATTCCACCCGCATATCATTGGAAGATCGCCATATCTACATCCTGGAATCGGGCGAGGAGATAAGGATGGCAAGCTTCGTCTAGCCAACCGCTACGCAGATCAGGCGCCCGCAGCCGATGCCAGACTCGGTAAAGGAACGCAAGCAGCACGCGAACGCTGTCTCGGGTTGCGCGAAACCATGCGTGCTAGGGTGGCTTTCGCATGCGATGCCATGAAATGGGTTTGGTATAATCGGCGCGCGGAGGCGTGGCCTGGATCGAGGGGGAAGAGACAACGGTAGCTTGGTTGACGGAAGGGTTCCGCGGGTTTGAGGGGTAGTTGAGACGCGCGTGGGATGCAGATAGCAGAGCACAACACACGATTGTAGTCAGCTCGAAGGGGTTGATGTTGATACAGGGCTTGCTCACCCTGCAATGACAAGAGATGCGTTGATAGGGCTAATGATAAGCTTGGTTTTGCTTACGATGCTTGATATCGCGCCGTTCACCTCGGCGGGCTGTTCGGTCCAAGCTTCTTTCCCCATGCACTACATTCACGTGCGAACGAGCTGGATAGAACGGTTGAAGCAAATGTTTTCAAGACAGTGGAAAGGTATTGCGGTGAGGTCCATCACCGCTGAATAATACTGTGGCAGATCGTAACTCGTTGATTACATTAGTCGTGAGTCTATCTATGTTATCCTATAAGTATGCTTCGATACACGCGGTATGCTTTGGCGCCCTTCAAATGCTAGCGATATGCTTTCAATCGATTGACCGACCAACCGACACGCCTGTTCAACACTTGTCTTCCCCCGGCTCTTGTTTCGCATCTGTGTTCCTGTCGGCAGCTACGACGTCCTCGGGCATCCTCCGATCAGCCTCCCTTTCCCTCGCTTCCGCCTCGTCCCTCTTCTTCTGTGCCAGGTACTGACAAAACTTCGACTTCTGTCTCAACTTCGTACCCCATCTGAGAAACGCGAAGGGAATGACGCACATTGCTAGGCTCAAGAAGCCGAGCACGCTACACGCCCACGGTACTCCGAGCGCCCTGTACATTGGCTTCGCAGCGAACGGAAGAATAGCGCCGAAGCTAGAGCGAGAGAAAGACGCAGCTGCCATCGCAGAGGCGGCGAAGATCTCGTAAGCATCGACGAGGTAGTTAAGCAATGCCATAAAAAGGCATAGATATCCGATACCGAAGGAGATACCCGCCAGACAAGGAACGATCCAATGTATACCCTCTCTTGCCGTCCAGCCAAGCCAGAAGGAGCTAATGACGAAGAAGGGCCCAGCAATACAGGCGAGTGGTAGCCGTCGCATCTCTTCAGATTTCGACCATGGCTTCTTCGACTGTTGGGCGCGCTCGAGAATGTTATCCCACGCGATGTATATGCAGGCTGAAATGATGGCTCCGACACCGATGGGTAGAAAAGCAAGCCCTTCTTCGCCGGGGCTGAATCCGTATATACCAGTGAAGATAATCGGATACGATTGGAAGAAGATGTAGAAGATGGCGTATGCGTAGCTCAGGTATAAGCAGGTGAACAACACCAGAGGCTCGAAGGCTAACATCCTCAATGGCCTCGTGAGAACGACCGTAACGATGTGGTTGAAGTCTCGCTTTTCCAGCTCGATAGGCGCTACAATCGAGTCATCGCCCGTCTCTTTACGCAATTGACGAGCTCTCTTCTTGAGGATAATAGGCGCGTAGGTCTCGGGGAAGCAGATGAGGAGGGGCCAGTTCGCACCGGCAATGATGACTCCTATCCAGAAAGCCCAAGTCCAAGATATAGTCGATATAAAGCCCGATATTGGAGGACCGAGAATCGGGCCAAACGTTGTTGATGCCATGAAGTATGCCATCGCTCTGCCCCTGCTTTTGGGGTTGTGGTACACGTCCGCACATATACCACCCACAACTGAGATTGCGCAACTGCCTCCTACCCCGACTAATAGACGGAATATGATTAGCGCGGCAAAGTTCGGCGCTACTGATGCTGCTATGGAGAAGACTGTGAAAAGCGCAAAGGATGTGAGCATCGTCCACTTCCGCCCGTATGACTCTGAGATCGGACCCCATATTAACGGACCTAGGACGTATCCGACTAGGTAAATGGAGGTTGGAAGAATGAGCTGGGATTCGTTATAGTTGTTGAAGTGCTCTGATATGGGACCTGTGGCTCCAGCTGCAAGTGACGATGATATCGTTGAGTTCATCACTGGACGACGTTAGCAGCACGCCGTAGAGAGTTGAAGTTCAAATGAAATACGA
The DNA here is from genome assembly GCA_010015825.1 of Lophiotrema nucula. Taxonomy (NCBI): domain Eukaryota; kingdom Fungi; phylum Ascomycota; class Dothideomycetes; order Pleosporales; family Lophiotremataceae; genus Lophiotrema; species Lophiotrema nucula. The sequence goes on along the minus strand of ML977314.1, from coordinate 313,363 downwards.
ACCCGTGCATACAGCAATGAACATGGAGAGCAATTTTCGCTTCTATAATATTCTAATTAGACATCGTGAGTAGTATCTCTCAACAGGGCTGCGTACTCTAGGCCAATTGTTCGGCTGCTCAGGATCCCCATCTTCAAATCTGATGATCGTCCTCGCTGGCGGTACTGGATTTGACGCATCTGAAGAAGGGACCGGTGATGTCTCCTCCTTGAAGCTGTCTTCCTTTTCCAGCTCTAATTGAGCGTCAACATCCTCTTCGTTCGTTCGTATGCGGACACTTTCCTGCCCTACGAATTGCAATTAGTCATACTTATCGAGGCTAAACAAAAGGCTACAGTACCGAGACTAATGCTGCGTATCAGCGTGTGTGGTGTCGTCACCTCTCGTAACTCATGGCCAAGACGTTGCTGCTCGCGCGAGTAAGTCTTTTCCAGGTCGTTGGCATCTTCCATAATCAACGAGGGGCACTTTCTCAGAGAAACAAAACGAGAAACAAATTTCGAAATGACGAAGGAAAGGAACCCAGCGCGACCCCGCGCTTTTGGCTAGCTACCCGAGGTGCTAGCTTCAAAATCCTCATTTTGGCGGGCAACCCTTTATCCCCAGCGGGACAATGTATGGTGCAGTTGGGTCAATCATCGCGGATCGTCGGTTTAGGCTCGGTTAGGACGGAATTACGAGCTGGAGAGGGGCAATCCGAGCCAGCTAGATCCACTTAGCGGAACCCAACCGATTTCGGAGTTGTATTTCAGCTGCCTGAGGGGTTGGACCGTGGGTAGGGCGTAAAGACTGGTCTGGTTCCCGGCGGGGAGAAAAGCGAACTATAGATGAGGCAACTTACCTAATGAAGGACAATTGTGGTGTTGTTACCATATTGACTCATCCAGTAGCACAGCTCCATCCTTCCTTAAGAAGTGATGTATCTTAGCAGGATATCTGGTTAGTAGAGGCCGGGTGTCCTCACCGACAGGAAAGGGTCGAAAGGTGTGCTGCCGGACGAGCTGATACGCTGCCAAAGGGTGGGAAAGCAGAGATGCAAAACCGATGAGGTCAAACTGAACCAAAAGGTGAGTGCCTAGTGAAATTTGAATTGGTGGTATCTTGGATATCGTAGCCTGAAAACTTTTGCCTCGACCATTCCGCACCCCATGCTCTTAGTAGTGCCACTCGCGACTGCCACTCAATGCTAAAATGTCGTCGAAGTGATTGGGTAGCTCATGTTTCGAGGTTGATGCTCCTGCCAAATCTACCGTAGTCGTCAGAATAAATGTTCTATGTTCGCGCATCGATACTTACCGGCCATATAAGGCTGCTTTCAGCTCTTGCATCTCCTCCTGGATTTTATCTAGCGACTCCTTGACTTCGAAAACTTCGGTATCGATGTTTTCCGTAGACGAAGATAGCAGCTCAAGAACCTCTGGCTGTGGCAAGGATACAAAGCAGTCGCCGATTTTATACCTACCCCCATCAGTATCACTCTCAGAACATCTTGTAGGGGCGCTCACGGCACTTTCTCATCTTCATCGACAAGCTCTAGCTCATTGCTTATCTCCTCGAGATCCTCTTTCTCTTTCTGTCGCCCCGTGGTTAGCTATCGTATCAACTCCAGGAATAGGAGCTAGCAGAGTCCTCACCTGCTTCGCTTTCAAGTCATCCTCCAGCCTCGTCTCTTTCTGATGCAGTGAACTGAATCTATTGATCTTCTCTTGGTCCTCACGCCGCACCTCCATCTCCTCGCTTGCCGAGGCCTCCTCCTCTTTCGTGAGCTGTCGCCTGATTAGTCTAGGGCCACGACCAAGCAGATCGATGGAGGTGATTTACCATGCGTCGGTTCATTGTGAATGAATCTGTTTCAAGATTCAGACAATTTGATAGGTGATGTCGAAGTCGTGGCGTTGATGCTTCCTGAATGGTGTTTTCGGAAGGTACGAAAAGAGTGCACGTGCCAAGACCTTATCTAAGAGGCCGAAAAATGTTACATGTGTTCACTTAGGCTGACATAGCATAAAAATGCAGGAGAGTAGGTAATATAACATGAATGCAATGCTCCTCGAGAAGATCTGCTACTATACAGTCACGACTAGAATCCTAATTAACTACAAGATTGCTATCATCCTCTCCCAGCATAACAATAACTTAACTGTGTTTGGTCAGATGCATGGCAGCGTATCTCAAACTAAGAGCAGATGAGCAAACAACAAGTGACTAGCTCGACCATTGTGTGGAGCGCCGAAGCGCTTCCAATGCATTATACAGACTTGAATCTGCGGGGTATCAACACTACAAATCACTCCTGGCCTTCCACAGCACCCTGAAGCTTCTGTAAGGCTTCCTGGTAGGCCTCCAAACGCTGCTCAATCACGTCGTCCCTATATACAGTAATTCTGTGCACTTTCTTGCCACCTCTCTTTACGGTGCTACCTTTTGCGATATCTTTCCAGAACCACGCTGCTTCGGTCTTTGTGAAGAGAGTCCAGGCTTGGCCTGGTTTGCCAGCACGGGCGGTTCTTCCTACACGATGAACGTAGCTGGTAATACCTGAGGGTACGTCGTAATTGATAACATGTGTGAGATCAGCAATATCGAGTCCTCTGGAGGCTAGATCCGAGGATATGAGGACCTGGTTCAGGGCGAAGTCAGCAAGGTTCTAGGGTGTAAAGCGCTTTGGAAGCGCTTCAGCACCTAAAGTGACGCCCCATGTGGGCAGATGTTGAACGTTGTCGCGCTTCTAAAGCACGAAACAGTAATGACTAACCTTGATCTTGCCTTTGCCGAAAGCATCAAGAAGCTTCTTGGATGATTTTGATGTTGACGATCGCGTCAAAGTCTTTGTGTAGTCTTTAAGAAGTGGGTGAAGAGTGGATACTAAATGTGACAACCGAGAAGCGTTCTCGTTGCTCTTCGTGAAGATAAGGACGCGGTGGTTGCTCTGCGTGACTGCAGTATTCGCATCCTCCGCTTTAGGGCTTGCTCCAGAGCTGGAACTCTCGCTATCAGGACTATCAGAGTCTTCAGGCGAAGGAAGGTCAGAACTAGGGTCATTCGCTGAGCTGTCGCTTTGAGTTGAAAGCCTCTTTCTTGGTCTAGTGGGTCTGGAGTCGGAAAAGACATGGCGGAGGAGGACGTGAAGTAAATACAGAGGCTTGTCGGAGCCATTACCGACAGCGACCGCATACTCGTCTAGTGTTGAAGGCAGCTCATACGCGTCACCGTCATTGACTTCTTGTCTGCTCGTACCATCCTCATCTTCTACAACGACAAGCTTTGGCCGCTTGAACTTCAAGATCCCCAACATGTTCAGGTCTTTCTTCATTGTGGCACTGAGGATGACCTTCCTGACTTGTCGATGCGCTGCCGGTCTTATATGCCATCGTGAATGAAGTCTCAGCTTCGCAAGTCGTTCTTGAACTGTCATGAGATCTTCTGGCGTCTCTCCATGCAGCGCGTCTATGAGGGTGCTTGCCCATCCTTGAAACTCCTGGTCCAGTAATTGATCGGCTTCGTCGATTACCAACCACTTGACATCGCGCAAAAGGAAGCCAGTAGTTGACTCGATATGCTCCACCAACCGACCTGGTGTACATATAAGGATATCGACACCGGACTCGTAGCTGGGTATATGGTCTTTTGGCATCTCCATCAGATCCTCCAGAATGCCTCCTCTTTCCACGAACCCAGTCTTCCACTGCTGATCGGCTCGTTTATGGAGCTCCTGCGCCCGCGCTTTATCGTACTGGGGCCTGCGTTTTACCAAAAGCTTCTGCTCTGTCGCAAGCGCTATATTCCCAACAGCGGTTCCCACCTTCAACTTTGTGCCGGTGCAAAGATCTTCTGCCACCTTCAATGCTTGCTCAACTAGCTGTCGGGTGGGGACAACGACGATAGCAGATAGACTGCTCACCACTCGGTTGCTCAACGCCTCGACCATTGGCAAGAGGTACGCTAGAGTCTTTCCTGACCCTGTCCGAGCAGAGACACAAATGTCACCCAGATGCTGACCACATCCTGGATGCAACATCGGTAGCAAGGCCGTTTGAACCGCCAACGCATCCTTGAACCCTTGTTTCTCTAGCTTTCGGAGGAAGTCCGATTGGACGCCCAAGTCCTTGAAGAGAGCGGTCTTCGAAGATTCGACGGTAATGGGGTCGGCGAGCCATGAGGGTAGCGTAGAGAACGTCGGCACGAAAGGAGCGTCTGCAACGGGTTCAGGTTGAGGGATGGGTACTAGATCACGCAATCCATCGGGTACTTTCTCTTTGTGCGTGATTTCTGAGAGCTCCTCGGTGAGAAGAGCGCCGCCTGTGCCATACAGTCAGCTTTATTCCATGCATCTGCTTTGTGCATTGAGAGCGCTTCAGCATGTAATGCAACGGTCTCCTTAGCCCTGTCTTGGGTATGGATGCGCTCCTGTGGTGTGATGAGACCTCCATACGTACCAAGTTTAGAGGAGCGCTCGAATTTATCTAGTATTTTCTTGTGTTTCTTGGGTGTGGTCTCGTCTGGCTGCGCAGCGTCATCTTGCTGAACATCCTGCTTCCGCTTCTTTGGCTTTTTGCTAGGTCTCGATGGCTCCTGTACTGGGTACTGCTGCTCCTTCAGCTCTTCCTTCAGCTCTTTCTTCCTCTTCTTCGGTTTCGCTTTGGAACTCAGGTCCTGGGTGGCTTCGAGGGCTTCAGCTTGCCCATGAGGGTCGATCTTCGGCGATGTTGCGGTTTTCGCGGAATGAGGCTTTGTAGTAGACTTCGGAGGCATCCAGCGGCCGTAGAGCGCCGGCATCTTGACGTTTGCTGTGGAGTTGGGCAAGTCGCGACTCGAGATAGAAATTCACAGATGCCAAGATTTCGCGGAGCTTGCGAACGGAACGCCGATCTCATGACGCGCGAGGCCGCTTTCTAGGTAGGCAAGCCAGGGTCTTTCCACGCGGTGCACTTGCCTTGTCACTGCGACTTTGGATCGAATGCATTGAAGTCAACCTGCCATGTCTATGCAACTGGTCTGTCAGCGAGGAGCCCGTCCTCCGAACCCACCACAATGCCGTACAATATTGCGATGATATGCGACTTCTTCTTTCCCCAACCCGGAGGCGTCGAAAGCCACATCTACCAGCTGTCGAGCAAACTCATAGACCGCGGCCACAAGGTCATCATCATAACACATGCCTACGCCGGGCGCACAGGCATTCGATACCTGACCAACGGGCTCAAGGTCTATCATGTCCCCTTCTTCGTCATCTACCGCGAGACCACGTTTCCCACCGTCTTCTCTTTCTTCCCTGTATTTAGGAACATCGTGATTCGGGAGCAGATTGAGATTGTCCACGGCCATGCAAGTCTCAGCAATCTATGCATCGAGGCGATTCTACACGCCAGGACGATGGGACTGAGGACCGTCTTCACGGATCACAGCTTGTTTGGGTTTGCAGACGCAGGGAGCATCCTCACGAATAAGCTCTTGAAGTTTGCGTTGAGCGACATTGATCATGTTATCTGCGTTAGCCACACATGGTACAGCTCCAACGTGCTGGAGTTCGAGAAACTGAGCTAATCCGTTGTTAGCAAAGAGAATACAGTCCTCAGAGCCTCTCTCGACCCTCTCATGGTCTCCGTCATACCCAACGCTGTCGTGGCTGAGAACTTCCGACCGCTCTCGAACGACTCCCACAATCCCCGCCATCGCGATGCGCCCGGTCCTCCACCACGTATTGGTCCCCACGACACTATCACAATCGTTGTGATATCACGTCTCTTCTACAACAAGGGCACAGACCTCCTGATTGCGGCTCTTCCTCGAATTCTCGCTCTACATCCCAATGTGCGCTTCATCATTGCCGGGAGTGGACCAAAGGCGATTGATTTGGAACAAATGATAGAGAGGAACGTCTTGCAGGAACGCGTGGATCTGCTTGGCCCAGTACGCCACGACGAAGTTCGAGATGTGATGGTCCGAGGGCACATATATTTACACCCTTCGCTCACTGAGGCATTTGGAACAGTCATCGTTGAGGCGGCTTCTTGCGGCTTGTATGTGGTGTGCACTCGCGTCGGCGGCATTCCTGAGGTGCTCCCGCGTCATATGACTGAATTTGCTGCGCCGGAAGAAGACGACATCGTGGCAGCAACTGGTCGCGCCATCGCAGCGTTAAGAGTTGGAAAGGTTAGGACAGAGCTGTTCCACAACCAAGTCAAGCAGATGTACTCTTGGACGGACGTCGCCCAGCGCACAGAGCGTGTCTACGATGGCATCAGCGGGGCTACCAGTCACGACCAGTTCTACCAAGGTGCAGGCGCTGGCGGTGCATGGAGTGCTACGCGAGGACGGGCTGGAGTGCAGAGCTTCGCCTTGATTGAGAGGCTGAAGCGATACTATGGGTGCGGGATATGGGCTGGCAAACTGTTCTGTCTGTGTGCCATTGTCGACTACCTGATCTATGTCGTACTAGAAATATTTGCGCCCAGGTCGCGCATCGACCTCGCAAGGAACTGGCCGAAGAAAGAGTTCAAAGATGAGAAAGGGAGAGATGTCGGCTCGTCGAAAGACGACAGCGGTATCAGCAGGAAGCGGAGCGCGCGACGAAGAGAGAAGAGAGACGAGCGCGAAGAAAGTCAAGAGTCACTCATATGATCACTACGATACCCAAGACGAAGAGGCAATATCAAGAATATAATGTTTAAGTATTACGACCCTAAGCTCCCTTATCCATACGTGGATGCGAGACACGAAGCGATCGTCAAGAATATAATACTAGCTATCAAGGCTCACCTGGCCTCGAGGTGTATAATGCTAAAAGGGCACCGTTTACCTCCCAAACGCCGACAAATGCTCTGTACAAGGATACAACATCGACTCGTCAACACATCAGACATTCAAGCTTGAGCATCTATTTCCAGAACCAGTACACGGCAGCATACTGAACGAAAATAGTCGAAGCCTGGCCCTCGCACGTTGCCGGCGCTTGTCCATCGAGCGTGTTCAATCGGTACACCTCCTTGAAGTCGCCATCCGTAGCAGTCAGCTTCAACCACGGTACATCCTTCGTAGCAGGCGCATTCGACGTGCCGTTCTTCTTGGCAACAATGTATCCGAACTGCCCGTTGTTAGAGTCAAGGTTGAAGTACGGTGACCCCGCGGCAGTGAACTCGTGATGGCCGGACAGCAGCAGCTTGGCGACGTCGCTCTTGTAGGGCGCCGTCTCGGACATGGCGTACGTGCTGTACATGGTGAAGAGGTCGGGGTAGTGGACTGCGTTGCAGGTTGCGTTGTAGAGGAAGGCGTTGGCACCGTAGAGGACGGGGACGGAGTCTTTGGTGTTGGTTGCGCAGGTGTAGTTTTGCGTGCCGCGGCCGATCGCTACGTGGGAGACTTTGAGGCCGGCTCCTGGGGCTGGGAGGGGTGTTGGAGCTGCAATGATATGTTAGCAACCTGTTGCAGGGAGGAAGAGGCTATACTGGTGTAGGACCTACCAACTGGCATGCTCAATCCTGCGACGTCACAAGCTCCATTGGTGACAAGCTTTATTTGTTGTGCCGTGAGCTTGATATCTGATATCGACCCCGTCTTCGTAGGAGCAGCGAAGATGGCGGCAGGCGCAAGGGCCAAGAGGAGCGAGATTGTGTTTGTGAAAATCATGATGTCGGAGTGTTGTAGTGCTGATATTATATCCTTCTTCGAGAGACAATTCGCCGGATACTGTAAGGGAAAGCCTTCAATAAACTTTTTGGTTGATAGTACTATAGGAAAACCAGAGATCCAGATCTCTCAAGCAAAGGAAACAAAAAGAAAATGAGACGTGCAAACAAGTGTCTGTTTTATAAAGCTTTTTTGGATGTGTAGTATCGAACAAGCAGGATCTACCTCGAGGCCGTCTCAGGCGCTCATATATACATCTCGACTCCAACCTCCCATGTCCGTCCACAGCAGATCGAGAAAGAACCGTTTATCCCAGGCGCCACCCCAGATCCCAGCGTGGGTAAATATAGCATCCGTCAGCAGCCATTGGTCGACCATCATCGTGTGGATCTGTGCGTCTAGCCGCTTGGGCCTTGGTTCGCTGTCCACCCGAGCGGCCTCGTCCTATGTGAGGTTAGTTCCCGCTGCTGGCTTGCCGCTTGGCTGGCGCGTCCGAACAGAGTTATTTTGGGGCATTTGTTGGCCTGGAGGACGGTTAAGGTGCTGATGGAGGTCAGAAGCTTCTGCGAGGCTCGCAGCAAGACTACGCGGATTAGGGGAATTGCGCGACGGTGAGCAGGAGGATGATGTTGGAAGCGAGAGATGCGATGTTGGGATTATGGACATCATCAAGGCTTGGGAGGGTTGCTGTCGTGATGCGAGGCCCGAGATTCGTATGCCTCTCATGCTCTTTGTCTCTGATCCGCTCACGCACACACACACTGTTTGCCTAGTTGGACAGAGCTTCCAAGCCGTTTCTTCCGACACTCCAAGCGAAGAAACAACTCCACTCGCTCTTTCCATTCATAGAAGTCCAACTCGTGCGATACTCGCAGCCAATATCCCTCGGAACGAAACCTCTCCACCTTCACGCAGAGCCGCCCGCACCACCTTGCACCACTAGACAAAGGGCCATAATTTCCCAGTACGGCGCGCGCCCAGATCTGGCAGGCGGGTACGGCCTGCAGGGAGTTATATTAAGGCGCAATATGGATCTAGAATGCGAGTTAATATCGCCTGCTTCGGCGCGCCTGTTTTCCGGCGCACGGTAGCCAATGGACGGCATGCAGGTAAGCGCTCGTGGTCCGTTATTGGATGGACATTTCGAGATCGTTGGCGAGAGCTTGTTTCGGAGCGAGGGGAGGGGGGAACGGTGGGCGCGGTGAATGGAGGATGGTCTAGCGAGAGGTGAGTGGGTCCGGGGTGTCGTGGTTGCGTACGACTGCGTGGGCGAGCTTGGAAGGTGGTCGTGGGTGGATCTCAGAGCTTCGTTGCTACGCGCGATGGCGAACGACACGATAGTCGTGAACGCTTTGTGGATCACGATGGATGGAAGCAAGGTCTTGAACAGCTGAAAACCTCATTCTCTCAGACCAGATTGGCTCTCCACTACTAGACAGCTATCAAGATCTCCGCGCTCTGCTATCTCGCAACTCTCCCTCGTCTTCCTCCACGGTGTTCATGGCACCATCATCCACAATCTCTATCCGAGACCCCTCTGACTTCCCCTCTTCCTTCGCTCTCTCTAAAAACACGCAGAGTCTAAATCGGTATTCGCGTCCGTCAGACTTTTAGTCTGCCGCGGCCGTCAGTCAGGCCTACACTAAGCTAGCATCTGCCGTGAGCATGTCGTTAACAAGGATGACTGACATGCAAGCCACGTCCGGAAGTTCAAGTACCGATGCATTCCCTCGTCTTTACAATAAAAGGTTATCTTTCTTTGTATACCGGATATGGTAGTCTGTCGACCTTCGTGGTGTTACGTCCGCGTTCTGGAATGATGGTTGAATGTAAGTTTAGCAACAAGGAGATTTCTGTGCAGAGCTAGTACCATGGTCTCCATAGGCTTGTGGTGAGTCTTTCATCTTGCGATGAGCGAGATATCCGAAGGATCATCTGAGATTCTCACCCAAGGCGAAACGTTAAGTTTAGCTCAGAGCTATGAATGAACTTCGCCCCTCAACTTCTCAATGACTACACTGTGGTGTAGTGAGCAGCACTCCTTTCATCGTTGCGAAGTACGAGATATCTGAAGGATCATCGATTTCGAGATGAAAGTAAGTATAGAATATAGGTCTATGAATGAACCTCACCTTCAGCCGCCCCTCAAACCTTCGCTCGGCATGCTCGTCGACAAGTGAGACTGGCAAAGATAGCGTTCGAGGGAAGTATCCCATGAGACACGTCGATGATATGTTAGTAAGGAGAGAGTTCGTCCCGAGTACGCCTCGCTGCTGTCGCTGTTGACGTGTACACGGCTTGCACATCAAGGCGAGCCTGATGTAAGTGAGTTGGCACATGACCGTGGCACGGCTCCACGAACATAATGCGATAGCCGACCACGTTGATGTTTGCTCGTCGAAGTGCTCCGAATCGCTGTTACGCGCAGTGTTCTAAGAATAGAGTGAAGTGTCGGTACTGTTTCGAACAGAAGCGGAACGCCACGAGCCTGTATGCAGCAGCTTGCGGACCACAATCCGCCGGAAAAAAAAACAGGAAATTAACAATCAAATTCGAAGGAAGAAGACTCGATATCCACTGCTTGCGAACACCTGGACATCCTAAGCGCCCATGGCATCCATACCAAATCTCTCCTCAACTCCAAAAAAGGCGAAGCCACGCCCGGCCTGGCCCAGAAACTCCAATACTAATACAAACCTTCCAAAAGTAGGACGTCCACGCTCATTGCTCGCTCAATTCGCTCATCCACCTTCCTGAAATCCCTCTTTCTGCCACTCCACCGTCTCCTTGCCCGCAGCCGCCCCCGGCGCCGCAGCAACGACCGTAGCCGCCGAACTGCCCGCAATATCTCCCGACGCGCCCCAATAAAGCATCAATAGAATCATGATATGCAGCCCTAGACAATACACTGCGAACAGATTTCTGCTCGTCCTCGTTGCTAAGACGAGACGCGTGACGCGGAACACCATGCGTTCGAAGACGGACATGCGTTTCAGTGCGCGAGCGGATTCGCGGCCACGGAAGGCGGCGAAGGGGGAGATGGAGGATTCATAGGCGGAGCGGTAGCGGTCTGATGCCGTGTCGCCGCCTCCGACGTGTATGGTTGATGGGTTGGGATTAGAAGAGTATGCTGAGGATGAGGTCTCTGCGCCGCCTCTGTTGTAGCTGCTCACGTATCTTGTCTTCTCATACAGATTTAGGTTGTCTTTCTGCAGCGCCCCAATTTCGCTGCGAAGAGAGGCTACAGTTTGGTAGGTCTTCTGGAGCTCGGACTCGAGTTCCGAGTTGCGCTTCTTGAAGCGGTCTCTTTGCGCTGTGACCATAGGAAGGATACCTGAGCTGCCTCCTACGGGTTCGCCGGCGCGGATTGCAGCTAAGGTGTTCGAGGGCGACGATGCTGGGTCAAAGCCAGAGATGATGGAGGATGTGGGTGATGATCGTCCTCTCCGTGCACCAGCGAACGACGATTGTGGGTACCTTGAGGTATATGTTCCGGCGACCGACATACCGGAGGGATCGAAAGCGCTGGTAGCTTCCTGTTGGACCTTCTCGAGGTCTGCTTCTAGCGTCTCGTTTAGGTTTTTCGACTTTTCTAGCTCCATGTTCGTATTCGATAGCTCTTCTTGGAGAGCTTCCAATCGACTCTGAAGGTCTTGGTGTGACACTCGCAGCACGGTAAGCTCATTGCTGAGCTTCTTGTTTCGCGCTAGAAGCAGTTGCTCTAGAGTCTCGCCTTTGCCCTTGCTAACAGTGCCATTCTGTGACAATGCAATCTCCATGGCTTCATCGTCGTCGTCTCCAGTCGCGAACTCTATAGACTGCAAGCTGTTAGCGCATTCTCTGCGACATGCTGATCAAGCATCCTACCTTGAGCACTTCTAACTCCTGCTTGACATTGTCGTAGTCGCTCCACTTGTGAACCTTGTCACGCAACGTCTCCTTCTCGCTCTTGAGCGAGCTGACTTCACGCTCCAAGCTGCGAGTCTCCGTTTCGAGCCGCCTCCGCTCAGAGTCCTTCTCGAATCGTGCGTTTTCCAGCTTGCGTAAAAGTGAGGAGTTCTCAGACTGCAGTCGGAGGAAAGCAGGGTCGTCTTCTACAGGGACTTGCTGGGTCGCGCTCGCTGAAGCGGACTGAGCCAGCTCCAGGCGCAGCTGTTCGTTCCGTGCCTCGACTTCGGCCAAGCGATGGCTGGTTCGCTCCAGCTCCGAGCTCACAATCTCCAGTTCCGCAGCTGTAGCTCCACGCCCAGAGTCGCCCTCAGCATCTTCACCCTTGCCTAGTCGTTGCGAGACCTCATAGCTGGCTTTGAGCTCCTTCAATAGCCGGTCCTGGCTGTCAACCTTGTCTTCCAAGCTCTTCTCCTTCGCCTCCCAGTTGTCCTGCTTCTCACTGAGCACTGCCGACCAAGAAGCCTCCACTTCTTTGATCTTTGAGTCTCTCGTGTCCTCGAGTGTCTTGCGAGCAGTCCGTTCCTCCTCGAGCTTCTTCTCTGCGTCGTCCAGTTGCGTTGTCAGCCTGACCACTGTCTTCTGCAGATGCTCATTCTCGGACGTCAACTTCGGCACGATCTCTTCGGCGGTCACGAGGGAATCGACGGAGGCTTCGAGGAGCGGATACGGATCGGGAGCCTCAGATAGCGGCGAGTAGACCTGGAAGAAGGCGGCCTGCACGGTCTTGGACTGGTTCGAGATGAGGTCAATGAAGCTTTGGTAGGCTGGATTTGTCAATACCCTGCCCTAGAACTGCATATTCTCAGACCACATACACTTTAGCAGCGCCTTGAAATCATTGAGCTTGCTAGCATCGTCCAGCTTCCTGAAGTCTTTGGTCTTCTGGGCGAGGTCTTTTCGCTGCGTCAGGGTATCGCGCTGATGCGTGACGAGGTCCGAGGCTACGGTGTCTAGCTGCGGAATGAGGCATGTGAGGTCGATGTCTGCATTGCATTGTCAGTCGCGAGCGACTTGCTTGATGAATGGACTGCCATACTCCTCCATGCGCCTATTGCAGTCTGAAATTTGTTTTCCTCGGCGCTCTGTCCGCCGGCGCCTTGCTCTACCTCTGCCTCGTCTCGCGGCGCATCCAGCGAGGTCCTGTCTTCAGCATCTACGCCTCCCTCCATCCCTGCTTATAGTTCCAGAATCCTATTGAGGGTTGGGAAGAGAACTTTCCACTGTATCCGCTGGGGCGTTGAGACTCGGAGGCGCTCGCGGATTGGTCGAGTCATGACATGAATGCGCAAGATAGTGTAGTGTTTCGAGATGCAGACAGCTTTCACGACGGAGGTCGGGGGTGATGCGGCTCTGCCGATTGGCGGGACCAGCCCAGCCCAGCCCAGCCCAGCCCAGCTCGTACACTGAGAGCTCCACGCCAGGCACCTTTCACCTCCGACTATGAGGAACGCACAGAGGGCCTGCTCGTAGCCAGCCATGGCCAGATCACCGTTGGCAAAGCATGGCAGAAGAACCGTCATCCCACCCATTGGCGACGCGCAGCTCACCAGAGGACGGCGCCTTCATCCTCCGCAAGCTCGCCTCAGACCTGCCGCTGTCCGCTGACGGCGAGTCTGATGTGCGCATAACCGTGGTCGAAGTGTGGAGTGAGTTCGCTTTCTACTAAAGCTATTCATTGTGGGTGAGAGCTAAGACTCTGCAGACGGTAACCTCTACGTCGGTACCTCCGCCGCGGAAATCATCCACTTCGTCCTGCTCCCCGCCGAACCTGGCGACCCTTCTGAAAGTCCTACCGCGATACAGGCCTCGCGACTGCAGCCCACGTTCACGCATGATGCCGGCGTTGGGGTGCAGCAGGTCCTCCTGCTGCCATCGGTCAACAAGGCTTGCATCCTGTGCAACAACTTTCTGTCCTTCTATCAGTTGCCCGAGCTGAGCCCTGTGTTCAGAGGTGTGCCATGCACATGGGTTGGCGGCGTCGATCTCAATCTTGCGGGGGATGAGGCAGAGGAGGGTGGCGTAGTCGTCATGATCGGCTTGAAGAATAAGACGCGGTTGATCAGAGTAACGCAGGAAGAGAATCCGCGGGTGCTAAGGACGCTGGAGTATGGAGGGTGCGTGGTGTCCGTCCGCCGAGACAGCTTCTCTTGTGCCGCCGACACGCACTCGTATGCTCTACTGGATGTGGAGCATAATCAGAAGATCGGTCTTTTTCCAATCTCATCGCTCGACCCAGATGCAGGAGGCGTTGGTGGAGCCGCAGAGGATATTACGACGACAGCACCTGCACACGCCCCTTCACGAAGCGTTTCGTCTGCGAGTACACATCCTAGAGGCACGCAGGAGGAGCACAAAGGCCATGGACGGAGCACGAGTTTGGGCATTTTTGGGTCTAGCGGTGCTGCAACTCTTCGTCCCGAGAGTCCTCGCCCCCCGGGGCAACGATACGGGTTCGACGTTCCCGAGTCGCTGTCTAGGTCCATGTCACCAGTACCAGCTCGATCGCCTGAGCGAGGCCATCCAGAAAGGACGTCCAGTCTGCCCAGAACGACTTCGCCCTCTCCAGACAAGCCGTTACCTCCGCCACCAGAAGGGGCTCCAACGCACGAGGAAGGAGAGATATCTCAGACACAAGTCTTTGTTCCGCTAAAACCCCATCTAGCATCACCTTCGCCGAACGAGTTCTTGCTCACAGTCGGGACAACACCATCTGAACCGGGAGTCGGAATGTTTGTGAACCTGGATGGCGATATGTGTCGGGGTAGCATTCAATTTAGCTGTTATCCGGATGCTGTCGTTGTTGATGGATCTGGCATCGATCTGTCTGCGTCCATGGGCCCGGACATGGATGCTGAAGAAGGCTACGTTCTGGCTGCTGTTCGGCGTCAAGAAGAAGATCAGGTTGGATATGGAGTTGAGATCCAACGGTGGGACGTAGACGCCGGGGAAGGCGATTCGTCCAAGGAATGGCTGAAGTTGACGTCTATGAGTGACGCCTCCGCAGAAAGCGAGGAACAAGTCACAACACCGCTAGGCATGAGGACTGTTGTCGAACCAAGCGAGTTGGTCCTACCCGCCGTCACAGAGAAGCTCTTGGTGAAGCGTCTGAAGATAGCATCGACCCCCACCAACGAGAGCCAGAGCTCTCAAGACAAAGCAGATCTGGAGTTCACGCAGCGACTGGCAAAATTACAGACTCGTAATGTCTTGTGGTCTGGCAATCAGATCTACTGGATGATCAGAAACCCGCTGGTAACCCGTCTGGACGCTCGCCTAGAGCAGGCGCAGTCAACTCCCACTGGCGATGGTGTCCGCATTCAGCCAGTGCGAAGGCTTCTGGAACAGCTCCTTGGCGACATTCGTGGCCAAGAACCTCGAAACGAAGCAGAGTACCTGGGACTGTTATATGTCCGACAGAAAGCCTCGATACTGTTGTTCATGGAGTTGATACTTCGGAGCAGTACGAATATCATCATATTCGAGAACGAGAAACGCATCACTGAACAGGCACTGAAAGAGGGCGAAATAGACCCACGAGTTGTTCTATCACTGCTTCCTATACTCAATGCAGAAGTCGTACAAGGACCGGATGGTATACAGATCTCGGGCGGCATTGCCACGCTCGTCGAGCAATTCTTGCAGCAAAATAATCTCGCAGCTATGCCAGCCACGATTAACGGCCCGTTTGGCGACAATCTCCTACAACTCGTTAAACGGTATCTACAATTCTGGAAGGGCCGAAAAGGCGACGGCAGTGTCACAAGCGATGAATGCTTATTCAAGTCAGTCGACGCCGCTTTGTTGCATATTCTCCTTCTCCTTGATCAAGACAGTCCAAAGGGACCCGCAACTCCTACCTCAATTCGTGCAGAGCTTAATGATCTTGTCGACAACCATGTTGAATGTTTCGACCGAGCAGTGGAGCTGCTAGAGAGCTTCAAGAGGTTATATCTACTCAGTCGTTTCTACCAAGGAAACAGCAAGACCTCTGCAAAACCCCCCAACGTTCTCGCTACCTGGAAACGAATACTGGAAGGCGAGACTGACGAAGGAGGGGAGTTGATCGATGGAGAGACAGAGGTGCGCAAATATCTGAGCAGAATTCGAGATCAGTCGCTTGTGGAAGACTACGGAGCTTGGCTGGCGAATCGCAATCCTAAACTAGGTGTGTTAGTATTCGCCGACGATCATGGCAGAGTCAAATTTGAGCCAACACATGCTGTGGTCTTGCTCAAGGAGAAGGCTCCAGGGGCTGTCAAGGAGTACTTGGAGTACCTGGTCTTTGGGAAGAAGGTGAGACAATTCACCTGAGTTCTTGATACCAACTACTAATGCCCTCTAGCATACGCAGTACGTCAACGAGCTGATCGCCTTCTACCTCGACATCGTCATCAACGAGCTCGAATCCTCACCTGACTCCCGAGACATCCTCCTTCAAACGTACGAGACATACCGCATCCTTCATCCACCAAAACCAACATACCGCCAATTCATCACCGACAATGCCGTGCCCGCAGAATGGTGGAACAGCCGACTCCGCCTCCTCCAACTCCTAGGCAGCAACCAGCCCGCCACCTCATCCTACGACGTGCCCACAATCCTTTCGCGCCTCGAACCGTACGAGCAGGAGCTTGTCCCTGAGATGATCATCTTGAATGGTCGCCAAGGCAGACATCAGGAAGCTATACGCTTACTTACTCATGGGCTGGGCGATTTCGATACTGCGATTAGCTATTGTTTGCTGGGTGGATCGAGTATCTTCCGCCCTGCGGGATATATTCCTCAGGAAGAGATTCCTTCACGCGACGAGCAGGCTGTCTTGTTCAACTACCTGCTCCAAGAATTTCTCGCTCTGCAGGACTTGTCGCAACGCATTGAACGTACCGGCGAACTGCTCGAGCGCTTCGGTGGCTGGTTCGATGTTGAACAAGTTCTAAATTTGATTCCTGATGAATGGAGTGTGGATATCTTCAGTGGGTTTCTGATACAAGCGCTCAGGGGATTAGTGAGGGAGAAGAGCGAGACTACGATATCGAAGGCCCTGGCTGGGAGCCAGAACTTGCAGATTGCTGCTGAGCTTGTGGACAGGGTGGAGAGTGTGGGGCCGACGGTTGAGAGGGTGCAGTGAGTAGCGCAACGAAACAGCTTGGGGGCTTTGGCTGGGTGCTTGTGGGGGCTGCATGAACCTACGAGCGGCACTCGCCTGTTTCCTACAACTACGGGTACGGGTGATGCTAGATGGTATGGTGTGATTATGCAGGAACGGTATGCTTAGTCCGAAGATGGTAGCTAGTATGTAGGCAATCTATGCAACTCTTCTTGTGTACGTCTAAGCTTCGTCAAGCATCGTAAGCTTTATGTACGTTCGGCTCGTAGAAGCTTGATTCAGAAGGTCTGATCTTGAGTATTCGGAGCCAAGACTGAGGAGGAAGGCAGATGTCGGTAGAGCTGTGAGGATGGGGAAATACTTGATTATGCAAGGTACGGTGTTCCTCTCCCACCAATGGCAGGCAAAAATCAGCTCGATAGTCCCTAGGCTTCGTTAAGCCTGGTAACCATCATGTACGCTCGGTAAGTAAAGGCTTGAATGAGAAGGTCTTGGGTGCAACTAGAGCTTAGAGGGCAGGAAGACATCGGGCACAGTATGTCAGCAAGCGTACCGGATAGGGTTGAGAACGCTTAGGGTCGATCTTCATTTGCCTGCTGTTGCTGGATCCGGAAGCTCGGAGCTGTGGGAGGAGAGGTCCGTCAGGCGTGTTGGGCTAACAGTTCTGCATTGGGGACGTAGTTCGTTCCTGAGGCTGGTGTTGATTTGCTTACTACTGCTCAAAGGAGCAGATCGAATCTATGAGAGCAGATTGGCGTTGTGCGTGCTGGCACATCTAGCTTTGGAGCGTTGGGTCCTACAACGTGGAGGCAAGGTAATATTCTACTTCGATTCCTGTGCGCGTTTCGGCTGTGGGACCGAGTGTAGTATGCTTGACAGCGATCTAGGAAATGTTTGCTTTGTTTTCGTAGCGTGATTTTGGTAAGGATAACGTGTATGCATTAACGGTCCACTCCGCTGGATGTTCGCATTGAAGCCACATTGATCGACGGATTCGCTCGGTCTTCAAAGCCCTCGGTGCGGAACTTAAGGCTACCACCGTATAGGAGCGGAAACTGCGGCCCTGGATTCTGTGCTCTAGCGTACGGGAATACGAGCCCAGCTTTGACTACAAAGCAATGTTACTTTGCAGTGCCTAGATAAGGCTGTGTGCTCATATGCCACGACGTCATTCGAGCTAAGAGCACGACTTCCATGCGCGATTCTGTGGTTGTCGGTCATGCCGGGTGGGATTGGAAGGAAATTTGATGCGCAGTACGACCGAGAGACATGTCCCAGTTACCTATCGCCCCTCGTGGAAGGCACAGCTGGCCACGACATAGGTGGAACGAATCACGAGCTCTCGACTCGCTTGTTCAAAGAAACTGACGAGTGGGACCACGCCTGTTACACTGCGGAGGATTTGTGGCAGTGATCCTCGATATCGTCCGGGAGAGCAACGTCTAGCAAGCCAGTCCCCACTCTTCCAGTCATCCCTTCATGATAACATAAGCCGCGACTGTTGAGAGCACAACATGCGCTCATGCTCGGTCCCCGACCCAAGGGACAGGAATGTCTGCAAGACGTCGCTGTCGTGCAGCACCAAGATATCCCCAAAGCTTCTTTGTGTTGTCAACACTGATAGCAAAGAGCTTGTTCCAGCCTGGAAAATGCTTGATAACATCCACCTCCTCATTCAAGTCCAGGTAAATGTTGCCGAGCACACCATCGCATGGAGATCGACATCAGGGGTCTGTCCGAAAGCGGCAGGTCAAAGTCCGCGATCCCAGACATCGAAGGCGCGCAGCGAGGGGGTAGATCTGGTTGGCTGTGTGTTTAATATATGATCTGTACAAGACGGCGATTTGTAAGGCTCATTGGGTAGAGACCTGGTTGAGAGAGGTCAACGGCGCTCTGCTGGCGTCCTGAAAGACGGCGCAAAGAGGCTTAGTGGAACGGAATAAGTTAGGCGTGGGGTCACGTAGCACCTTTCTTCAACCACAACCGTTATCGACACGCCAGGCCCTTGTGTTCGCATGCCTCATGATCCTTTGTCGGCGCCGAAATCTTAAGGCGAGCGTTTAATCTACGATCGGCATCATCAGTCACAAGTCGCCCAGTGCATTCGCCCCGCGGATCACCCAGGAATCTCGCCACCATGGAGTCCACCACGCCGTGTTTCAGAACGGACAACCGCGTTTCCTGCGAGCTGTGCTACGCGCTGGATGCCCTTTTCATGTTGTCATAACTGGGATTCAACTCGCGATGACGCTGATGCCTTGAAGAGGAATCTGCTCTCCTGGCCCTGCAGCCTGAGGAGCATGCGCGTGTGCCCATCCTCGCTGGCATTGTAGCGCGAACCTAACTGCCGGACCCCAGCCCGCTTGACCTTCGCCGTCTGGCTAGGACGATTTGCCCCCCGTCTCGTGCGGTTGTGGCTCATCTCGCTCACGATGCTTGCCGTTTGCCAAGTTGTAGGGAGATGCTTGTGCCTCTGCCTCCGAAGCTTGAGTGGCCCGTCCATCTGCGCCGCTTGCACCATCAAAATTTGGATTGGACGAGGTGCCCCACAAGGGTTCAGCAGTACCCGGCTACTCCACTAGAGTCTTGACCCTTCATTTGCTCTTTCGCCAATTGACAGCTGTGGTAAGTTCGCCTCCAGCTCGCGTGTACTTCGAAACAAACAAACATGTTCGGACCGCTCCGAGCCAGTGACGTCTCTGAACATGTCAATAAGAAACGCGCCCAATTGAATGTTTGTTCTAAGCATTCAATCTATGCGTGTTGCAGGGTAAGGCTGCCTCTACCGGAATAACTTCTCTGATAGACATTCTAGCCGTTTCATCATGCTACCGTCCGCCTCGGATATGGTATGCTGCGGGTCACTCCCGGGGCGCCACCCAAAACAGAAGGTAACTGGCCCGGCCGGTGATGTACACTGCACCCACCAAGTCGAACTGCCAAGATAGGGAAGCTCGCATTGAATGGCTGCGCCTTAGATTGACGATGCGATCACCACCACCACCGAGGATATGGCGTGCACAGGCACGCGCATCTTCGCGCTTCCTTGCACCATTGCGGTGCTCATCTATAAGAATTGACTCACGCCCGCCACTCTGAGTCCTCACCCTCACACGCTTTGGATTGAGGACAGCCACAGCCTTCTCTTCATAGACTTTCGTTTCCAACTCTGCTGGTAGACCTCTTCTTCATCATGCCTTCCTTCTTGAACGCCATCACGGTTGCTGTCGCATTCAGCGTCGCAGTTGCTTCCCCGGTCGACTTCCAGAAACGCAAGGCGTTCACTCTGCATCAGGTCGAGCGCACCCAGTTCCTCAAGAACGGTGCCCAGTCCAAGTTGAGGACCCTTCGAAAGTATGGAGCAACGATTCCCGAAGGTCTCGTTGAGGCGGCTGCTGCTGCTGCCAACGGTTCTGCTCCTGCCGTGCCAGGAGACGCCTACGACTCCCTGTATCTGACACCGGTCACCATCGGTAACACGACTGTTCAGTTGGACGCGGACACTGGCAGCGCCGATCTGTAAGTCATATAAATGCTCCTGTTATGCTTTTACCCGTTTCGGTGTTTCGCCAAGCCCAATTCATCCTGGCGCGCCTGTTTGTATGTTGCAGATCATCTGCGAGATTGAACTCAAGCCGCGCATAGAATGTTCAAAGAGCGACGAGATGGCGAGGAATCTATGCGCTCTTTGTCTAGACTTCAGATCTACCGGATACTCTCCTTGAGATTGACTTCTTCCGTCATGTTCCCCGGCAGTTGTGCCATCTCAATCCTTGTTCCTACTCAACTTTTGCCGTCAAGCGAGAACTCAATGCTGACATCACAATAGCTGGGTCTTCTCCTCTCTGCAAGCGTCGTCCCAATTGACGGGCCACGACTACTACAAGGTCGACAGCTCCAAGGCAATCTCGGGAGCCACCTGGAAGATCTCTTATGGTGATGGTTCGGGTGCCGCAGGAAAGGTCTACGCAGACAAGGTTGTAGTTGGCGGTGTGACTGCCACCTCTCAGGCAGTGGAGGCCGCCACCTCGGTATCCTCGCAGTTCCAAGCGGATCGGGACACTGATGGTCTTTTGGG
Source organism: Lophiotrema nucula (assembly GCA_010015825.1). Taxonomy (NCBI): domain Eukaryota; kingdom Fungi; phylum Ascomycota; class Dothideomycetes; order Pleosporales; family Lophiotremataceae; genus Lophiotrema; species Lophiotrema nucula. The sequence continues at coordinate 292,601 of ML977314.1, read as the reverse complement.
TCTTGCTTTCAGCAGCATCAACACCGTCAAGCCCACCCCGCAAAAGACCTTCTTCGACACCGTCAAGTCTAGCCTGGCCTCGCCCCTGTTCGCCGTCACTCTCAAGTACCATGCTGCTGGTACCTATGACTTTGGCGCCCTTGACAGCTCCAAGTACACTGGTGACATCACCTACGTGAACGTCAAGACCACCAACGGTTTCTGGGAGTTCACTGCTTCCGGATACTCCATTGGCTCAGGATCGACCACTACATCTAGCATTGACGCCATTGCCGACACTGGAACCACTCTCCTCTACCTTCCCACCGCTGCCGTCAGCGCCTACTACAGGCAAGTAAGCGGTGCCCAGGACTCGAGCTCTGAGGGCGGATGGGTCTTCCCTTGCTCTGCCACTCTTCCCAACTTCTCCCTCGTCATCGGCGGCGTCAAGCAGACCGTTCCCGGCAAGTATGTCAACTACTCTCCCGTCACGACCGGCTCCTCGACTTGCTTCGGCGGTATCCAGGACAACACCGGCATTGGCTTCAGCATCGTGGGTGACATCTTCCTCAAGAGCAAGTATGTTGTTTTCGAGTCACCCGCAAGCGGCACCCCGAGGCTTGGATGGGCTCAGCAGGCTGGTGTCACTGCTTAAGTGTGTGTTTAATGATGGGTCGGGTTATGATTGCGCTGTGAGGTGCTCATAATGTGCAATGTACTGAGCACCTTTTTCTTTTCTTCTCTCACACATGTATATGGCCGGGTTATGTGCATGGCATACGAGCTTATTACCAACTGGTTAATCTCAATGCAAAATTTCTTGAACACTCATATATCTCTTCTTGCTTGTGACTGTGGCTGTGATGACTTTGTCTAAATATTTTAAGGTTACAAACAAAACGTCTGGAGGACAAAATGTACAAACTGTTTTGATGCGCGATCGACAGTTGCTGGGTAGTTTTCCACAACTTGCTGGGTAAGTAACGAATGTGAACATCGTACGGGAAAGCTCTTGACACTGCCCCCGAATTCATTATACTTCCCAGACGATTAAAACTACGCAACTATAGCATAGCATCGTCTTGACAATACTCCGTTACTTGCTACTGGCATTGGCTATGTGTGCCTGTACTTTTTTTTCGCTGCTACTGTGAACGCCCGCATCTAAAACCAGACACTAAACAAATCTTCCTCGAAGGCCTCGTAATTTACCAGTACTCTAGAGACACTACCTTCGAGATATGTGGGAGTGCTACAAGTATCGTAACTCCAGTAAATCACACAAGCAGGTCTTAACATGTGGAAGTGTTTCGGCTCATTGTTCGAATAAGGTTGTCATGCACACTATTACAGCTCGACAAACAGGCAGCACGAGCTGTGAGATCTATACCCCAGGAGAGGAAGACAAGCAAGGTCGCTTCCGGGTGGTGCCCATCCATCCAAATAAGACGCTCTTGGCGTGTGCTTTCAACTAGCTTCGGTTCATCCCATCTAGCTCCAGATACAACCACGGTTTCTAGCGTCTACTGGAAGACAAGCAAGTAGGGAGTGGAAATCTTGTCCGAGTAGTCGTACTTGTTAGCTCAGTCTTGACGTAATCCAATCCTCGGTACAATCAACCGAGCTCTCAAACCCCCCCAATACGTAAAGTAATTTTTATACCATATGAAAAGAGGAATACCATGGAGAGAAGATTGAAGGTTTGGGAGCGTAGAAGACGAGGCGCTTGCGGTCAAATTGATGATGATCGTAGGTTATGGCGGAGGCAAGTTAGACAGCCCGACAAAATTGCTACTTAGATAAGAATCTCGCGGACTGAGTACACAAAAATAACTTCGTGTAGATGTAGCAACAGGTACATCAAGCTGAGATGACTCCAAGAAGAGCTTTCAGCATTGTGGGCTGATTCTGTGAGGTCGTCTTCAGACAGTAAAGGAACTCGTGAAGACGCATGGCACTGGACATAAAGACCTCAAGGACTTGGGCCCAAAAGGTTCTGAATTGTGAACGTGATTGAGAATGTAAGAACATAGTATTTGTACTTCTACTAGAGATGGGATGTCTGACAGTTCGCAATGGCGCGTCGAGCAATGTTGAGGTAACTGCGAGACCCTTCATCAATAGAGACAGGTCTTGAAGACCTTACCCCATACTTCGTAGTTTAGGATTGCTAGGGGGTTTTGAGCGAGCATCGATTGTCCGAAGTATTTCGGAATATCCGCGAGGGTCATACCATATTCCAAATGCTCAAGATATACCAGCGAGAATGTGACAGGCTCAAGCTTGCGTTGGAATAAGTCTTGTACGTCATACAGTGTATGTTGAAGCGAAGCAGGTCGTATCTCCTTTACCCGCAATACTCGCACGAGTTGCGTCTGGCAAACAACATCGAATCAACTTTGTAATTGGTGGAAGTCGGAAATATCGCTCAGAGCGAGGCCGAAGTGCATGATCTAACGCTCGGTGCGATGCTTTGTGTTTACCCGGTCAGTGTACGTCGGGCTAGTATGGATTTTCTTTTTTCGCAAGCGAGGCTGTCGCGGAGGGGTTGCATGACGGCAGGAGGGCGCCAGCAAATGCAGGGTACAGAAACGTGCAGCATCGTCTGGGGTGGAGGTGAAATTGGGATTCCATTGTCATTTCCACGGTGAAGGGGGCGAACTGGTGTTGTACACGAGTAATCATTCGCTGGCATGTTAAGGCACTGTCAACCTGAACGTGGGGTGCTGGTGGCTGTCCAGCCACTCGGTGCGAATGTGATACCTCCTGCACAAGCTGTCAGCATGGTATCTGGGCTCCAATTCAGAAGAATGCCATGCTGTACTGAAAGGATCATCGAGATCAGCAGTATGATGCTATTTTGGGGATGCAGATGATGGGTTGAAGTCCAGAAGCTGATCACCAGCTGAAGGGCTGGAAGAGATCGTCGCTGGAGGCTTGATATGTATTGGACGGTCGCAATGAAATGGAAATACTGGAATCGGGAGCTTTGCTGCACAGAAGACGGTGCGTTGTCGCGTGGCTTGGTAGACGGTGGACGGGGTCCGGGGATGCGGAAAGTACGTCCGTAGCTTCTAAGCAATGGGTGGCTTGAATGGAGAACCCGTGTCTGGGGTTCTTTTTCTATACTTTCAAGCCAATCACCCGTCGCAAAACGGTTGATTGTCATATACGATATGCAAGGACGGGTTTCAAGTAGGTACGCCCAACCGCTTTGCCTCAATTTCCTGGGGACTAATGAAGCCTCACCTCCATACTACGACGTGACAGCCTTAGATACTGACGGTGCACTGATGGTTGACCAAACATGTCCTGTGGATAACGCGAGTGGAGCGGCAGATCAATTGGAACTTAATGGGCCAGAACTCCATGGCAAAGCGTACTATGACAAGTGCAGGTTGGGAGCTTCGTGATGTGGCTATTGATGAAGAATGTTTTGTTGTTTCGCGCTGTTGCAAGTCTATGATCTCAAGGCAACCTGTTGTTATACGCACGTTGGCAGGACGGTGTCGCCGACCAGCACGACGAATGACTTGAGAGTGTCGTTATGGTAAACACAATTCGCGAAACTTGACACCAGCCATTGTCCTCCCAATCCTGTCCAGGCAATAGGTCAGACCGTCCGTCTTTTCTGCTCGCCAAAGTGGGCTTCTGAGAAACCTCGTAATGATCGACATCTCGACCGAGCTTTGGCACATGCATTGAGCTCCCCGCCGCGTATGCACTACTTGCTGCACGTAATCGATAACGCGCTCGCCGAGGCGGCCGTTATCCCTCATCGAGCAAGAGACATATCGCGATCGCCTCCTCCTAATGCATGCTTATTTCTTCTTCTTGTCTTTCTTCCTAGGTTTGCCTTCACCTCCACTGCTGGCGGCGCTGCCAGCTGCTCCTTCACCTTGCATCTCTGCCATCATGTCTTGCAGGAAGTTGTCTGATACGCCGCCACCAGTCAGCGCTGGTGAGTGTAGAGGCAGAATGCTGTTCATCTTCCAGCCCCGCGGCACGGCCGGCTCAGGCAGCGGCTCCTTTGGGCGGGGAAGGCCGGCGATCGGGAGCTTTAAGGGGGTGTTTCTCTGGGTAGGGTGGTCTCGAAGGTAGTCGGACAAGAGGATGTAGAGGTGATGCTTGTTCTTGATGTGTCGTGCCAACACCGTGCCGTCCTGCTTTAGCAGGACGCGCACTCGACCTGGATTACTCCAATCCTTTGGGTGGATCTTGTCTGGTTCGAAGACGGTGGTCAGCCCTAGACTTGACGCGGCATTCGCCAGCTCCCATGCCAGAGGGTTTTCCACGGCGAGCTCGCTTCCCACTCGGCGGCCCTCTGCTCTCGTCCGCGATTTGTCGAAGTAGACGGGATAGAGGCATTGGTAGTGCTTCGATTTCTCGCGATCGGTAGAGGTTTTGACTGACGGTGACTGTGGCTGCAGCATGTGCATGGAGGAGGAGCTTGGGATCTGAGAGGTGTCGATGAGGGAGGGGACATCGGACAGGTCAACTTCTGGCGGGTCGCTGTCTGAGTCTGACACCTCCTCGACTCTCGGATTCATCGTCGGTGCGGTGGGCGTTCTCGGCGCGAGACGCGAGGAGATGCTGGCTTCCTTGCGTAGGAAGGAGTCTGCGGGCAGTCGCTCACCACTGCAATGCCTGAACAGTAGTCGATATCAAAATGCAGTGAGGTGGCTTTGGCGGGGAACGCTAGCCCCGAAGAAGGAGCCGTTCCTAGGCTCACATGACCCGAGCGCGCGGTTCCCGTCTCTCGATCCGGCATGCCGAGCCGATCAATGCTCGCTTCTGCGGCTTCTAACAACACCCATCTCATCCCAACCTGCATCTACAACCTCGGTCTCGACAAGATGCGACTCAAGGTCCGCAGTTTACACGCTATCGACAGTGTCTCTGTGAGGCTGCGGAACGAAGCGCCACTCCCGGGACGACATCAGCACTAACTGCGTCTGCAAGGGAGCTGGCTACGCCGCTCTAGAGCTGGTATCTGAGTCCGTTGCCGCGGTTTATCGTCACCGATGCTAGCTTCTCAGCCTGCTATATTTGTCACCCTCTCTTCTGAACAGGGCGTGGAAATCCCTGTATCGGAGGATAGAGGGGTACACGTGCGAGAAGGTGACCGGCAATATCCCAAACAACCACCTCTTCCTAAGGCATCCGTTGCCGTAACACCCTCGCTCGTCACTGTTCCTTTCCGATGTCAGGCTCGAGACCAAGCGATATTTGCCATCCTTGAGCGGCGAAGCAGGATCTTACCGCCTGCTGGGTTGCTGCACGTGGAGACCCCCCTGTCCACCGTCTCCTGCGAGCCTATCGTTCCTTCATTGTTACCAAATGGCACCATGGACAGGCCTATCAACATATAGCGCGGGGCTGCACCTCCCGGCATCTCGTCACAGCTTGGCCCGGCGCAGCTAAGAAGAGACGATCATCCGATACCACTTCATGAAGCCACAAGCCTCTATCCTTTCCGGCAAAAACAGCAGACATGGTGATCCGTTTAGGGAGGTAGCGAAACAGGATGCCGAACTGACCTCGTAGTCTAGAACTGCCACATACCTTTAGCACAATCGAATTGACCGAGCCATTTGGGCGTCTAACATCTTCACAACGCTACATAATCTTGATCGACCAAGAGCGCACCGCTACGAGACATCCAATGGCTTGATTGGTTTGGCAGGCGTGCTTGAGACTAGCTACTGATCAACAACGATCTGTGCGAGACAGCCCAAATCTTGACGCTACCTCATGGTTCCTTGCTTTACGGACCACCAATGTCCGAACCGTTCCTGGGCCGTCTTCAAGTGCATCCCACGCATATAGCAGGATAGCAATCCTCTGTTATTACAGTGCTCAGAGTGATTCGCCTATAGGTCACTGTGTTAAGACTCAGGTCTGTTGGCACTGATACGCCAAAGATAGGGTAAAGCAACAAAAGACCCGGACATAGGGCATAGCGGTACCTGATGCAGGAGAAGTTGCCGGTGACCAAACGGATGTTTCCCATTCAGCGGCGTGGGTGGTACGGAAGCGTGCATAATTCGCCTAACTAAAACCTTCGGCGCATGGTGCCAAGCCTCTCGCATTCACATTTACGAATAGATGCCATCACATCTGAACAGTGCTTTTCTTTTGCTTCCTGCAACTGAGCGTTTCTGGAAACCAGGACGCTATAGCGTCAAACGGACTATTGCCTCCACTTCAATCGGCCAGCTAACGGGGTCTAGCTATGTCACAAGGTTGGTACTCGGGCAAATAAGCTTACTTGAAGAGGTATCAAGTCACACTAGAGGTGGACGATGACTACGCTCACTCCACTCGGCATCCCGAAGGACTAGTTCGTTGGTCCGGCCCGGAAGGCCCGGCATTATCCGAGGGTAGAATTGAGGTTCCAAACCAGGATCTTCAGCGCGTGATTGCGGTACCGGGCTTAACAAAGCTTCTGGCGCTCTATAAACGGAGGTGGGCAAATATAAGAATGAGGTGAATGCCCGGTCCAGATTTTGTTTCTTCACACAGTTGCCCGTTCTCTCTCCTTTCGGTCTTTCAAATTTCTTTGTTCTACTTCGGTAATTTCATCTACCTCATTGGCGGCTCGGTATTCTGCTTTCTTGTCAGTATCTGCAAAATCATGAACATCGATTCCTCACCATCTCCACCCATACTATTGCTTGAGGAGAATGCTGCTGGTGCAGACAGCCAATCTGGTCTAGCCCATAACCCATTCCAGGATGGAGTACTTCACCGACACATGGACTATCAGCCACCATCAGTTGAGGAGGGCGGAGGGTGCTGGCTTTATCTTGAAGATGGAACCCGCGTATTTGATGGGAGCTGCGGTGCGGCAGTGAGCAGTTTGGGACACGGCGAGCCTCGAATCATTGACGCCATCAGTCGGCAACTAAACAAGGTCGGCTATCTTCACTCAGGCCATTGGCGAACCAGGGCCACGGATGAGTACTGCAACGCCCTAGTCGAGTCGACTGATGGTGCAATGGCCAAAGCACTGGTTCTTACAAGTGGTGAGTAGAACACTTGGCAAAAGTCACTTTGCGAATCTGACCAAGAGAAGGAAGTAATTCGGTCGAGGCATGCTTGAAGATGGGCATCCAATTCTTTCGCGAGCTGCCTATTCCTCAAACCAAGCGAGTAAATTTTATTGCTCGCGCGGGTTCATATCACGGTACCTCGCTCGCCACTCTCTCGGTGGGCGGACATCTGATTCGCCGTCGACCTTATGAGCAGGTATTGTCCAAGGTCGGTCGTGTCTCGGCTTGCAATGAATACCGCAACCGTCGTGAAGGAGAGAGTCGTGCAGAATTCGTTGCTCGACTGGCTAGGGAGCTCGATGACGAGTTTGTAAGGCTCGGCGGTGACACTGTCGCGGCTTTTATTGTGGAGCCAGTTGTCGGCGCTGTGAGTACACCCTCAGAACCTTGCGCTTCTTCAAATTGGTTTATTTTTTTGGACACTCTCTCGCACTGATCCCGGTCCTTGAAGATTCATTTTGAGCTTGGTTTTGGTAAGCACATCGGTCGCTGACTATATGCTAGGCCTTAGGCTACGTTCCAGCCGTCCCGGGGTACCTTCGTGCTATGAAGGATGTTTGCAAGAAACATGGAGCCCTCATCATCTACGACGAGGTCATGTGTGGCATGGGGCGAACTGGATATCTGCATGCATGGCAGAAAGAAAAAGTTGCTCCAGATCTTCAGGCCATTGGTAAGGGCATGGCTGCCGGATATTTCCCCTGCTCTGCAATGCTTTTGAGTCGTCGTGTCGCCGAGGTCCTCTATGCCGGATCCAAAGTTCTCGCTCATGGTGAGACTTTCCAAATGCACCCGGTCGCTTGTGCCGCGAGTCTCGAGGTGCTACGCATTCTCCGCAATGACGAGCTGTTGAACAATGTTCTCAAGCAAGGCGCTTTTCTGAAGGCATTGCTCGAGACTAAGGTTGGCAGACTCCAGGTTGTTGGCAATATACGTGGTGACGGTCTCATGGTAGGCGTAAGTTGAAGATCTCATTGTCCTTGGTTGATGCTTATGGAAGGTACCAGGTCGAGCTTGTACGTGACAGGATCACAAAGGAGCCGTTCCCTGCCGAAGATGCCATCGCTGAGCGCATTCTTGAGAAAGGTCAGTATCTGAGATCAGGTCTCAATCAAGACTAACAAGCTATACAGCTAAAGCCAAGCCTTACAGTTTGGCGCTGTACAACAGCGTTGGTTGTGCAGACGGATTCAACGGCGACTGCATCCTGATCAGTCCACCTTTCATCATCAACGAGGACGAAGTCAAGCATCTCGTGGACACATTTTACTGTGTTCTCGTGGACTTCTTCAAGGTTCCTCTTTCTTCAAGTCTCTAAGCTTTTACGCGACGCTAGGTACCCGCGGATTACCGCCGTGCGCAACTGAGGAGTACCTCGAGTCTCCTCGTCCTCGACTCTATTTTTCTTTCGTTGACTTTACCGAGAGGCAAAAATCTTTGCATTTTGTGAGCACGGACGATGGGCGGACATGCGTTTTCTTGTTATGGATCGGCTGTCTGAATACAAATTGTTACTCGTTGATGTCTGAAGCAAGTACGTAGGTACAGAGTCTCTTTGTTTCCTTTCAAACTGGGTAGGTGTCAGTAATATTAAATTGTCTCGGATGACAAGACGGAGGTTGTTGTCGGTTTCGTTGTAATTTCCTTGCTGCTTGCAACGGCCAATATGTTTCCTTGTTGTTGAAGTACATACTTGGCATAATGAAATTGCCATTTCACGACCACGTCTATGCGACAACTGTGCCTTTTCGATCGTTGGATCAAGGATCATCGGGCGAAGATATCTCACATAAGAGGATACATTTCGAGACTCTGAGAATGCCTACGATGCTTAAGACGACTTATCCTAACTTTAGAGCACAGCCTGAAAACAGTCGAAGGCTGTGGCACTCGTCGTGTAAGCCAATCGTCAACGACTCTAGAATGCGCTCATTGCTCACTAACGTTCGACCGAGCTTGCAATAGAACTCGAAATGAAGAATATGTCCTCTCATCCTCTTCACACCAAAGACATGATTATCACACACATCTACGAGCCTCAGTGCCGCCTCAGGCGACAAACCTGGTACGAAGAAAGCCGGTCCGGCCTTGGCATGCGACTGCCGAGCCACGATATCGCAGAAGCGACGCGCTCGAATCCAGAAACAGCAGTGTCCTCCAGAACGCCGACAGCCATTGCATAAGCCCATGCCGTCCGAGCGAGGCGCATGCAGCGGGGCAACATATAAACCTGTCCGTCCTGGGGGTGCTGAGGGCCTTCGAAATGATGTGATTGTGGGTCTGGCAAGCACGATGGAGGGTGCGAATGATGCCTGCGCGTCTACGTGGGAACAATATGGCCTGTTTATTGGCGGGACCCTGCGATAGGCAGAAAACCCGGCTGAGTAATTTGCAGCGAGGGTAACGTGAAGTGAGGTGGATGGATGGATGGACTGGGAAGTGAGTACCTGATGACCTCACCTTCAATAATCGAAGCCCGAGCCGAAGGAAGAAAGGGTGCCTGCAGGACCGGACAGGCAGGGCTCACATCAGCGACTGCACACTTCCTGCTCGCGCTCCTCGCAAGATTTCTGCGCGAAGACGTGAAGAGGGGACCCTGGCTTCTAGAAGGGCAAACGTCGCACCAAGGCATACACGTGATGTGCCCTGAATTCTGGTTTCAAGGAGCTGCCGTGGAAAAGGACTAGGAGGCAGAAATGTTTGGTACACATTGCGCTTCCTGGGTGTGTGCGACGGGTCCTTTGATGTTCTTAGAACATGCTGTGTGGGAAGGTTTCGTCTTGGCCCTTCCTGTGACATCCATCCGCCGGCGTCGACGAGGCACGGTCCCGAGCAGAGGACTGGCTCGCCCGGGCTGGTCCCAAGGACCGCAACGAGCAGCGGGCTGACTCCATTTCTTATACAGCAAGGCACGCCGCTTCACGCATGGCTGAGCAGCGTTCCTGAGGAACAAATTTGACTGTGGCGGGCAGCTGGCAAGACAGTGTCAGACCGGCGGAACGACGTGGAAACGGTGCGGAGAGGGCACCACTCTGCGCTGCCTCTGTGGATGCGCAAGCGACTGAATATTAAGTGGGATCGGGCGGCGGCCTCGTCGGGTGAATTGGACGGGTTAGCTACTTGGCCTGCCCTCCCCAACGAGCAGGTGACGCCCATATTGCAGCGCGTTGTGCTGGACGGCGTCGCCAGGCTGGATGCTCCCGTCTGCCTCCAAGATCGAGGGCAGCATCGCTCGCAGAAGACGGGCAAAAAAGCCAGCGAGCGCGCGGGCCAGAGGCCGTGAACGAAGGGTGGTTTTCGTTGCTACGGCGCGCTTGGTCGAATGACGGCGCCGATAGATGCGCGCTTGGGCCAGCTCTCACGTACAGGACTCCGCAACTGAGATCAGAGACAACCTTCACCAGCCCACCAACACGTCTTCTCGCAGGCTGGCATGTTCAGCGCTCGTCATTCTTCCCCGAGTGCCCTCTCGTCCTCCCGTCCTTCACCCTGCTCGTCTCGCTCGCCCATGCGTCCGCTCTGAGCGGCCTGAAGCCTTCTCAACCCGCTCCCTCGATCGGCTGGCGATAACGGCTGTCGTTGTCTCGACGCCCCGGCGACGACACGCTCGAGCGTCGTCTTCTGCATCGGCAGGCCCCTCGACGTCTAATTCCGCTGGTGGTGATATTCTTTCACCGCCCACGACGCCCGCTCGTCTCGCTCGCCTGCGGAGCGACTGCGTTTCAACGCCAGAGTTCGCACGCCTCCAGGCGACACAGCGATGTCGACACCCTCGACGGCGACGGCGACGCTGACCCCCCATCACCAGTTCTATCCTCACCATCAAGCATTTCAGCCCTCTATTTCCAATGGTCAGCTCGCGAATGCGTCTGGTCGGCTAGCCAATTCACTCTACAACGGATACGCTAGTGGCACGTCGAATTCGGACCTGCGTCGAACCGCGACTGGCCACGCGAGACAGACACAGCAACTACCGCCCCCCTCAGCGCCCTCGGCCTCAGACATGAGCTCGAGCGCCAGCTATGCGAACAGGCGGCGCAACCCCGACTGGGCCGACTTCTATAAGAACGGTCTGCCCAAAGAGGTTATCGTGATCGATGATGACGATGAGGAGTCACGACAGCCGCCGCGACAGGCCCAGCCTAGCAGGAACGCTACGAACGGGTCAATGAGGCATGCAGACAAGAAGCGAAAGACGACTGCGTCCACAGCGTATGATCCCGTATACAACCAGCATACCTCGTACTCCACCACCCAGACCCCGTACTACGACTCCCCCAACCACTCAACCTCCACCGACAGAACCACCTCTGCCCTGAACACCACCGCTGCTACATCGTTAGGCTCACAGGCAAGCAGTGGACAGCACATCTCCCCGCTCGAGAACGGCGTGGCTGGCCAAAAGCGAAAACGCACCCGGGCAGCAGCACAGGATGAAGCCAAAGAAGCGAAGCGAAGAGAACTCGACCACGACGACAACCCTTTCAGCCTCTACCAACCGCCTCCGAACCCGGTCATAAAAGCCAAGGACGTTTATGTCCAAGTCATCGCTGACGTAGGACTCTCAATGCCCGCTTGCATTGCGCCTTTTGCTGACTGTTCCATGCAGAAGTCCTATATGAAGGACCAGAAGGTTGACGATGAGGACGGCCACTACATTGTCGTTCCCGAGGCCGATTTGACAGAGAGATGTACGCAGTCCCGCCTAAGTGATGTTACACGATGACCTTGCTGACCACCTGCTAGATCAAATCCTCAAGTTGCTTGGCCAAGGAACCTTCGGCAAGGTTGTCGAAGCCTTTGATAAGAAGAAAGGGACAAGATGTGCCATCAAGGTCATTCGATCCGTGCCCAAGTATCGCGACGCCAGTCGCATTGAGCTGAGGGTGCTGTCGACGCTGGCCTCCAACGACAAACACAACATCAACCGGTGTATACATCTGCGCGATTGCTTTGATTTTAGGAACCACATCTGCATCGTCACGGATCTTTACGGCCAGAGTGTGTTCGACTTCCTGAAGTCGAATAGCTTCGTGCCATTCCCAAGCTCGCATATCCAGAAGTTCGCGAAGCAACTGTTCACCAGCGTAGCCTGTTCGTCCACCCTCCTTCACGGGCAAGCGATTTCAACTAACACCTTGTAGTCCTACACGACCTGAACCTGATTCACACTGATCTAAAGCCGGAGAACATCCTTCTGGTGAGTAACAATTACCAGACATTCACGTACAATCGAACGGTCCCCTCGTCATCGACAACGAGCAATCGAACAGCGAGACACCGAAAAGTTCTGCTCGACCCGGAGATTCGCCTGATTGACTTTGGCTCTGCGACCTTCAATGATGAATACCATTCTTCGGTTGTATCTACCCGGCATTACCGAGCGCCCGAGATTATCCTGAATCTTGGATGGAGTTTTCCGTGTGACATTTGGAGCATCGGTTGCATTCTGGTGGAGTTCTTCACTGGTGACGCATTGTTCCAGACACACGACAACTTGGAGCACCTTGCCATGATGGAGGCTGTCTGTGGTGGCAAGCTTGATAAGGATATCATCAAGCAGGTATCTAGGAATGAACGAGGTTCATCGCGCTCCTCGTCTTCCTCGTAAGTTCACTATCCCAGCATTCCTTTACAAGTATACTAACATCGAGCGGTGCAAGCAAATATTTCAAGAACCAGAAGCTCGACTACCCTAATGTCGACACACCAAAGGCGTCCCGCAAGTACGTCAAGGCGATGAAAAAGCTTCCTGTACGTTCTCACAAACCCACAGAACAGTTTACAGGCCGCTAATGCACCCACCAGGAAACGATACCCCCTCATACACCATTCAATCGACAGTTCCTAGATCTGCTCAAGAGAATCTTCGTCTACGATCCGAAAAAGCGAATAACAGCCAAGGAAGCACTACAGCATCCCTGGTTCAAGGAGTCCATCATGGACGACGGGACAGAAGCGCACAAGATCCGGTTAGAAAGAGAACGGAAGTTGCGGCAACGGCAAGAAGAAGATCGTCGTTTTCAAAAAGATCGAGGGTACTGACGAAGGGGATATCCATGTTACTATTATCTTATGAACAGCGACTTACCATCATCGATACGGATCAGGAGGGATGGTTGGCTCCGAGCTCTGCTTCATTCTGCATATATTGCATTTACGACGGCGACACGATGCATGGCGGACATGGGATTCAGCTTATGGCGTTGGGAAGCAGCCCATGTTATCTTGGTTTACGCTTTTCTCTTCGAAGCCGTTCAATAGGTGGTTTCGGCGCGCCTCTCGGCGGCCTTTCTTCATCATTTCAATGTCTAATGGACGATGACATTACCACGCCTTGTCAAGGGTACAAGGCATATTGGAAGGCGATCTCGAGCGATGAGCGATTTGAGGCGGTTCAGCGCACTGTCTCGTTCTGGAGCAGGTTGATGCCCGGTGCTGGATCTTGTATACTGACGCTTACATCAATGGATCAAAAGTGAGCTTGTGGTTGTTTGAGTACACGGGAAGCATGATAGCCTCAATGAATGCAAGGGACCCATCTCCACCTTCTCAAGATACCAACCAGTACCCACAAAAAGCCGTCGTCCTCCGACGTGTGTGAATGTGACCGTTAGCTGCTTGTTGATCCCCGACCTGCGACCTTCTGCTTTTGGATGAAACGGTGCCTTGGGCTTGGCTTACAAGCACATGTGAGCCTTTACAAATCGAATCGCGCAACCTTTGCCCAACACGGGGCTCTTGTGAGCGCCACACGCACGCTTTGCTCTCCCCGGCTGACTTGCATGGCTGCTGACCAGCCTAGCCAGGCGCTCTCTTCAGCCCTATCCATGCGGGTTCGCAAGCGGAAAGATAAGCGAGATCGAGCCTGGGGAAACGCGCCAAGCCGTGCGTGCTGATGCGCGTAAACACAGGTGTGCACCACCGCGCAACAGTTGGACAACGCGAAGAGGGATTGAGGGAAGGGATAAGATGGCGAACGCGAAACAGCAGGAGAATCTTCTCCTTACCGAGCACTTCACTTGGCCACCTATCGTACGTACCCTTGCGCGCAAAAGCGGGGTCTGCGAACTGACGCGAGAGTACAGTCCCTCCTCGACGAGATCATAAACACAGTCAACGAAGTGCTCTACAAATGCACAGACACGCTCGAATCCGGACTCTCGTCCGCGGACCCCGCCGTCCTCGGCTTCGCCCAAAAGTACGCAGCGGAGAACAGAGTGGTGGAGAAGGATGAAGATGGGAGGCAAGTGTATCCCGACGCGAAGCTGGAGATTGAGGAGGGGATCCTGAAGCTGGAGACGCTGATGGAGGGCGCCGTGGATAAGAACTTCGATCGCTTGGAGATTTGGACGCTCAGGAATGTGCTGTGTCTGCCGCAGGATGTGGGGGAGTGGGTTAGGTTGGGGCATTACGAGGTGTGTATACACCATTTCTCAGGTGCAGCTTGGGGTGTTCAATCGCTGGCGCTCTGGAGGATGAGAGTGTATAGGCAATATTTGACGCTAATTGAGGATAGAATCTGACGATACCGCCGGATAACCCAAGTATAACGCCAGAATCGCTAAACGCTCTTCGCCGCAAACTCGTTGAGACGCAGAAACTCCACACAGCACTTCTCGCTGAGAAGACGCGCAACGATGCTCAGATCCAACGATTACGATCCCTCCTCCAACCCTCTCCTGGCACGAAGTGTGAACCCAGATCCTCGACCTCACCTTCCAACCCAGCGCAAGCGAACGGCAACGCGCCCTTCGCTTTCCTAACTCACACGCCCGCCGCACAGGTTATCGGCGTCCAGGCCTTACCGCAAAACGGTACCTCGACATCATCCGAGTCAAGAACACCCCTGACGACGCACACTACATTCACAACCTCACAACTACCCTACCTACGCGAGCTACTAGCTACGCTGAAACCGCATCTCGCGACCGCTGTGCTCCCGACCAGGAATGATAGCGAGAAGGAAGAGCTTACCAAAGAGAGAAAGACATACATCGAGAGCCAGACAAGACGGATATTGGAGAGGAGGGGTGTGGATACAGTCAATGGGGTTGAGGGTGTTGTTGAGGGCTCACGAGTACGAAGCGAGGAGGTCCGAGGGCTCGAGAATATAGTGGCTGGCCTGAGCCGAAAACCAGAAGGAGAAGGTAATGGCGAGGCTATGGACACTTCGTAAAATGCGTCTGAGAGGTGCATGGTGTATGATAATGCGTTATGATTTGGGATTAGACTGGCGTGTTGAAGTCGGCTCGGTATACCAGGATTGGATCTCGGTGGAGTTGATCAACGGTTCATTTGATACCAGAAAGGCAATGTTTTATAACTGCCACTGTTAACTGGTCCATTCGGCCATTACTCCCTTCTGCTCCAGCCAACGAAACGAAATCCCCGTTGCAGACTTCATGACTAAGGAATGCCTACTGACACCTCTACTATTACACGACACTTCAGGACTCATAGCGTCAGGCCTAGCATGTTCGAATCACAATGTAAGAGAGCAGGGACACGGTAGCTGCAAGGTCCCTTCATCCCATAATAGCACGAGACTGAATGATCTTAAGCCACTATACTCTTGTCCAAGCAGCGGCTTCTGTCTGGAAAATCCACGGTTTCTCAGCTTCACTCCAGATCAAAGTTTGAAGAACACACTGGATCAAAGACATCAGGTATTCATTTGAGCCATCTTGATTATTCCTTCCCAAATATCGAATTCGCGGGGTCCTGAGATCCACTAGGTCTGTTGAGAGGGCCTGAAACGCGTTGCTCCATACTCCCCTACTGTCCCGTTCGTCATGGGCCAGAGCAAATTCTCCATTACGACATGTGGGTAAGGGTGGAGCGGTGTTGGCTTCCCAGCAGGGTCCTTTCCATTGTGGGGTAGCTGTCTGCTTATACTTAACGCACGCAGTCGGCTTCCATCCACTTTTCTCAAACCCAGCAAAAGTCGAACTACCAGCCCGTCGATAAGAGAAAGCTTCGCATCCCAGAAGGAAAACAACGTATATGCTCCCCAACCTTACTTTCCTGGCTCAAGGCTGCGCCCGGATCTAACAACCCTCCCCCCAAAGCCCACTGACAATGCACTTCCCGACCCTAATCACCACCCTCCTCCTCGCCCTCGCCCCGCTCTGCAGCGCTGCCGTCCTCGAGCCCAGCACCGCTAAAGACCGCTGGAAGGCCTGCAGAGGGAAACGCCTCGAAATTCCTGGCAGACTACCGGGTGAGAAGTGTAAGTGGAAGGATGAAGATGGGAAGCACCGTGGTAGTAAGTATAACCTCCATTGGAAGAACTTGGGATGAGGATGGGAGAGTGTGCGCTGATAGCTGGGTAGTATGTATAGCGCATATGGATAGGTTAGGGACGCCGGAGGTTGGGGAGTGTGTTGTGAGATCATGAGCTGGATGGGGGAAGTGGGGTCGGGGAGGGGTTTTGGAGGGAAAGGGTAGTAGTTGTGAAAGTCACAAGGGATCCTGCGCAGATGCTTTTGAATGTTATTAATACAACTGATCGTTGAGGCGCTTCGAAGTATCACCTGCAACGGTAAAGCACAGTATCACTCAATCGTGCCCCTCCCATACAACAGTGGATCTGCATATTCGGGCCGGATCACCGGGTCATCGCGTCCCGAGAACTTTTCTCTGTTAGCGTAACCGGTGTTGCGCGCTCCAATTCCAGGGGGTAGACTTGGGTCCATGAATTGAGGTTGTGTTGCTGGCAAAGGCGGGCCGATGGAGACTTGGTTGGGAGCAGGGTTTCCGTAGAGTGTCGGCGGGAGAGCAGCGACGTTGAGACTGATGTCGTAAGGGTCGGATTGTGGTTTCTTCCTCTGCCAGAATCTCCAGGGCCAGGTTCGTTTCTTTGCAGATGTCGTAGATATGAACGGGGCTGTGCTCTGCGGCCCCAGCTCTGGCTGCTCATTTCCTATCCGCTGCTTGAATATGTGTCCGGCTGACAACTTTTTGAAGGACGCGGTGACTTTCTCTGACCCGGTGACAGCGACGAGGAAGATGGATGCTAGGAGAATAGCGACCGAGGTGACGATGAAGACCCATAATGGCGTTGAGCCCGCATCGAGCTCCTTGACATTCATGCCGAAGAAAGAGCTTGTTAAACTCAGTGGGACGAAGATGAAAGCCATGTACGATAACCGCTTGAGGTCCTTCGCTTCGCGCATTGAGGCTCGAGCATCCTGCAACGCAAGTTTGCTGACCTGCTGTTCGAGGAATTGATCGCAGTTCGCTTTCAAGGACCCAATCTCTCGTTCGAAATGCTCGAAATCTCCGACGAGGTTGTCCAACATGGTTTTGGCAGGAGGATCCTGGCGCTTCAGGCAGTCGAGCGTATGCTTAAGATAGCGAAGGTGTATGGAGTAGCGCTTAGCAAGCTGCCGAACGGCATCTCTGTGGTAGGCATAGCCGTAGACAACTGATGTGTTGGCATATGGCTCATACGAAGCGCTCCAATTTCGCTGATATAACTCGATATGGGCGGCGAATGCTGAGATTAAAGGATTGGCGTAGAGCGATACGAGTTCGAGGGGATAACCTCGAATCACTTCACAATCACTTTCCGTGAGGGCACCAAGTTCTCTTTTGAAGGCTTCGCTTGGAGTCTCTGTTGATGGACGCAGTGGCTGCCTCAGGACAGATGCCTTCTCGCTAAAATCAATTCCGAGACAATTGTCCTCTGCAGCAAGCATCAACACTGCCGGGAAGGTCAGCCAACGTATTCTTCTAGTATGATGGAAAATAAGCTCACTGGTCCAAGGTGCATCTGCTCGCTCCATTTCAAGCGCCACCGTAACATGATTCGCCTGGTCAACCATCACTTGGAATGCAGTGTTGTACCGCATCGATAGTTTAGCTCGTGCATTGGATACCTTTGGTCGTCCTCTTCCCTTGAAGTTCAAATGCGCATTTTGGTCCAGATACTGTAGCACGAGATCGCATTTCGGATCCAGATGGTTGGCGACCTTTTCCAGCGCTTCGGGATCGGGGAGTATCGATGCGTGACCTTCAATAGGGTGTGTAGCTGCAACGCCTGCAGTCCGAGACCAGGTAAGCACCGGAGCGTCACCAGGACTTCCTGAATACCGCGTCTTTGGAGAACTCGTAAGCTGTGCCTTTCTTTTCCGATCGCTGACACCGCTAACGCTTGTCACAAATACCAGGAGTCCTTGGGCGGTCGGCGGCCTTTCCAGAACGCTCTCTAGAGACGCGAGATGTGCGTCTCTAGGGAAGCTCCAGAATACGCTAGAGTCGTTGTAGAAGTGTGCGATGATGATGACGGTACTCCCATCGTTGATGTTCCCCTGCCTGAGCGGGTGTACACAGCTTGCCAGGAAAGTCGTATCTTTGCGGAAGTAGTCGTGTAACCAGACGTATCGCTCGTTCGTCTCGCACTCATCCGCTAATTTCCTCATATAATTGATCGTCGGAGCCATGTCGCAACAGAGAGTATAAGAGTGAACAACTCTTCGTTCATCAGATGCAAACATTATGAGCCCGTCCGGAATCGTGCCAAGCTGGTCTCGCCCATGGTGGCTTGCGAGCTGAACTGTTGTACGACCAATCGGAATCCGCACTGTTCACGCGAGCACCGAGCTCCATGGTGGCTGCATGAGGTCGCAATTATGCGTGAAGCATAGAAGTTTGTAGTAGCACCGAGTGAGGTGTAGGAAGCATGAAGCCTGATCTACGCTTCGTAGAGGAAGGGGTTATTAGAGTGGGGCAGCTGCCGGCATCCCTCAACACCAAACCTCAGCGACCGATCGGGCATGAATTCCATAACCACAATTGCTCGCAAGTACGTTTTGGTCGTTAGTTAACTGGGTCCCGGTATGCATCCTTGAAACTTTCTGTTAATCCATAGCTTGGTAGCTGATGATCCTATCGATCGAGCCACAGCAACCTTTATTCTACCCATACAAAATGCCCATGAATGATACATTAATACTTAATCTGCACTTGAGAGGCTACCTGCCTCATGTTCTTCCAATACTATACTATCTTACGATGCCCTAATCTAGATATTAATCTTACACCTCACCATCACCCCTCCAATCCTGGTATCTGAAAGTCCCACTCCGCCCACCTTCCTTGAAAACTACTCGTACATTATCAACATACATGCCCTTATCAACAGCCTTGCACATGTCCACAACCGTCAACGCCGCACCCATAACAGCAGTCAAGGCTTCCATCTCCACCCCGGTCTCGCCTTTACATTCAACCTTCGCTTCGACATGGATAGCGCCAAACCCTCCTGCCCCCTCGGGTCTTTGACTTAGTTCGACACCGACGTGGGTGAGATTTATCGGATGTGCGAGCGGTATAAGGGAAGGGCATTGCTTTGCGGCCATGATGCCAGCGATCCTGGCGGTAGCGAGGACATCGCCTTTCTTGATGCTGTTCGATTGGATGAGGGAGAGTGGTTGGGGGTTTGAGAAGTACACTGTGCCAACGGCGATGGCTGTGCGTTTGGTGATCGGCTTCGCGGAGACGGAGACCATGTGTGCTGAGCCTGAGGCGGTGAGATGGGGAAGTGGGTTTGGCGCGGGTTGATTCGAGGACGTTCGCGAATCTGTTGCGGGAGTCGAGGGCCGTTGCTTAATAGGTGAAGCCTCGGGTATTGTTGTTGGGTGACTATCGTCGTTGGAGGGCGCTTGTATTCTTGCCATTGTAGAGAAGCTTCGTGCTCCGCTGGCAGAACGTCTATGTTCAGAGCTGGGTTGCCCAGAACCTCCGGCCATCGGAGGGTTGCCATACAAGCTCTCAGATCCATCGCTCAGGATGCTCTTCAAATGCGGATCCACATCGATGACCTCCTCCTCAATTTCATTAACAGTACCAGACCCATCGTCTCTCAGCCAACTGCCAAGCGTAGCGTCCAGTTCCTCAACGTCAAGACTTGAGCTCTCAAGACTGTTCTTCCTCCCAAACACGTCCGCGAAACGCAACACCATGCGTTCAGCTGCCTGTACGTCGAGTTCGTGCTCCTGTACCATTTGGTCAAGCGCCCTTTTGACCAGATCATCCACATTAGGTACAAGGTCGCTGGCTTGATCGAAGCGCGTCGCCCACTTGGATCCTAGTATCTTGAGCCACGTTTTTAAGGTGTTACGGTTGCTAGAAGTCCAGACTTCGTAAGGAAGGCTGTCAATCTTGGGGTAAGCATTCTTGAGCCGGTCTTGTATGTCGTAGAGCTGGGATTGAAGTTCGGGAATGGAGGTGTCGAAGTTGATGCTCAAGGAGGGGTCGATAGCTTGAATGCCTTCTGATACGATTGCTGACCGGAGACCCTGGGATGTGAGAGGCCAGTGCTTCTTCGCAATTATGGATTGGCTGCGTGGTATGGGATCCGGCATACTGCCAACGGTGACCATGGCAGGCTTGGACTGTACATCAGAAGAGGAGATAGTTGGCGGTGGTTTGTCGTCGACGGTGACCTTTTGCGTGAGCATCCTATTCTTTGGTGCGGACTGTTCCTCATCCGTATGCCTGGAAGATGCATATACATGTGGAAACTCAGTAGTTGGCCTGCCGGTTTTGTCTGGCTGGGTTTCGGCGCGTTTCGAACCCATTTCTTGCACTGTCACGGCGGGCCCAGACCGTGGAGCTGAATAGGAGACGACTGAGGGTGTATAGTCGTCGTTGAGGGGCCTGATACCCGTGTTCTGATCTGGTTGAGCTTTCGGACGTCGGCCCAATAATGCGTCTAGCGCTGCTCTAGCGAGCTCTCTCCCTCGATTAGGGACTAGGGTTGGGTTGCTCTTGTTCGTAGTCTTTGCGCTCATTTTCTCGTCTAATTGAGCTTCGGGTCTGGTCAACTCTGATTCTTGCGCTGTCTTTTTCTCTTCCTCAACTGAATCTCGTCTGGGGTTGACGCGGTCACTAGTGGGAGGGAAGAACTTCGTAGCGCTGTCCGCAGTCCCGGACTCTTGCTGCTCTGCGCTGATCTTTTTCCCGTCATTTTCCATCATTTCCTCGAGTAGTCTCGTTGCGCCTGCTGTTCTGAGGATCTTCTCGCCATTCTTCACGATGTCTTCCAGCTTCATGCGCGACGGACTGGCAAATTTCTTCAAGACAAGAATACTCTTCGCAACTTCCCTGAGCTGTTTGGCTCTCTCGTCCGGATCAAGCACTCCTTCCCGTTCCACAGCATTGATCAATGCAGCCGCTCTCTTTCTTGCTCGCCATCGCGCTCGTGGTGACAAAACCTCTTCCTGAAACACATCTCTCCTCGCCTGGCGGGCGGTAAGAGGTTTCAATTCTGGTGAATTTGCAGCGGCAATCATCTCGTCGCGCTTCTTGGCAAGTGCATCTCTCTTAGCTCGTAGCTCCTCTACGCTGGTCATCGGTTTGGGTGTCTCATGCTGGGCTTTGGCTCGTGGAGGCTTTGCGGCCTTGACTTCTTTTATTAGGCCTCCTATGTCTGATTTACCCCCGCCCTTGGAGGAAAATGGGGCTTCGTCGTTATCTGCTTTTAGCGTAGAGGATGGTTGGCTTTGCGAGGAGCTCGTTGAAAGTGGGCGCCCGAAGACATCTGTATCGCTGATATTGAGCCGCCGCCCTTTGTTCTGTATTTGGGTATCAGCGTCTGCCCTTGATCTGTTGTTATATTCTTTCACTTGCGTTTCGTGTCGCGAATCGTGTTTTGATGGGTCTTGCCGCACATTAGATACTCCGTCCCCAGTAAGCGGTCGGGGCACGTGTATGCCAGCTAGCTCTAACCTCTTGGTACCTTTGTAGAGAAATGCATGCTCATCAGGCACCGGCGTAGCAGAAGTTTGACTTTGCGAAATGTCCGTTGGGAAGAGCTCGGGCTGGGAGTCATCGAGCGGTCCGTCCACTGCAACAGGCGTCCCTGCGAACGCGCTCTTGAGCGTCTCTAACTCCCCTTCCAGATCTCGAATCCTGACCTGGTGTTCCGCCTGCAGCTTCTTCCTCTCCCTCTCTTCGGCCCTCTCAAGCCGCTCCGCTTCCCCAGACTTATGTTCTTGATCCTCCCTGTTGGTCCTTAGCCTGCTCAACCTCATGTGGTTCTTCATCCGCTCACTCCATGCAGCTCTCTGCCACGTCCTCGAAACAGCTTCGTCTGCTTCACGTGGAAAAGCTTCCCAAGTACCAATTGATTCGGCAATGGGGAAATCTTTCTCCATCTTGATGCGCGCTTCGAGAGCATGCATTTTCTGTTGAAGGTTTTTCTCTACCTTCTTCTGGGAACGGCTCTTCCGCTGCAGTGGAGACGATTTCAGTTGAGATTCTGGCTCAGTCAAACCCATGTCCGCCAACAAGTGGTCCACTTCATGTAGCTGGTCTTTAGGTGTAAGACCAGAACGTAATTTCATAAGCAGCTGCCTATCTTGCGACCTCCTCGTCGCATCTCTTCTCTTCATCTTGTCCTTCACTCCGTTGCCTCCCCGGACCATCGTTTTCTTCGCGCGAGGTGAAGAGGTTGAAAAGGCGCGAGGGGAAGTATGCGTTGAAGATAAAGGCGGACCAAGGAATCTTGGTCGTGGTTGAGGTAGGGCGGACCATGATCGGAGGATAGAGGCGCTCGGATACGAAGCATGATGTTCCCGAAATGGTGTTGAGTTGGGGTAGTGAGTTCGGGCTGACGGGTCTGGCAAGTCATTAGCATCATCGCATCACTTGAGACCATGTGGAAAAGGGTGTAGTGGGCACAAGTAGCAATTGGTGTA
This sequence comes from Lophiotrema nucula, assembly GCA_010015825.1. Taxonomy (NCBI): domain Eukaryota; kingdom Fungi; phylum Ascomycota; class Dothideomycetes; order Pleosporales; family Lophiotremataceae; genus Lophiotrema; species Lophiotrema nucula. Next base: position 269,860 of record ML977314.1, on the reverse strand, counting down.
ATCGGACAACAGCTCGTCTATATCATGATATGACTGCCATATAAATGTAAAGCTCCCGGGACGCCAACCATGCTGTAGTAGCCGCCGTTATACGTGTAGTATCGTGAGATCATCCCAATCCTTATGAGTAGGAATCGTAAATGCAGAGACAAGAAGGAACGTAACTTCACCCACCAATCAAGATCATAGGTCGGTTCTCCATATTGGCAAGGTCTCCCATATCAGCATGCTTCTCTGCTTTGCGCTTGACGGCGGCTCCGATCACTTGCAGAAGCTCCTGCTCTCGTTCACCCCAGCCAAGAATAGTTTCATCGCTTAGACGACCTTCCCTTCGGTCCATCTCGATCTGCTTTATGCGGTCGAAGGCTTCTTGATCGATCGGCTCGCCGCCATTATCTTTGCGGAGGAGATCGCGCAGGGACACTTCGGCGTTGCCGTGAAGACAAACCTTGAGATTCCCGTCGCCGGTAATGCGCAGTCGATTACAAGTTCCACAGAAGTCGTTGGTCATGCTTGAAATGAAGCCGACCTTGCCAGCGAACCCCGGCACCTCGTAGGTCTTGCTCGTGTCGTTCTTGTGCCCGGGGACTCTTCGTAGGTCGGGATATTTGGTTTTTATGATGTCGAGCATCTCTTGGAAGCTGATCATCTTGCCTTCACTCCATTTGTTCCCGCCGAACGGCATGTACTCGATGAAGCGGACCTCGATTTCCTTTTCGCGACCCATCTCCACGAAAGGTATGATCTCCCGCTCGTTCAGCCCGCGCATGACGACGCAATTGACCTTGAGCTTGATGTTCGCGCCCAGCCTGTTCATGTCCAGAATGCGCTCAATTGACTTCATGACCGCGTCGAAGCCTTTTCTCCTCGTCATGATCTGGAACTGGAACGGGTCCAATGTGTCCAGGCTGAGATTGACGCCCGTCAAGCCTGCTTCTACCATGCTGTCCAGCTTCCTGTGTAACGAGATGCCGTTCGTTGTGAGCGCGAGTTCGCGAAGACCCTGCGAGCGCAGACTGCCGATTGAGTGCATCAAAGGAACGATATCGCGACGCACGGTAGGCTCGCCCCCGGTGAGACGGATCTTGGTGACGCCTTGGGATACGAACAGCGACGAGAGATAGAAGATCTCAGGGGTGGTGAGCATGTGCGCTGGAGGCGAGAGAGGAACGCCCTCTGAATTTCAGGTAAGCAATTGGAGTCTCGGGAACTGGGGCTTGTCGTACCTTCGGGCATGCAGTACAGACACCGCAGATTGCACCGCTCCGTGATGCTGATTCGCAGGTAGTCATGTTGCCTGTCGAACGAATCGGTCAAGAACTGCGAAAACGGCTTCGCGTTCTTTATCGCATCTTTGCGCTCTTGAAAGCTCCTTCGCGATGCAGCCGGCGCCGGAGGAAGATCAGACGGAAGACCTGGGCAGTCCACAGCAGGCTCCTGGGCTATCGCCTGTGTTGCAATGGTCCTGGATGTATGGAGGGCTCGTCTCGGCGAGTTGTGCAGCGCCTTGCCACGAAGAGCAGCGCAGCGCAGTGCATTGCGCGCTGCGGCAGGACCCGGTCGCATCGAGACCATTGGCGCCATTATGGGAAGGCAAAGGACCCTCTGCCAACATCTGAAAAGAAGAACATGGGGTAAATATACACAACAGAACGGAGTGGACGAGCAATGCTTTATGGAGCTGCATCGTCACTTCGGCAGGGATATCTGCCATGTCTTGGCGCGCGGAGGCCGGCGGTTTACTCAGCTGTCCGCGGCCTAAGAGTGGGGTACAAGCGAGTGAGACGCCTGCCTTGCCACGGTTTGCCGTCGGATTGAATGGCCTGTCGTTCTTCGGAGACTTCTCCTTCGTCTGACTCCATGCTCGCATGAAAGTCGGATTACGAGTTTCGTGCATGTTCTTCCTAGAGCTACTCAAGTAGGCTAGCGCCGACCTCGGGGGTCTGCTCCGACTGCAGGTTATCTTGGTTTCGACTACGTGTTGCTATATTCTGCACAGAGCCTGAAGATTGATTCATGTGAGCGAGAAATCCAGGTGTTTCAAGAATTTCCACATGGTATCACAATTGCACAAGGTTTCAGAAGAGATATGCATCAGTAAACAGCTTCATAAAGATACGCAAAGAGCTATGTACCGAACACCTTCAAATGCAGCAGATCCATACCAATTCAGCTCGATCGAGACGAACGAGCAGTGCTGGCTAACACAATAGATGGATCCGCAAAGAGCTATGTACCGAACGCCTTCAAATGCAGCAGATCCATACCAATTCAGCTCGATCGGGATTCTCGAGCAGTGCTGGCTAACATAGTGGATGGATCCGAACCATGTAGGACGAAGCGCCTGAAAGGGGTGTCGCAACCAGGAGACAGCGAGTCATGAGTCAGCAAGCCAGAAGACAGCAAGCCGACCGGGATATCGTGACTCCAAACGCAATGGCGGAACCTCGGTCGTAAAGCAAGCAAGAAAGCACAATCCGTAAACATCCATGGAAGGAATGTCGCACCCAGTCCGTAGCCACCATCTAGTCGTCCTCCTCAGATGAGTCGTCACCACCACCAACCTTGGCCTTCTTGCTCGGGCTCGGCACCTCATCCTCATCCCTAGTGCGCTTGCGTGACTTCTTGAGTTCGTACGCACCCAGCTGTTGCTCCTGGACGATGTCGCGATAGCAGTCAAGACCCCTCTTGCCATGCTCATGGTACCGATCACACCACTCTTTCGGAGTCTTCTCTTCGATCTTGAGTGTCAGGCGAGCGCGTACGAGACGGAGAGCAGTCTGCATGACATCAAAGACTAGGTCCGGGTGCCACTTGTCCTTGTACTTGTCCATAGCAACCTCGATGTTCTTGCCGCAGAGAGCGATGTTGTCGGCCCAGAGGACGCGAGCGCCGGAACGGGGAGCAGTGTAGGTGTACAGGTCGTGGAGGAGGCCGGGATCGAAAGCAGTGACGTGTTCCTCGAGCGATGGGTTGGCGCCGACGTTGGCCATCTTCTCGTCATCCTTGTCGTCCTTGTCCTTCTTGTGGCTCTTGTTCGGTTGCCAGAGGATTCGGCCCTCGTCTTGAACCTTCTGGAAGGCTCGGATCCAGGTATCGATGACGAGGTCGCAGGTGTGGTAGTCCTTAGCGTGGAAAGAGAGGATGTAGAGCTTGATCAGCTGTTTGGCAGACCAGGGAACGTCACGTTCGCCTTCATCCGCGGTGTCATCGTCAGCGGTGAGGTCAGGAAGGCTAGTAGGCATCTTTCCTGAAGCGGCTTGGGTACGGAGGTAGTCAGAAACATCGCGGACGTCTTCGCTGATGTTGGCGAGGTACTTCTCGAGAGGAGTTGCAAGAGCTGGAGCAATGGAAGCTTCGGCAGCTAGAGTCGGAGTGGAAGATGGCATGAGCTCGTCAGATGCGGTGAAGGCGTGCTCAAGCTGAGCTTCAAGGTCATCCTGGATAGCTGGTGCTGGAGGGCTTGAGGACTCAACGAAAGAGGCATCCGGAACGCTCAAAGCTGCCTGAGCTGGCTCACGGAGCCTGTTGCCTCGACGGACGGTAGTGGGCTTAGAGACAGGTTTCTTGCTCTCGTAGGTCTTGTCCTTGACCTTGCGCTGGGTGGCCTTCTGCTTGGGTGGCATCGTTTTAGGCGGTTGGAGCACTTCGGCAGGCTTTGACGGGGTGGTTGGAGGGTTGGGTTGAGGGCGAGAGGCCTGCAGGCTCGGTCGTGCAGTGCCTCGATATCCGGTCTGGAATCCGGAGAAGAGTGTCTTTCGACGCTCATCCTTGGCGCGAGCAGCCTCTCTCTCACTTGCCGCCTTCTCTGCTGCCTTTACCTTGCGCTCCCTCTCACTTGCCGCGTCCTTCCTGATCTTCACCTTCAGATCCGCCGCCGCCTTCTCCTGGTCAACTTCACTAGTGAAGATGATTGCCTTAGCGGCCGAAGACGATGTTGGCTTGGCGTATGGCCGAGCGCTAGGCTCAAGCCTGTCTCTCTCACTCGCAGTGAGAGCGATGGTGCGCGGACGGTCGACGGTTCGGTTTTTCGGAGGCAGAAGAAATGAAGGCGCCTTCACCTTCCGGCGAGGAGGGACTTGGGATGGCATAGTGAGGTAAAGTAGGATTGAGTGAAGTAAATGTAGTCCAAGTAAGTCTAACTGAGACGTGATGAGGTAAAGGTCGTAATAATTCTAGAGAAGTAAAGGGGACTGGCAAAGGTTTTATATTGCAAACTAAGAGTGAAGCTGCATTTCCCTAAGAGTAGCTACAATACGATGCTAACAGCGACAATAGGAGAGAAAAGAACAATAGCCTCACAATAGGTGAGAACGTTGAAAATAGCTGCTTCACTTCTATGAGAGAAGAACAATAGGCGCACAGACCAGTTTCCTGCGGTGAAGGTCACAGTGAATAGTGAAGAATCTCACTACAATAGAAAGGAAAGATTTTTAAGAAGACAGTGAAGGAGTGCTAGTGAGATTTTCATTGTGTTTAACAAAGTATAATAGTAGCGAGAGATCTTACGGTAGATTAAGCCAGACAGAGTTCAGACGGTGCGACTGGATTGTCTGATTGGGAGGGATCGAGGACAGTAGCTCCGAAAAGTAGAAGCACTTCGTATCTCATCTATCGCAGACACTAAGATCTGATACTCGATGCAAGATCGCCCTTAGCGGCTCATCACGTACTTCTTGCAGCAGTTGAACCTCTCCTGAAGCACTTCTGCCAGGATGTTACAATATAGGACATTACCTATCCTCGACACAAGGCAACATTAGCCCGTCATATCCTCGGGTATATCTGTTGGAACTCGACGAGGACGTAACATAGCTGTTACTAGCTCATCTTGACAAAGGGATGCGGCTGCGTCAGTAACGCTACTACGCGAGTACGGGCACCCGGTGCATTGACTTGGCGCGGAAAGTCAAAGGACTATGTACGAAGTTGCTGCTCTTGACGAGGCAGTGGCTTCCGAGCAATGGACCATCCTCGTCGCATCTCTTCTCCGACCTGTCCAGGCACAATTTGAGGACCTCGGAGCATTGGTCGCCCAAGTATACGATGAGCAATCGCGAAGTCTTTTCCATCCATGATCTTTAAAAGAGGTTTAGCAAGATCATCGGACAATTTACGTATGCGCTCAAAGATCTGGAGTATGACACGAGAATCCGAGATGTTCTCTAATTCTTTCCAATCTTGGTCGTGTCCGTCGTTAAATCGATCGAGCTCCCCTTCCAGATTGCGATGCCGTAGATCCTGGACAAATGGTTCAATAACCTCCATAAATCGATTCAATTCATGCGAAGAAATACGATGGTAGTACTTCATATCTAAAGCCCTCATCATGAAATGATTCAGCAGCTTGCTCCGTACTACTTTCGCATGGTCGTTTTTAACATCGATCCGCGTTAGACAGTAGGTGTGCTCGGGGATGAACTTGTGCGCTTCGTGGTAAAACCAGTGCTGAGCTTGCTGATCGCCGTCTGGGTTATCGACACCGACATTGATTCTACGGACTGGTATACAACTCAGAGCGAGCCAGTGGATCAAACAACCAAGGCCCCAAATATCGAACTCCGGACCGAAACGCTCCTCAGCTTCGGGAGGTGTCCAGCCAAAGGTTGCATAGTGGCCGCGCGGTGGTTCTGGGTCAGGATTCACAACCGACGTTCCAAAGTCTGCAGGTTTCAGGGTCGGCCACTTCTTTCCAGGTTGCTCCAGGTAAAGGACGTTCTGATGCTTGAAGTCTCCGTGGATGATACCACAGGAATGGAGATGGGCGAGAGCGGCGGACATTTGCTTGAAGACTCGCCAGAGAAACGCTTCCGGGACGTCACCTTTATACTTGTTCTTCCACTGCTCCAGATCGCCTTGGCAACGTTCCATAACAAGCATTCCTTTCCTAGGGTTGGATGGATGATTGCAGTACTCGAAGTACTTCACGAGGTTCTCATGCGCTCCAAGGGTTTTGGTAATGGCAACCTCATGCGGTACGCGGTCTGGGCATACGCGAAACACTTTCACAGCAACCGTAGTTCCTCTTTTCAAAAGGTCTTTGCAGAGGAAGACATCGCCACTTCCCCCTGAACCTATCAACTTTATACTTTTATAACGGTCAAGGAAGGTTTTGATTTGAGGTTCTGGCGGTTGGTCGAGTGGCGACTGCTGCTTCTTCGCCGAAACTGGAGAGCTCATATCAGGGTCCTCTGCTTCTGGCACAGCCGGCAAATGATTTTCCTTTAGCCTAGGAGGTACTGGTGAAGGAGCCTGAACGTCTTGGGAATAAACCGAAGACGAGACGGATGGGTTGTGCTTCGGACTAGGGTAATACCGAAAGCACCTCTGTGAGTTGAGGGCCCACTCAAATTTGTCAGTTTCTTGAAGCGATTCAGCTGTTTCTATTCGTGTGTTCTCATCATTGAGAAGTACAAACAAATCTTGAAGATTGTTGCTGAACGTGCGAGCGCTTTCTTTCAAAGACTGCCATTTGGATCGGGCCTCGCTAACAGTTCGGTACCCATAGGTAGTCTTCCGACCATATGTGTTGGTGCTTTGAGATTGCTTATCATGAGTCAGCCCATTTTTAATTTTCAGGAGAATGGGCATGATGTGCGTATGAGCGATCTTCGTTAAGTGGCTGTAGGGTTAGGATATATATTGACAAGCAAACTTGATCATAACATCTTTGATATAGATATTGTGTACCCAGAAAGATCAGGGGTTCACAGTGGTGACCGAAAAGCGAACGACGAAGCATTTCGGGATGTCAACGCACAATGTAAGATGAAACCGCTGAATTTCAGGCTCCCTCAAACACATCCGGGTAAATAGAGTAGTCCTACCATAGACTTCTCAGCATTTACACAAAGTTCTTCCAGCATTTCCAGATATGTTATCTACACTACTGAGTTTTGCAAAGGCAGAACCAACGACGAAACAGTCTGTAAACTGCACAGAAAAACGCCACCTTCTAACTTGTGGACATTATGTTTCAACGCTAGAGTCCAATGAACGCTGCGGATCCTCTTGTGTCAACTATCAGTCATCTATGTTCGTTCTTTCCCGCCCTAAGCCTTTCATCTGCCGGGTATGTTTTGCCCTGAGCATTCTCCAACAGTACTCGGCGTGGAGGAACGATATTGCAGCATCCGCATACTTCCAGAGTTTGCCACATTGGTATGTGGCAAGGAATATATGCAGATGGTGGATTGACAGAGGCACCTGAAGATGCTGTGATGATATTCGAGGACGCTAGTATTGAGGAGATCTTTCCCTATATGTATCTTGAGGATCTGAGGGATACGATGGAGAGACTATTGATGGAACAAAATCGCATATTGATAGGCCAAAAGAAAGAAGCACGGGAGGTGCATTGTCCTACTGATCTGGGAAAGTATGATAGAGAAGGCGTCCAGCTCGAGGAAGCAGAAAACGAAACGAACACTGAGAGCGACTTGAGGGAAGTATTGGAGTTGTGGAAGGGGTAGGACAACCGAAAGCTGAACGAACATATTCTCGAGGGATCCGAGCGTCCAGACAGCAGTTACAGGGCGCTTCCAACGGCGACGCGTGTCCGCTTCAGCACCGCGATCAAGTACGCTGCTCACCCAAATCCTGAAGAGTATATACAAGCATACTGTCAGGACTAGAAGACAACACCAGATCAGAAACCCTTGTCGAAGGCTAGATGACAGGCAGCTTATTCACTGGCTTTTTAGCCTGGAAGATAGCTCTCCCTTGTTCCCTTCTCGTTGCTCCGACAAATAGCATCTATCATCCGATGACGTAACAAAGCGTCAGCCAATGACACATCACTGTAACCCTTATTCAAACCTTCTCTCGCCCAGGCACTCCAAGAAGAACCTACATTGAATGAAAAATCGCCTTCTCTGGTTCACCACCTTTTTCTACCTCAATTGTCTCTTTCTTAGCTGATTTATTGACGTATTCGAGAATCGGGTGGAACATCTTTATATGACCAAACACGGCACCCAAGACGAGCGAGCCTTCGGTTCCGTTAATTTCTTAATAGAAGTTCCGCCTAGTCCGCGACACGTCTCCTGCATAAGTGACATCCAAGGACCCTCCACTCACAAGAGTGCCGCTGAAGGTGACATAATCGTACGTCTTCTTCTGGATCTTACTAATTTCTTTGCCTGTTTGTCCACGAGCGTAGTTTCCGGTATGAAGTTCTTGATCAACGCGTTCAAAGTCTCCACCTCACCGAGAACATGACAGAGAGCATCGACAGCGTGACCCATGGGGATACTAACAAGCGTGGCTCCGTTCCCCTCATCTATGCCGTAGAGCATGTGCTCTGGATTCTTAGGTTCGCAGCCCATGCCGTAAGCATACATCTACGTTCCAAGAATCTTGCCTAGCTTCATGGAACAAGACGAAGCCGAGTCGATTCGGATTGCGACGAGCCAAGGATGATTCCGCAAGCAAGGCAAGACCTGAATTGACGTTTAGCGAGGAGGTGGATTGAAGAAAAAATGATATTGACGGCCTCAGGGGGGAAGAGATCCCGAGAACGGCTTAACGATTGGTTAAGCACGGTGCAAGGATGAATGGCAGGACGATGTAGTCCCAAAATGTTGGTGATAAGTTGCTGATTGACGACATCAAGGGCTCTAGTGGACTACCATCGTCTAAGCAGTGTTCCTTCACGTATCTTCTTCCGTTTTGCGACCTGTCTCGATCTCTAGAGCATCTCATCATCGTCATCGCTGACCCCAGTACAATCGCCTCCTCGGAACTTCGGCGTTACAATTCCCTGAGTAGCGATGCTGTTCTGATCGTCGCCATCTTCCTGCTTCTCATCGACACTCATTAACCCGAGGTCACCCATCAGCTTATCCATAAGCTCGTCTCCCTTACTTTCCCCAACTTTGGTATCCAGCAATCTATCAGCTAGCTGATCAATGTCCTTCTCCAGATTCTCTTGCTCCTTGGTCTTTCTCACCACACCACGAGTCTGGATCGGCGAGCGGTAACGATAGTGCTTATCATGTTTGGGCTTCTTTTGTTGATGCCTCGACGATCTACCTTCATTGATGTCCATATCGGAGACGTCGGAATCCGCAGCCGGCGAGGCGCTTCTATCGCGAGTCTTGCTATGAGCCTCGTCTCGGTAGCTCCAATTACGACCACGAGGTGGATTAGGTACGCAAGGTCGAGGTGCCGTACGTGCAAGTTCATAATCGATTTTGCGTCCAGTAAAATTCAGGTTCAGTGCAATGTCTTGTGATGGTGCGTCCATATACGTGTAGGTCTCCACATCGGACAGTCGAAACACCCCTGATACACCCTCCGCTGGGCGCATATGGTATTCGAGGAAGTAGTTGTCAATTAGACGCGCCACCAACCGGTGTGTCCAGAAGACCACTTCTTCCTCTGTGGTGTTATGCAACTCAGCTACTGGCTTGCCATCTACCATGGAGCGTTGCTCGTTCAGCTTCCTGAATTGCTGTCGGATCCACGCCTCGATGCAGGTTGGGCAGACAAATCGTACTTCGCAGATGCTGCTGAAGGACTGCATGTGTAGACCCGATGTCTTCAAGAACACATATCGAGTGCAGTTCGGACCACATGGCTTCTTGCTTATCACATCGCCCTCAATATTTGCCCCTGGATCAACAGTATGTCCGCAAGCCAAGTCATGGCAATGCGTAAGGCTACTGGCGCAGCTATCTCCAAAGTTGGACGAGCACGACCCATCTTCAAGGTTCATCTTCTGATCTTGACGTACGCTGAGGGATGAATCCTCCATCATTGACGTCAAAGTTGGAAGCTGATCATGGTCCTGGCAGAACTCGGGATTTGATTGCATTGTATGCCAATAGCGCCGGAGGACTTGCCGAGGGGTGTAGTCGAAGGATATGCGCCAGGGTCTGGACAAATCTTGGGGTGTCGGCCGAGCTGGAAACATTGTCAGTAACTATTGTATTGTTTCCTTCTGATGGCGTTTGTACCTCGTTGCCCCACCAATATTCAGGGGTTGGGGTTGTTGATGTGAGTGCGGGTAAGCTTTTGGGTAGCTATGCAATAGAATTGATATTGCGACGCACATGCCCCGGAATAGGGGTACAGATACTACAACTGTGTTACCTTGTAGGAGTACTTCGTCGGTCAAACACTACTTAGGTGAGATCTCGCCCGGAATATTACGGCGCTTCACGATTCTTAGCACGATTCGTAGTACGATCCCAGAAGCCGGTCGCAACGTGCAGCGACAATGAAGTATATGATTTTTAGTCAGTTGGAATCCTCACCGCGCCGAACTGTCACCCAGCGCGATGATCACACTTAGCGCGCCGACCTCTCATACGCTCAGTGCATGCAAACAAAGGTTTAGTGTTCCGCGAATGCGCTCCTTCCCACTTCCCCCCACCACAGGCACAACTCGTATGTTTGGCAACCTTTTCTCCCGTCTGAAACAAGCGCTCCAGTCCAATTCATCGGCAGCCGACAGGATGGCTAAAACAAAGCGCGATTACCAAGAGCAAACAATGCCGGTCGTTACCTTTCCACGCTACGATCTTGAAGACGACCAGAACAATCCTTGCCTGATCCCTATGCCATTTACACACCTCCTTGACTGCGGCCACATCATCAGCACCTCGAAAGAGAATGAATCATGTGGCCGGAATTGTGCGCATATCGCGGCGTCGAAAAAGCTTCCTCGGACAACGAAGATACTGGGCTTCAATTGCGAAGCTTGTGCTGAGGAAGCCGTTGAGAAGGCACCCAAAGCGAAAGACTCAGGTTCGTCGCGCTGGACCTACTTAAAATTTCCAAGGGCTGACTTCGAGATAGCTGAAGTCCAGGAGGGTATTCGAAAGAACAGAGCGGACGATGCGAAGACGAAGGGACTACGCCAGTGCTACATATACGCCAGTAATACCTCGATCCCTTGCAATAAAGGAGGGGAGCTACTCAGCGGATACACGCCTGATCCCGGTCATCAATTTGACAAGGCAATGCCTTCAACGAGCAAAGCTTTCTTCCGAGACATCAATGAGAAATTACCTGAAGAGTGTGTTGTTCATTCGCCTGTAGGAACCAATGAGAATGAGGCGATTAACAAGATGCCGAAGAGGCGCGTTCTACCATGGGAAAAGAACAAGGAGCCGAAGGCCAAAGTGGCAGCTCATTCGGAGGAGGCTGCACAGAATTCTGCCCCGATGAAGGAGACGACACGGAAGCGGAGGACAAAAGATCTTGAAGAGCAAGCCATCGTTGAATCCTCCAAGAAGTTCAAGACGTTAAGAAGATCTTCAAGTTCGAAGCGAAAGAAGATCAAAATAGCGGCGAGGGAAGAGTCGAACAGCGAGAAGGAGGAGACTGAAGATGAGGCAGAGACTAAAAGCCCCTTTTTCTCAGCCAAACCACGAGCTCGACAGGCCACACGAGGCTACCCATCATCATTGTCGGGAGAATACGACGAACAGCGAATTGGAAACAAGGATATTGAAGATGAAGTTGAGGCAAATGAAGAGCCCACAAGCCGCTGGACGCGTTCCAAGCGAGATACACAAGTTCAGACGTACACCCCAGCAGTACTCGGGAATAAATCGTCGGCTACGATTACCACACGACAATTGCGCGGTTCTCGAGTGCGCTGTCGCGTCCATGGCGATGACCATGATGAGGAGTAGGAGTGCCAGATGTTGTGAAGTGGGTGACCTTTCATGGGTGCTACGTCCAACAAGGACTACTTGGATTGGATATCGGCCAAGTGTCTGCAGTGCTTCCAAGCAATGGTCCAAATTGTGGAAGATGGAGCTTTTCTATATGGGGCCTCCCGCATCAGAGTTGATGTAACTTTAGCTGGTTTGATGACCTCAGACTGGTTAGTTATTCCGTATGTAGCCAAGATCGTTATCCTAGACAAACTTGATTAGACGATCCCTCAGTTAAAAAAAGCTTCCTCAACGACGCAGAAAGTGAATATGCCCGTACCCACATCCCGTCCTGCGGCATGTGGTTTGGTATTGGGGTGAGAGTTCGACCTGCGGGCGCGACAATGCGAGGGGCTTAGTAACCAGCCCCTCATCCATCCCGCGGGCCGAGCAAGGGGGGGTCGCCTTGCCAGCTCAATCATTTACACACGATCTTCCACAACCCCTCAGGTCGAATGTTGAAAGTACACGTTACCTGCAGTAGACATTGGATAGCCCAAGTGTTCGTCCGCTGCGGGACGGAGTTAACCGCGTGTCCAGAGGCTCTAAACAAGGATAGTTTCGAAGCTGACAGATCACTTGGCTCAGCTAAGCTTCGAACATTTTCCTAATCAGTGAGCGCTATCTACCCTTGGCGCCTAGAAGGGTACCCTCCCGTTGCTGACAGTACCCGACGCTTCTCACACTACGAGTAAAGAAGTATGCTTGAAAATGGTATTTCTCATGAGCCTCTCGTGCAACATGTCAGTCATCTAATTATCGCCGTGTATAGCGTATTCCTTCAGTGGCCCTTGGACGTAGCAGGTCGAAACGCATCGGGCGCAGAGAGAGCGGGTTTTGCGCAGTCCGCGATACAACACATACCATTGGCTCGTGGAAGGTCATCCAGTGACTGCACTGTGATTACCAGTACCGACCACCTTCGAGTTTCGGGGCTCTTGCATGATTTATGCGAGCTCCAGATCTACCGTTCTTGGCATCTAGCGAACGCACAGCGAATTACGACTGACTTCCACGAGATCAATCACGATTTATTGAGACCAAGATTTTCCTATTTGGGAGACTCATGATGAGGAATTTCACGTTCGTCACCCACAAGGGTGGCCGCCCTGAGAAAGCAGAATTGGTCAAGTCTCACGTTATGCGAGAGGCCCAGAGGAAGCGAAGAGAGGACAAACAGCGGCGCCAAAGTACGAACAGCCCAAGCGTTTGCTTATAACGAGTTCAAATTTGCACCCAACTAACTTAGTTAGGGATCCTGAGTGGATCATTGTACTTATTCCCACTGTCGACTTCCTCCTTCTCAAGAGCGGCCTCGAACTCTGCCGAGCCAGTCGAACTATCAACCTCGCCCCCGCCTTCTATATCCGCCGATGTAGGATCAGTTAGCTGTATAGAAAGTTCAGACCCTTTTAAATCATCGCATTCTCTAGAAAGCCATTGTACGTGGGCCGTCGACTCTCTGCCGCTTCTGGACGGGCTCAGGACTACCTACCTGGGTAGTCTAGAAAACTACGAGTCTGCTTCGGCCGATGCTTATGATCTTTCCTTACCTCACGCGCCCTGTTGTGCCTCATTCGGAAAGACCCACGAAGAAGTCTCGAATGCCCTCCACGACTTCTTGGAACGCAATAGCAACCTTGAACTATTGACCAGCGACTTTGAGAGTTCACCAAAGTCACAACCATCGCCCTTTCCGCGCGTTCTAAGGCAACCTTCGCTTTTGTACGCGACTGTTATAGGCGAGACCACACCGTCAGATCCCGCATGGATGTCCCATGGCTTGTTTGATAGGGTTGTCGAACTTACATGGCACTGTAGGCAACCCCGCTTTTCTTCCTTCGTTTCCAGACATCAAGCTGCCACATGAGTGGTCCTGCAGGTATTCTGTCTCATTGCCGAGATACCCCGCTAACAGTATTTGATTACAGATGGCAACACGCTGCTAGTTGAGCGCGCGGGACACCCACCAGCTAATCCGTGCCTGTACTGGCAACAAGTCTCACTTACGAGGCCCACAGTACTTCTTACTTGTGCATTATTTCATTGTGCCTATCAGGAAGTAGTGATAGGTGGTTCTAGTGACAACCACGATTACTATAAGGCAAAGGCTCTTCAGCTTATCAACACTGCCATGTCGAATCCCGATACCGCGATATCCGATGACAACATCGCTGCAGTTCTGTCTATGTGTATGTACGAGGTGCGTTGAACTTCGTTTCGTAAGACTCGTTGCGATGACTGAGCGAAGACAGAACTTACGCGGATCGAATCTGTTGATGACACACCTGAGAGGTCTTCGCCAGATGGTGGACATGAGAGGAGGCATCAACAACCTCCCTGCAGATCAAGGACAGCACCTCAGTGAGAACATTGTCTTGTACGAAGCCTTATACGTCCTGATATGCTTCAACTTACCTTTACGGTAGACAAGATCTGATTCATGCGACTTGTTCGAACGTACCACCCTTCCTCATAGACATCTACGGACCGATATTGCGAGACGTCCGAGGCATTGGGACGGAGCCTTTCTATCCGCAATCGCCTCTCCGAGTCATTGACACCGCCAACTTCGACGGTTTGGATCCACAACTGCAATCAAGCTTCCAAGTCTTGAAGGATGCCTTCGACGGTTTAGAGATGCTATGCATTGAAGCGTTTGACCCGGACACGGCTGCTGACGAAGCTGCTGCATTCAAGATACGTCGCGACGCTTTTTGGACACGTCTCCAGCAAAGTGAAAAGCGAGATGACACCGATGAAGTGCCCGGCGCTTTAGAGAAACGCGTAGAGGAAGCGGTCCGTCTCGCAGCCACCATCCACTTCCGCGCGGTCGCACTCAGGATACAGCATGGCGATGAAGCCAACGCTACGACGATAAAACGGTTACATATGCTCGTTCGCAAGATTGATAGAACATTCTGGAAGATCGCGCCGTACACATACCTTTGGATACAGCTCAATGGAGGTGCTGCTTCACACAATCACCCGGAATATCGGCCCTACTTTGTTAGCGAGATCATGCGACTTGGACTCAGCGTGGGATTGTACGACTGGAGGCCTTTCAGACAAACCCTTGCGAGCTTTTTGTGGTTGCAGCAGTACCTGCGCCGTCACAAAACCGCTCCTATGACATGAGGGGCTGATTGGTTTCGTATGTGCGCGATGCTTGGTGTCATAACAACATATACTCATAGACTCCCATTCCGTCACAAATTGCGATGTTCCAGCTCGATTCACTCTTTAATGCGGGTCATAGAGTTCCTCCGATTTTCCTCTCTAACATATCCAACCGTCATATCGGTGCCACACCGAAGGGCAGCGAATCCGGTTGGCAAGTCGCATTCGGCGGCGAAACTTCCCATTATGCAGATAAGCCTGCACATACATCGACGTGCAATTCGACCCGCCATTATAATAAGTCGTATGACCACCCTGTTCCATGGCCACCAGCGCGGAGTTCGGAAAATAAGCATGCACCTTCCTCGCAGAGATAAATGGCGTAATAGGATCTCGCTCATTCGACAGCAGCAAGACTGGGAAGCTAGTCTCCTTGCCCGGCTTTGGCGAAAATTGCTGGCTGTTTGGGGGTGTGGTAGACATCTGACGGCAGAGCGCGGCGTAGGATGCGAGTACCTCGCCTCCATACTTGCTACGGCTTTTGGCGTACTTGACATGTGTCGCGAACTCCTCGACAGTAGAGGCGTTGCACCCACCAAAACTGTCCAAGCACACGATCGTAGACGTGGTGTCCCCGAACCAGGCAAACTCCTCAATGATTGACGCGAATTCGGACCCGTTCCTATTCTCCAGCTCGAGCAGATGTTGTGCGAGCATCGGCCATTGCTCGGCTGGTCCGTACTGCTCAGAGAAGAGATACCAAAGGACGTCTTCGTAACGTACAAATATCGGCGCAGACAAGATGGATTTATCTGAGGTCGGAAGAGGAGACTTTCTAAGACTTTCTAATAGTAGATCTAGTCACTCTTGGATCTTTTGGGGCGACGAGGCGTAGAAGACGCATTTGGATGGTCCGGCTTCGTAGCGGTATTGGAAGAAGCTTTCTACTATCTTGTCGACGTCGGCGAGTTTGTTGTTCTATGTCCCAGTAAAATAGTCTTCTAGATTGATGACTCTATCTAGTATGACTTTACTGACTTGTAAGGCGGATGATGATTAGCAAGACGTCCTTAGAATGGTATTGGTAGATTGAAATATGCCCTATCTGGAAAGAGCGTAGCGAATGTACTAACAAGAGCAGTTCTGTACGAAGCACTAAAGTACTACAGCTTTCTATCGGAGCTATTATGAAGCGTATCGACATAGCGAAGTATATCTCGTGCTACTGCAGAAGTTCTTGTGTACTTCGCCTTACCGTCCTTGTGCGCCTCGGAGCACCTTTATAGTTGGGATATGATCAGCAAAATTGTCCTCAAAGTGGTATTGGTACTTGGGAAGCATACCAACCTCCGTAGGCACCCGTAAGCGCCCACTCGTCTGCTATAGATTCTGGCGACTTACTATTAACCTGCGGATAGTAGGTTTCTCTTACGAGCAATTGGGTGAGGCTCGCGACGTCCCGGTGTACGAGCAGGCGTATGCTGCTGGAGACTTACGTGAAGCTTTTTAAATTAGGAATTTTCGAGGGACGTCGGCAAATCCTTAGAAGCGCGGGCGAAGGCTCTTATTTACCAGCTTCGCTTGGGTGTCTGCACAGAGGGCGAGTGCCTCTGGGATCACAGTCCCTTTGTACACCGTTATGTTGTATCCGGCTAGCTTCTTAATATTGATTGCGTGGTCTTTCGTGTTGGGGACGGGTTTCGTGGGACAGACATCGGGGAGAAGGCTTGTGCGTGTTCAGCATAATGAAGATTCTTTCGCGTAAGGCGCGAGTCAGGCGGGCTGCGATCGAGCGAGCGGGCTCGTCATCGGTCAGCAGTATGCAGACTTGAGCGGCGCAGGCGTGGCGGGCTCGGAAGGTCAAGAGAGTACGCGCGGCGCTTTGTGAGGACGAGCACATAAGGAGGACCGCAGGCGAGACCAATACAATAGGGGACATCAAGGGAGAGCAGTATTTAATAGGGGAGTTGTATCCGTTGCGTAAGTAGCGCCCATCATTCTGCGGGTGAACATAGCGAATATGAAAGAATTGCGGGAGGTGCAGCGAGCCGGCGAGGCGGGTAATGGTGAACATAAGGCCTCCAAAACTGAGAAGCATCATATGAACAAGCTCACAAATGCTCTCATTACAGGGGGTCTCCAGTTCCTATGTTGCCCAAACAAACTGGCGCGTTGATGCCCTGGATTGGACGGAGCATGTCGTGGACGGTAGCTTCCAGTTTGAGACAAGAGCCCGTTGAAGGTCTTTACTCCAGAGTTGGTGATGGGTCTTGATTGTGACCAGCTTGAGATGATTGCTGGGGAAGACGTGAACACGAAGAGTCGGCGATCAGTGCTGGAATTCGATATCTGGAAATTGGAAGCTGCGATGAAAGTTCTATGGGCCTGAGCTTGTGAGAAGGGAGGAAAGAGTTATCGGCTTTGGGCAGACCCGGATCGTGAGGTTAGGGAGGATATGGTGAAGCATGCTTAACTCACGTTGACTCGCCAAGCTTTGTTTGCTCATTTGGATCTTGTATATCTCTGTGAATGCCTTGGGTTCTATACTAGCGAGTAGATCCGAGCGAATATCTCAGCTCTGCAGAATTCGCTTACCGTGCTAATTGATCGACAATACCTTTGCCTTCCTCTCCCTGAAAACCCAGTAGATCCCGAACGTCGCCAAAATATTGAACAGTACATAAACGGCCAGATACCCGAAGTTGTGCCACCGCCTCTCAAACTCGACGCCGTAAATTCCCAACAGCGAGGTCGCATTAGCCACTGGGCAACACAAGCAATCAGAAGTCGCATTAGGGTTTATTAGAGATCCCCCAGCCGTGCTGATGAAAGAGTCGAGGTACTTCCCACAGGTTTGGCCACTGGGAGGATTGATGTGAAGGAATTCGAGCTCGGAGCAGTGAATCGGCATGTTAGCAAGGCCTGCAGCCACGGTGCCCTCGATGAAATACGTTATGGGTGACGCGCGGTAGACAAACTCCCAGAAGCGAGGGAGGTCTTTCGGCGGTAAGAGTACACTGATATAATTCTTAGTCCATGTTGTTCCAGAATGATTGTGAGCGGTGCAAAAGCTTACCCGCAGAACACAAGCGACAGCCAGAAGAATAACGTCGCAAGCTGGACCGCCGTCTCCTCGTGATCGATGCCTATACCCACAGTCTGCGAAAATGTCGAGATCCACAAATTGAAAAGCCATATCATGCCGAATGCGAGGCCGCTTCGCTCGCTTGTCCCAAAGCTTGGATCCTGGTTCCGCCAGAGCCCGGTAGGGTACCACCACATGACGAAGATCAGGAAAGCTGCTATCGTTTGCCAGAAGATCTCGATGAGTATATGAGCAGATACCATGACGACCCATGAATATATCTTCGACCTCCTTTCGCGGGCTTCGAAGAGTGCTCTTCCAGATGTAAGCCGCGGGATTACTTGCTGGTCGAGAGTGCTAAACAGTTGTGTGAACAGGAAAACGGAGAAAAAGATGTTCGATATGCCTTGAATGTTTAGGCGCGTGTTGTAGAAAGAAAGACCATTGCAGAGAGTCTGAGATGAGTGAGTCTCTAGAGATGTCGAATATTTGAGAACGACTTACCACTCCAGCGCATAATGCGGCTTTCGAGTAGAGATACATGGGATCGCGCCAATATTCCTGGAATTTACGCTTGACGGCCAGGTGCAATTGACGAGGAAAGGATGCCGCGTACTCAGCTTTCCGACTTCCACTCTGTGAGTCTGCAACGTCTACAGCCGTTTCTTTCAACCCCATGAGCTGATGCAACACTTCTTTCCTTTCATGGCTTCGGGTCCAAATTTCACACCAGTCTTTGTGTGAAACCCCTTGGCAGATGTCAGCCTTATCAGAACGTCTAGTGACGTCCAGGATCCATTCCGCGGGATTTTGGCTGGAGCCACATGCGGCAGCACCATGTCGTTCGAAGTAATCGATCAACGTCGACGCGTCTAGGCCAATGTCACCGAAGTATAGCATTCTGCCAGTCCTATCCAGGAGTAGTAGGCGGTCAAAGATCTGGAAGAGCTGTGAAGAAGGCTGATGTATGGTAACGAGGATGGCTTGTCCATTGTCACTTAGCTTGCGAAGCAGCATACAAATTGACCATGCAGTCTGACTATCAAGCCCAGACGTGGGCTCATCTATACACGAGTTAGCGAGATAAGTCTAAGGTACATGTTCTCGCGTTTGGATACCTAGGAACAGGAGCAATTCTGGTCTAGCCACCATTTCCACAGCAATGCTGAGTCGCTTTCGTTGCTCAACGTTGAGGCCTATGGGTCAGCTATGCCACGACTTAGGACAGTTGCAACATACCTTCACCTGGAACGCCGATGACAGCTTCAGCATATGAACTCATGTCCAGAACATTAATGATATGCTGGACATAGTCCGATCGTTCTGATGACGTCTTGACGCTGGGCTGCCGTAGTTGGGCACTGAACTCTAAAGCTTCGCGAACAGTTGTAGTAGGAAGATGTATGTCTTCTTGCTGAACATAGCCTGTCTTGCGCTGGAAATCTGCCGCACGCTGCTTACTACCAAGGCAGATATCACCTGTCACGATGCCTACCCTGGTTCTACAAGCTAGGATATCGAGGAGACTGGTCTTGCCCGCGCCGGTCACACCCTAGCCACGCTCGTTAGCATGATTCATATCCAGAGAAAGGACGACTTTACCATCAAGGCCGTCAAAGTGGCTGGCTGGACCCATCCTTCCACGTCTTTCAAGATGTGCCGTGGCTCATTCGTGACTTTGATTGTATAGTCGAGAGCACTCCAATGGAATGTCGCCTGATCTTTCACCCGTTCGATACCTACTTTGTTCTTTTGAAACTCTGTCGTCCGGACAAGGGATTGATCATGGGCGCGTTCTTCGCGGGTCAGATGGTGGATGAAACCGGTCGATCGTCCTGTCTCTTCATCTTTGACCTGTTTCGTACGCTTCTTGCTTCTTCGGAAAAGTGGAACTTCTCCCCGAGAACGTCGGGCAGGAATGTACTCAGTCGCAACAAGATGAACCGTGCAGAATATTATAAGCATCGAAAAGATTATCCCGATGTTTCTAAATCGTCTTAGAAGAGAACTAGTTAGCTTCAAGAATACTTGCCTCCAAAGATGGCCCGTTTGAAATCCATATTTTGACACGATGAACGCCGATCCATTAACATCAAAACTCCCGGGTTTTGAACCTATCACAGCACAGACCTTGTTTTCCAAGCCATCCTCAGCATAGGCGGGTCCGACAGGTACAAGGTATGAGCATCTGAAGCGACGGCCGGCAAACTACTTTAGTCAGAAGCGCCATAGCCATGCGACTAGATTATGCGACTCACCTCATTGACCATTAAGCTCTCGTAGGCAAATGCGATCGGATTTAGCCGTCGCAACCAACTCAGCCAAGGGACCATGTCTTTGACCGGGATAATAAAGCCCGTATAGGCGCTGAAGATAAGTATGACCATCGAAACAGGCACCATTGTCTGCTCTATGGTTCTAAAAAGCGATCCCACCATTCGAAAAAACATTGACATAGTCAGTATAGTGGCAAATATGAAGACCATATAGGTGAAGAAGGCGCCCGCGGTTCTGCGCAGATTAGTCATGAAGTAGAGAGTCGTGTTGAACATGATACAAGTCGCGACCTTATTGGGCAGGTCGCAGATGAGCGAAGCGCAGCTTTCGGTGAAAGGATGGTAGAAGGCATATCGATTGTGCTTTTCGACGATGGGCCGCTGGGCCCACATTGCCATGATCTACATGACGCGTTAGTCATAATTCATGAACGCCGTCAACGATATGTATACTTCAAATGCAGGTGCATATGCATTGATCATGAGGGAGAAGAAAACCAGTACAGCTCGTTTGTCAAGGGCATCGGTATCCTCTCCAAGGTTGTAGTAGACGCTGCCCACAACAAGAGATATTATGGTGTTTCCGATTATACCGGCCACAGTAGGGACGTAATTATTGCGGAGCCTCTGAAAACCTCTTCTGATGCAAAGCCATATCTGAAGATAAGTCGGGATCAAGTAGGTCAGCGATTTTTGCCTGCGTCGAGCTTAGTATAACAAAGGTTACTAGGAACGGAAGGCTGACCGCAGAGCATCAATATCGCTTCCTTGATATTTCTTCTTATAGATGGCGTTCACTTCGTCAACCTCTTGAAGAACCGCCTTCGCAGCCGCACTGCGCCTCCAAGCGTCCGCAAACTCGTCGGCAGAGCGTGGTACACAGTTTTCGAAGCCTTTTCTCACACGCCGCTCTTCCGGATGGGTAAGTGATGTCAGAAAGTCGGCAGTCGTTGCCCGGGGACGTCTCTCGAAGCCTAGATCGATAAAGTAGTCTGTAGCCAGCACGGCAGGGCCAAAGTATATTTGACGGCCCTCATATAGCAAGGTAACTTTGTCAAAGTTCTGTGGTAAGCATTAGCTATTTACCCCATGAGGCGCATGTCAAGAATGTACCGTACCTCATATATGGCATCCGAAGCCTGGTAAATACTCATCAATGCTGTTGATCGCATGCTCGTCGTCGAGCTCCTTATCAATTGTACGAAGCCTAGTGCTGTAGAGCTGTCGAGTCCCCGTGTGCTGTTATCCCAACACTGGAACTGGGCTCCACCGATGAACACCTCAGCGATGCTTGTTCGTCTCTTCTCGCCTCCACTAATCCCTCGGATCATTGCGTTCCCGATCTTCGTATCGAAAGCATCACTGAGATTGAATCGTGAGGCGACATCCCTTGCTATGCTGCGCGGATCAGACTTTTTGTCTGACTCTTTCTTTCTTGTGACAGCCGCGAACATGAGAGTCTGACCTAGAGTCAACTCAGGGAAATGTACATCGAGCTCGGCGAGGTATACACAGTCGCCTTTGAACATTTGATGCATCTGTGGATATGTCATGCCTCCGGAGCAACGTTAGCTTTCTTTGTGGAACCATGGATGGTTAAAATGCAACCTACCATCGTAATTGATGTTTGATACATCGTCGATTTCCAATCCGCTTGTTTCGCCAGCTAAGCTCTTTAGAAAAGTAGAGCAGCCACTCCCAGGCCTTCCAAGAACAAGCAACATCTCACCGCTGCATACCGAGCCGCTGAAGTCCCGTAGAATCGGCGGTTTGCTCTTCTTATGGAATGTGAAGAGGCGCGCCAGGATACTGGAGATATATAAAACGTAAGAGGCTACCGTGTGTTGATATGGTATCGATGAACTGGATCCGGAAACATTGAGGGCTCGAAAAGCCACGCCGAGCCGTATCTGTCCGTGGCGTCCCATGTCACGCAGCAAGAGATTGGAAGCAGGTGTTCTCGAGGGTTCGTAGCCCTCGCGACGTAATCGAGTAGGTAGTTCGATAGCAGGTTTGGGGGGAGTGTCTGGCAACTCCATGGTTTACGAGTGGACGTAGCTGCAAGAGAGTGGTGGGGAAGCTTGCGCCTTGCAAAAGTTCCACACGACGGCTTCTATTACCCTCCTATAAATTACCGGTCTGCAGATCACTTTGAGGGCTGTTTTGCAAGGCCACACGGACGGCGCGGCGTTTCCGGTGCAACGGTCAGTGCGCCAGGCACCTTTCAGAGCATTCCGAAGCATGAGACTTCACGAGTGAATGGAGGCCCGGGGCGGTGCAATTGTCACCAGGAGCCAGAGTTACAGTGAACCGGAAATCGATGATACCGCGTGGCTCCTAATCAATTTCTAGGCAAACAGGCAAACTGCTCAATAAAGCTTGTGACACCAACAACTCCCCCTCCCTGTGACACCTTCCTTTTTGCGATACCAACGCCTCCCTTGTCTTTGTGACACCAATACTTTTGCATCCCCCCTTCACATTCTCCTCCTGATGCGGAACGCAATTGGCTTCTTTGGTTTCTCTACGCCCAAGCCGAATTTCCAGGAGCCAAGATCCAGCGTGTGAGGATGTACCTCGATGTCGAATTCTCTCGTCATCAATGCAAGGGTGAACAGCGTCACTCTCTTCGCTAGGAATCTGCCTGGGCAAATCGCGTTTCCGCCTGCACTACGTTAGTCTGGAGGAGTTCATTGTGCATGCATGAACTCTAGGCTTACCACCATATGGCATCCAAGATGCCTCAAGTCCTTGCACGGAAAACGAAGGCTTTCCATCGTTGCTGTGTGGATCAGGCAGGTTTCTGTCTCTCGCTGCCAGCTGCACGGGCCCACTAGAGTTATCGTGAGGGTATGTCACAAATCTATCGGCCCAGAATGACCGCACAGGATGAAGGCCGTCTCTGGTGTTCCAGTAGCTGTCGTCCATGTGCGTCATGCCCGAGTTCACCAAGGCAGTCGCCCCCTTGGGCATCCACCACCTACCAAGGGATATATCGGCGTGAGGCGACTTCACCATAACGCACACGGTCACATATAGTCGAAGTACCTCCGCTTGTATAGATGACAGCAGCGGATTTTTGATCAACTCGGCAGAGTCTATATTGAGTAGTGCAGTCTGGCCAAAGTCTACCTCAAGACCTTCGCGTACGCGCTTGAGCAGAGCCGGATCCTTGAAGACGTGGTAAACCGAAAGCATTGTAGTGGGAATTGCGTTCCCGACCGTACTGTATGTTCTTTAGTGTCTCTTGATAATAGGCTTGATAATAGTGGGAACGCTTACCCCCAAACTAAAGCTAGATCCGCAGATGCAAGAGCATCATCATCATAATTGTCAGCCTGGAGATACTTCTTCTGCTGATGTCTTATGAGCTCAGAGCCCCAGTACGGATCACCATCTCCATCTTCATAGACACAGTCCTCGGTGAAATGTTCTCTCGCATACTGATACCATTTTTTCAGCTGATCGCGGACCCTATTTCTAGCCCGGTGAGGCTCTGGATTGATGAAGAATGGGACAACTCTGGCGAGCCACGGAATTGAATCGTCAAACTTCCAGACATCCTCCACAAAACTCGGATTGATTTGCAATAATGAAGGCCCAAAAATAGCCTGCAGTAAAGCCGCACCGTGAACGGCGCGGAAGAACTTTACCATATCAGGCATTTCCGTCCACTCATTCGAAATTTTGAGGCCTTCACATCTTCTAGCGAGGTCTTGCATGAAGCGTTGCGCAGTCGGAGCAAGAGCAGGTCCAGTGAATGCTTTTTTGAATCCCTGGTGGGTGAAATGATCTACACGATTTCTCTCCAAGACATTGCTGTTTATAAAAGGCTTTGAAAAGGCACCAGAATCGTCGGCTCGATAAGTGGCAAGTGCGCGGTCGTGCATGCCAAAGAAGTGTTTGAGTACATGGACGTAGAAGGGTATCGGACTCGAAAGTAATTGAATCTTCCAGAGTTTTCGTACGGTATCGCGATCTTCAAGCAAATAGAACTCTTGTCCAGCGACGGTGACTCTGACAGAGGTGAGGTTTCCAGCATACGAACTAGAGCTCCATTAGTCCCTTGATGCATTGCCACAAGAAAGCCATCTACATACGTAGCAGTCTTTAGAAAGTTAGCATTATCGAGCAGAAACGGTATGGCACTCCCCAGCCAGGGTATTAGAGTTGGATATCTGGGTGGAAGTTGTTGTTCGTTTGTGCGTAAGTGTTGCCGATGGTACATGAAAACGCTGATACTATAGTTGAAGACAAATGCGAGAGCTATGATCAGCCCGACAACTAAGACCTTTGGGAGGTCTTCAATCTGGATATACCACAATACGGGTTGTTTTTTGAGCGGATGCACCACTGGTGCCGTCGAGTCTAGGGGTGTCATTGCGTAGATGTCACGTGTATTGGAGCCGGGAGAAATGGAAGATATGCAAGAAAGCAAGTAGCACTGTTACTCTCAACTTCTGATATACAACTCACGGCCAATGTTTGGCAGCCTCCGGACTTCGCCTTAGTGGGTGCTCGAGCTTCCAGACCGCAGCTAGCATTTCTTCCTCCAGCTCATTTGGTCAAAGCTTTAGCGAAGGAGCCAGGCAGCGAAAAATACTCTATGTTCATCTCATTCGATATCAGCTCTCACTTTGTCTTGCTGCCACCTTTGGGTTTACTCGCTGGGACGTTATCACTCCCACCGATAGGCTGCCGAGACCATCATCACCGACTCATGTTACCTTTTGGTGCGATAGAGGTTGCCTTCGGGGTGTGTACCCCAGCTGAGGCAGCGACTTATGTGTAGCACACGTAAGGCAATTACTGACTATCATATTCTGCATACGGCAGCTGCGCCCTATGTAGGGCACACGGCGTTTATCTCGTACAACTGCCTAAGGAACCCTGACTATCCCAGATGACTGCCCCCCAACCTGGCCGGACTATATTGCGCCGGGTGGCTGAGCGGGGGAGCGTGGAGAGGGTAGACTTGCGGCACTTAGATTCGTGCTCCGTGAATCATTTGAAAAATGGACTTCCGAAGAAAGCATTAGACACAGGGGCGTGTCTATTAGGCTCGATCTCATGACTAAGATGCAACAAATCTCAGCTATGGATGACCTTTGATTTGGCATATTTACAGGATAATGCGCGTACCGTCACTTGGTAAGTATATCAGCTCTGTTCCTTTGCTAAGCAAGATGGTAAACGAGGTAAGATAGAAACTTAAAACATGATGATTCTATCCAGGAAACCAAGTCCATAAATATTTCAAAAAAAGAGCTAGCATTTGTTATGAGCTAGTTTACGATTTGAGTGTAGCATGTACCACCTTCAACTTTACCCAGCCATCCAAGAGTCTAAATGTCCTTCAGCTCAACAGGCAGCGTAGGAAATTCAACGCTATCGTATTCTAGCAACTGACCACACAATTTACGTTTACACCCTTGAGTTTGGAAAGGTGCCGAGTGAGTCAGACATTTCCTTGGAGGAATTGTCACCGTCGATACCAGTGATGAAAGAAGGGCTAAACCTTCCCGACTCGGGAACTGGCAGGCGACGGTCGTGGATCGTTTCGGAGTCCTTGAATGACTCCAGAAGACTGTCATGGAATCTTCTTGCTCTCCATCGGAACCCAAATCTTTGCGAAGATTCATCTGACCTTTCTCTCTGCCTTTGATATGCTTCTTCTCGTCGTCTGTGCTCGCTTGCGTCTGCATTCTTCTCTCTCTGTGCGAACAGAGCTCGAAATGAGACTAGAGAGGCGATAATGAAAGCTAAAAATGGTAAACTTTTGAGCAGTGAGTGAACGGCCCGTGAACTTACACACTGCGAACTCAATGAAGAACCAGAACCAAATCCATGTGACGTTCATATCCATCCTTTTGTTTTGGTCGATGGTCTTGTAGACACCACCGAAAATGCTCCCTCTTACAATAGTTATCGCCATGGTAAAGACTACGAGACCGAAGATACCGGAGAGCATAAGCTTCTTTTTGAGAGCAATAGAAACCTGCCAGAGGATGACGACTGGAAAACAAATGACTATTTAGGTTAGTATCATTCACAACGGTCGCGAAGAGTTGATTAACTCACTGAACGCGTCCGAAACCACATCTATAATGCAAGATACTTTGAAAAAGTCGTAGGTCTGCTTCAAGGTCGGATACTGGGGACAAATCACCATTATATCGTTGATTGGGCCAAACATGCAATGGAACTGCATCAGACCAATGCTAACCGCTCCACAGGCGATAGTGAAGATGAGCACGGCCCACCAAAAGACGAGGTACGCGGTGATTTGGGCTCCAAGGCGTTTGAAGAAGAGTAGGAAGTTCAACTTGATCGCCCAGATGCCTAGATAGGAGAAAAGCATGGCGATTCCAAAAGCTCGCAGACTCCGCTGGGCCTTGGAAGGGAAGTTTGCATCGGGTACAATCTCTCCCTTGGCAACACCCATCAACATGTAGATGTCTTTGAGATACACTTGCCCCAGGGCGGCTGATGTGAGTAGCATGCCCAGGGCAATTATCATCGCCCAGTCATCGATGAATAGCTTGTGGAAGCACATGTATCGTATGTAGACACGGCCAATGCAGGCAATCAAGCAGAGGACGAAACCGGTCCATAGTATAGCCTTTTGCTGTCAGCGCCTATTTATAACCCTCGCATGGCTCTGATTTTCTCACATGAAATGCCTCGACAGACAACAAATGGTGGGCTGTCTCAACAGGCTGATAGGTTTGCGGGGGGCTTGCGGCATTCATGGTGGCTTTGGCGGTTTCAAAACGGAGCTGACATTGCCCCGGAAGGCACAGATATATACTACACTCAACTGATATCAAAGGTCGCACCAAAAAGCCTCCTTCTGGGGCTGAGTTACAATCGCCCCAAAGTCCTGAAGGTTACGTAAAGAAGGCGGAGGCTGTCAGCCTACAGTAAGTGTGCATGGAAGGCTCTAGAGGTATAGTGAGCCTCTCCCTTACTATCACATGCAAACTGGGTAAGACATGTGTCTTAAACTCGGTCTCCGAAGACCCAAACAACTTACACTCTACAGAATGCACGCAACCATCGGTTCGCCCCTCGGGTGCATTGGCCTTTATTTCGAGTTGCACGCGGAGCTAGCGCATATGCCGTGCTACCGTTTGCACTGTTTATATTACCAGTCCAACCAACGGTGTTTCCACTCTCTCGGAACAGGCAACGGGCGGTCGTCACTAGAACAAGCAGGAAGCGAGCGTTGCAAGTTGAGTGGGGTTGTAGCACGTGACGAGGAGACCTCCGTACCTGCCCCCGCAGCCCTGGTGCGCTCGCTACGGAATGGATTCCTCTTTCACCCCCCACGGTACCTCCGTGAAGAAGGAGCGCCTGTCAAAGTCCTCGTGATCGACTCACACATAAGCTCTGTCATTTCTCGTTTCTACCTCCACCAAAACAACAACACCACCCATGGCGTCGAGCGCTATCATTGGGCTTATCAGCAGCCTTGCAGCGACATATGTCTTTCTGCGCTTCTTGCTCTCGTACACTCACCACAACAAGGAGCCCACTGCCGTCGCGACCGAAATCCCATTTCTAAGCCCAATCCTCGGAATGGCGAAGAAGGCCAAATTCTACACGGACCTCCGGTAGGCCTACTGCAATTGGGCTGAAATTGGCGGCCTTTACTAAATGCAATGCTAGTGACAAGTACGACCTTCCTATCTACACCTTACGGCTTCCTGGGACGAGGATTTACGTTGTTAATTCTACGAATCTGATCCCTGCCGTCCAACGTCAGGCGCGCGTCCTCGACTTCGCGCCTGTCGAAGCCAGAGCTGCGATCAATGTGATGGGAGCGACGCCGGCGGGCAAGGAAATTCTGAATTTGGAGCGCGACGGTGTGGGTAAGCACGCCTACGCCATAGAGTTCGACAAGGCGATCCATCCCGCCGTGACTGCAGGTGTCAATCTTGATGCCATGAACAGACTCTCGGTCCAGAAGGTATCCAAATTTTTAGACACCCTGGCTTCCCATGAATCCCAGGCCTTGAAACTGTTCGAGTGGGTGCGAGAGAATATTGCCTGGGCTACGACTGAGGCCGTCTATGGCCCCAAGAACCCTTTCCGAGATCCCGAGATTTTAGCTGCGTTCGGGTGAGTCTCGTGCTCGATATGAGCCTCTCCAAGTGCTTACGATTGGATCTAGGAAGTTCGAGCCTGGTATCGTAACTCTCTTGCTCCAAATACTCCCTTCCATCCTAGCCAAAGAGAGTATTCAAGCCCGCGAAAAGATTGTGAAGGCTTTCATGGACTACTTCGGCACTGGCAGTCACGAACAAGGCTCAGCACTTGTTCGCGCAAGATTTCAGCATAGTGCGGGCTACAATGTCTCGATTGAAGATACCGCAAGGTTCGAACTGGGAGGTGCTGTGGCAATTCTGACCAATACCATTCCATCCGCATTCTGGGTTCTCTGGCATATCGTCTCGGACGCCGCAGCTCTCGAGGAATGCAGGAGTGAGCTCTATCGCCTATGCAAGATCCAAGATGACACTGTGATCATCGACATAACTGAGGTCAAAACGTCGTGTCCGATGCTCCTTTCCACATTGCAAGAAGTCTTGCGTGTTCACGGCACCGGTACCTCTGTCAGAATAGTCCAGGAAGATCACCTTCTTAATGACAAGTATCTTCTCAAGAAGGGTGGAACCCTAATGATCCCCGGTCCCGTTCAGCACAGCGCAAAATCCGTGTACGGCGAGAGCGTCAACGAGTTCAACCACAAGCGCTTCGTCCGTACTAGCGGCAAGCGCCTGAATCCTGTTGGATTCCGCGGGTTCGGCGGAGGCTCTACGCTGTGCCCTGGTCGACATTTTGCTAGTACTGAAATCATTGCGTTTGTCGCATTGATGGTGCTACGCTTCGACGTCAAACCCAAGAGCGGCACATGGGTGCGCCCCACCACCGATAAGGCTGGCATGCAGGCCACGGTACCACCACCAGATGTCGATATTGAGGTCGAAGTTACGCTGAGGGAGGGTGAACTATCAGGAAAGCGGTGGGATGCAATTCTCACCGGCTCGGACAAGACCTTGGCGATTGTAGCTGAGGATGTTGATCAAAACTAGGCGGACCTTGAGGCAGATTTTTCGAAGCAGGCAACCGTGAGCAAGGAAGGGAGAAAGTATTGAAAATGGAGAATAGGCTTCTAGCAGCCTTCGAGGAAATTGCGGAAACCAATCACAATCCATCCATCCGCGTGGTCTAACACTCGCGTATATTGAAATATGCACCCATGTTGCACAATGCGGAGTTGTTGAATCAGGCAACTGGCTTCAGCCAACCTAACGCCTAACCTGCAGTACCACAATGAAGGGTCTAGTGGCTGTGCACAGACGTCTAACGGTCTTGGATGATTGTGCTATGGATCCGAAAACAGCCTGGCTGCGTGCATAGGATGATTCAGAATGTTTCAGTTGTCGGAGAGTATATAAGCTCGCGTGAGGAGGCTGGAAGGCTTGTTGTTTCACCGGTTCTCCGTTGTTGCCGTGTATGCTTCTTCTTTTGTATTCCTAAGCCTTGCTTAGATCCCACCAAGCGCGAAATCACATCCAATTTTAATTACATCATTTTAAGAGAGAGATATCAGCTCAGCTATCGTTGAGCTAGGATTAACCTTCTTCTTCTAAGCCTTACCTTTTTGACCAAACACTTGAAATCTCTAAGATTTGTCGCTACCTCCAACTTGCGCGTCACCAATGATTCGCGGACCACATGTCGTCTCGTCCCTTGTTGAGGGGAGCAAGCAACGCTCTTACATCTACATTGTTGCTATTGCGGTGTTCTGGCTATTCTCAAGTCGATGTTTTAGCCTGGAGTTTCGGTGGATGGATGGTGAGTTAGCTTCTTTGATGATGGGTGATTATATACTAAGTTCCTGAAGGACTGTGTATAATTCTGTTGGGGTATATATTGGTGAGACCACGGTTCGTGTATGTACATGTCGTTTAGGTTGGGGATCGTGGGAGATGGGTGGAAGGTTGGATGTTTTTTGTATGCTACAAATTGAAATTGAGCAACGAAAGAGAATGAAATGGCGTATTTCGAGCTTGACTGGTTTACTACCTTCTTAATCAAACTAGATAGGATAGTTGTCACTATTCAGCTTTAGTGCAGGTGGATCCTACAGCAGATACATAAAGATACTAGACTTAGACGTCTGTTTAAAGACATATGCGCAAAGTTAAGAGTAATAAAAACTCGTCTACTATTGCACACCTTTCTTCCCGGCCACAGACAGCACCAGACTCATACTATGGACCAAGTCTCACATTTAAAAGAACTATGGCTAGCGGATGTAGCAGTGCTTAGCCGCTACACCTAAGCCAGCTGTTGCCGACACCAACCATGCTCCACTCCTTCTCCACTCTCCAAACGGAGAATGGAAATCCCCACAGGGGTATGACAATACGGCTCGGCCGTCCTCTCTGCTACTGGTGGCGATGGATCTGACCATGGCTACCCTGTGTTTCTCAACTGGATTGTCACCCCCAACCGCAACGAGACCGCACGAGAGACTGTCTTCAGCTTAATAACTTCTTACTGGACAACTATTATAGTTATTGATTTTTTTGTTAGATTCTCAATAACTTTAATATTTAATTAGTTAAACATAGACTTTTTAAAAAGGGGGTTGTGCTAAATAGCTAAAGTGGATATGCTGTTTAAGGGCCATGCTATTAAGGCTTGAAGCGTAAACGCCCATCAAGCCACAGTGTGGCGATGAGAATTTTGAGCATTTCTTAAAATGCAAGAGGAGCGCTTCTACGCCTACAATAGTAGTATGCATGATCAGGGGATCATAAGACGTTGTCCTGGGATCCGACACAGAAACACAGTATAAACTGAATATTCGTGCTGGTTGCTGAACATGTCGGGTGTCATTACGTGACGCCATATGCGCCTTCGTATATGTACCCCACACTACGATCTCTCGGCGTCCACCCTGCCTTTCGTCAGCGAACCATCGGCGTTTCCATCCCACCTTTCAACATTCCTCTCGCAAGCCCCCGGACTAAATCATTGCGCGGCATCATGACCTCCGCCTTATCGCTCGAGATGCCTATAGCACCTCCATCCCTCTAGAGACGCATATTTCTCCTAATCAATATAGCTTGTCAAAGCTACAGCTGAAGAGGACATCAGGAGCACTGAAGCCTCCAACAACTGCATCAGTGAGGTATCATTTGGTCCTCGCCCGCCATACACACATGCAGTAAAGGTAGCAAAAGCGCAAGACTGCAGCGTGTATCTATTCGAAGCCAGTAGGACTCGACCATCCGATGTCACCAAATATTTCAACGGGCTTTTGGACGCGCAACGAGCTAGACGAAAGAGACGTTCGTCGATGCATAGGCGCTGTGAAGGATCAATATCCTATCCATGTGGTCGAAGAGCTCGAGGATCAGGGCTACTGCAGCTATACGCTTTTGATCAGTCCGCTGTCAGATGCTTCGGAAACAGCCCAAGAACGAGGCAAAACTGGAAGTACAATCAAGAAAAGGGCACATGACTTGCCGTGTTCGTACATCGTTCAAATCCGTCCAGAACAGCATTTGCTGGACATAGAGATTGCCCGAACAGCAATAGAGACGTATGGATCGTTGGCACCTGCAGTCCGCACGCTGGATCTTCTCCTGCCACCTCGATTACAAGCCTTTGAGTTGAGTTACCTCGAAGGCGTCCCTTACACTCGTCGCCAATCTCGCACTCCTCAGCTCGACCCAAGCACTTGGCAAAAGCAGGCCGCCCTGGTTCAATCTTTCGCTGCGGTCATTGCACGGTCATGGGACGTTCATGCGCGAACAGCATATTCTTCCCGAAGCTATCGAGCAGACTCACCGATCCAAGACAACCCAGACTGCCTGCTTTCACTATGTCGCGGTAGGGTAGGGTCACAGATTTTTCGGAAACTTCATTATCTATCACAAAACCTACCAGATGCATCGTTGCGACAAAAGACAAAACATTTACTGTCACGCCTGCAGGCTCTCGAAGATCTTCCGGCTATCCTCAATCATGGAGATCTCATCCCGTCCAACATCCTCATCGATGAGGAGACATGGCAAATTAAAGGTCTGGTAGACTGGGCAGAAGCCGAGGTGCTTCCTTTTGGCACTTGTCTGTACGGACTCGAGCATCTACTGGGCTATTTTGACGCCTCCGACGTGGCAAAGCCAAGGTTTGTTTACTATGGCGGCGCTCCGCGATTGAGAGAAATGTTTTGGACTCGATTGGAGGAAGAAGTGCCAGAATCGAGAGGATTGAAAGAAAAGATCATGCTAGCGCGCGATGTCGGCGTGCTGTTGTGGTTTGGATACGCTTGGGATGAAGGAGCGATTGATCGCGTCGTCAACAACGAAGACGACAGGGAAGAGCTGGAGTGTCTGAGGAAATTCTTGGATATTAGAAAGGATTAAGCTTGTTGGGTGCCTTCCGAGACTGCTTTTCACACCTCGTTGGCTATGCGTACGCAGTTGTGCCTTCCTCACTCTTCACACATATGACGTACGCGTTCCTTCCTAATCGATATTGCAGCCTGCACGCGACTCATCGCAGGCATCACAGCGCTCTCCTCTTGTCTCTTCATGCCGATCATCATCACAGAGGCCGAACTACTTCGATACGGTCATACACATTTCTAAGATGTCCGACTTCAAGGTTCCTATTGCCGACATGGCTTCATCCTCCAAGCAGACCGCGTCTCCTCACAGTTTCAATGGTCTACCCATTCACGGCCTTCCAATCACGCCTCCAACAAGCAACGAGAAACATCAACTTACGGGCTCCTGGCGGGCGCTAGCAGCGAAGCCTGCCAGCCCTCCGATCACAGACAGCGGCTACAGCGCAGGGTCTAGCAGGAATGCTTTGAGCTCAAACGAGCAAGAGTGGCAGCAGAAAGTAGCGACAGATCCAGCCATGTTGGCGAACATTAGGAAGCATGCTAAAGATGTTGCTGGAGAGGTGCACCAGCGCTATGGCGAACCAGCAGCTCGCGCCTCTGCTTCTTCCGGATCTTATCCCGTCATCGAGGAGAGCCGTATGACCCTGAATGCGCGGCTGCAGATTCCAGTTCAGGCTCCTGTACAAGGCCGAAGCTACAATCATGTCTTGCCTTTGCGGCCAGCTCAAGCGCTTCCGTGGGTGAATGGTGGCCTCTCTCATTCATCTCAAGTTGCTCCAAGCACATTGGCACCAGCCATTCGTTATCATGGTATTTGGCCTCAGCATGAACAGTATATGGTCGAGTCCCACGGTCGTCAAGCATGTCTGGATCCCCGTAGCATGCAACCATACCCACAGCCACACCCGGTCGTCCCCAGCCAAAGGTTTCATCACCCTAGCAAAGGCGCCTTCAGGATAGAACAGCCTTTGCTCAGGCACCTGCCTCCTGCAGCCGTCATCTCACAGTCGAAGTTCCGAGAGAACTTCCCACCACTGCAGTACCAGCAGAGCAGCAATGATCCTGTAGCCTTGCACCGTAGAGAGGGGGAGCTGAGGAAGTTGGCCCTGCACTACATTCGAGAAGCAAACAAGGAGAATGCTAACCCGACGGGCATATTTCGCGACCCTGATGATACGAGCGTCGATGGCGACTCACAATCTCCCCAATTCGCTAAACCACAGCAAAAGTCGAGCAAAGGCGAAGAGACAGCGAAATCCCTCGATCCACCTGATCTCCCACCTAACGCAGCAAGATGGCTTAGCAACGTTACGGAAGCTAGCATGGTCGATAATATCGAGATTATGAACCTTATGTCCGTCATCGCGCACACAGATCTACTTTCTACTCTGATGAAAGTCTACCCTCGGAGTGTAGACAAGTCCGGTCTCCGAGAGGACATCGAGATGTTGGAATCGGCGAGGACGAAAAAGATCAAGACGTGGCTAGAGAGCACTAGCGATAACACAGAGATGAACATCAAGAAGAAGAGAGAGGAGAAGAGCCTCGAGGAGGAAGCACTCCCAAAAGACAGCGTAAAGCGCAAGCGAGCAGCGTCCAAGGACACCGAACAACTCTACTCAAGCAAGCGGCGTCCGCGCAAGCTATCGAAATCAAACGAAGAAAGAGCGGACTCTGTCATCCCGGAAGACGACGAGCAGCGTCCTCAAGTCTCACCAAAGTCCTTCTTGAAGCACCTCAGAGCAAAGAAAGAGGAGGCTGCAAAGGTAGCAGCACGCGAGACTGCTCCGTCGCCTGAGGACATCCATATTCCCAATCCGGCTGTGATGAATGATACCACGACGCGTCCGTCCCTCAAGGCTAAGGCTATCCCCAAGCCGTGGATGACCCGTCGACACGCTGCTGCAACGCAGAAGGAGAAGGAGAAGAGTGATGCAACTATGGGTTAAGCCACTCAAATGGAACGGAGACCTGCACGAACGGATATCTGTGTGTGGCTGGATATGTGGAACCTGATGATCATGTCTGAACGGGTACGGTATTCTTGTAAAGCGGTAATATCTCATGGTGTAAATTGTCTGCTAACGGGATGGATCTGGGCTGTATCGAGATCAAGCGAAAGATCAAAGCGATAATATGTTGTCACATCTGCGGCAGGGGTGGCAATGGCGTTCGGTATCATTTCGATTGTGGGTATCAATTCTATATCTGCTCCCAGACCCCATTCCATCCCAATATGACTACCTGTTCCCCCTTTTCCCACCCCGTTTCTGACGGTCCAAATGCCCCCTGAGTGTCTTCCGCACATCGACTAAACTACGCTTTTGCTT
Source organism: Lophiotrema nucula (assembly GCA_010015825.1). Taxonomy (NCBI): domain Eukaryota; kingdom Fungi; phylum Ascomycota; class Dothideomycetes; order Pleosporales; family Lophiotremataceae; genus Lophiotrema; species Lophiotrema nucula. The sequence goes on along the minus strand of ML977314.1, from coordinate 234,947 downwards.
TCCCTTGGCCTTACCAAGGGTCATGAGGAAGTTCTTCTTGCGCGCCTTCTCCTTGTTTGTCGTACTCTTTCCCTCAGCCTGTTTCTTCTCCTTCCTCCTCGCAGTCGTAGACCGGTGATCGTTCTCGTGGTCGGCTTTAGCCATGGCGATCTTCTCCTCTTTCGTGTTCCTCTTGCCCAGCAGGCCTGGAGCTTCGATTTCGGCAGCTGTGAGCGGGTCGTCTGCGTGTCTAGCGGCGAGGGCTTGTCTTCGTTTCTGAGACGGCATGTTTGCTGTTATGTTCGAGGCTAGGCGGAGTTCTTGTAATTTTGCGAGATCGGCTGGTGTCAGAATCCGAGTGGATGCGAGTTTGGATATCTTCCTGGCTTCCGTTGGTTCTTCGCTCTTGCCCTTGTTCTCTTTCTTGGCGTCTAGAACCTCGTTGTCAAGCTTGGCTTTCTTTGCTGGTCGTTCTTTCTCGTCTTCGGAATCAGAGATGTTGATCTCTTCGCCCTCGGGATCAACGTCTATCCATCCAGTAGATGAATCAGAATCATCGCTTGCGACGTCCCAATTGTTCCAGTCATCAGATTCGTTTCCTTCTTCTTCATCCTCGTCAGTGGGGGCATCTGCGGGCAGACCTGCTTCAATGCGCTTCTTCCGACGCTCTTCTTCTTTCCATTTCTCTAGCAGCTCGATGCCCTCAATCTCTCCCACTTCTTCTTCGCCGAAACGGCGCTCCTGGTGAGCACCAGAGCGCAGGCCCATTGCCGCATCTTTACCCCTATCGCGCCTTTTGAGCAGCTCTGCGCCAACTTCGCGGTAGAGCGAGAGCAGACCGCGCGCAGCGAACTGGACTCCCTTGTCCTTGCTCTTCCTGTAGTCTACGAGATCTTGTAGCAATGTGTCGTTCATGGCCAGCGGCTGCCGCACGCAGATCTCTCTTATACTGTTCAGACCGGCCGCACATACTTCGCTTGCGCTTCCTTCTGATACGAACTCGTTGGCAATCTTCTGTATTAGCGGTTCAAGGACGTCCGGAGGTACCAGGTTGTGCGTGCTCTGCGCGAGGCAAGCGAGGAAAGCTGTGACGCTTTGCTGACGCGGCGTGAGGTATTTGAGGAACCAAGAGTATAGACTTATGACAGTCAGCCTATGGAGACCGACGAGTCGCGATACGAGCTGCAACACGAGAATCTTCGTATCTAACGTGAGTTTCGACTTTGAGTTCTGAACGTGCTTTGAGAACAGTGTTTCGGCGAAGCCCTGCGGGTCGTGGAGAAGATGGAGAGCACTGAAATTCAACGCATGAGGCGCAGTCTTCTTCTTTTCCTTCTTCTTGACCGTCGCAGCAGCCTTTTTCAACTCCCTCTCCTTTTTCTTGGTCTTCTTGTTGATGCCTGCTTGATGCCGAAGCTTGCCCATGTCGACACCGTCATCTTCGTCTGAGCTCTCCTCCGCCGCTTCTTCGCGCTCTTTATCGCCGCCTAAGAAAAAGCGCACGCCGCCGGCTATCACCTTCTCGTTGTCCGCAAGCGCTGCTTCTTTCATAATCTCCACTGCCTTCGCGTCTGTCCAGATTTGCCTCTTCCACATCTCCCGTGTGATTTTGACGGCCCATATTCCTTTTGGTGAAGATCGGTCCTCTGTTAGAAGGTTGTGTAGGACCTGGAAGTATTTAGTAGATTGTCCCCGACGCGCTGTGTACAAAGCAGATACGCACGGTCTGTATTGTCTTGTTGAGGCGGTGGTTCGTCGACTTCGAATTTGAGGTGCGCAAGTCTGAGATGACCTTCGAGAACAGCAACTGGCGCAGGGCCTTGCTTGTAGTAGCGATCAGGATCGGAAACAGGGTCCTGAGCAGCAGTTCTGAGGTGATCACGTCCTTGTTTCGGAGTAGTACCAAGCTCCCCACAATCTTCTCCCGTGTTTCATGCTCTAGCTCTTCATGATGTCCCAACAGCTTTATCAAGTCGTCGGGGAAGGTTGCGGTGATCGAAGGGTAAGAATCGGCGACATGAGCAACGAAGTCTATCTGCTCTCGGAGGGATATGAGGCTGTTGTCGTCGGTCGAAGATGGATTCTGGAGGAAGAGCTCGAGATACGTCTTATATTGATCGTACTACCCAATCGGGTGTACTATTAGCAAGTTTCTTCGACGATCTGGCGAGAATGGAGAGCATTCAATAGCTGCATCCTGGAAAACGAACCTGGCGCTGGAAGTCGTCTCTATACGATTGCGGGTCCCTGCGGCACCGATACTGGAGGGACGCGAGATCTGCATCCACTTTCTCCAGAGCTCCAACCTTGCGTTTCCCCATCTTGACGTGAATTGGCGCTGTTCCGCACTCCGTTTCCACGAGGAAAAGTTCAGCGGGGCCTCGCAGAATCGGGCCGCACGGCGTTTAGTTGTTCCGGTCGTGCCTTCCTTGCCTCACCCAACTCCTCGACTACCAATGCACATCAGTGACGTTTTTCATTTCAAAACTACAACTAGATGTACTAACTGACACTGAACCTCCCTAGGATATAGTACATGCAATCCTATAGCATGCGGCATGGCCCTCGAGGTCTCTCGCGGGCTCTGTTGTAAATCAACATTCCTGCTACGCAGTGTCGCCAAGTATAATGTCGAGTTTTTCATTCCCAATGATTTCCATGTCGACTTTCCTTTTCTACAGCCGACTTTCTACAATGCCCTGAGTTCAGATTGCCTTCAGGATCTCGCGATGACATTTCCACGAGTAGTAGAGCTGCACGTGAAACATGCAGCGCGCCCATGTTTGGTTGCGCTTCGATTTCGAAGTGAAAGCAGATGAGATGGAGAAGTATCATCACGGGGGCGTATACCTTCACCGACTTCACCTTGCTCTCCCCGTTGCCCTGGCAATCGGCGCTCCACCATTTGCCTTCGACCTCAACGCGCCCCGCGTTGCTCGCCCAAGAGCTCCGCTTTCTGCGGCTTCGATACGCTCGAGAACATGGATAACGAGACGCCCGAATTGCCTCATGAGATGGATCGCCAGAAGAACAGCTACAACCTTTCAGGCTTCTCTTACACCGACGATCGATACTTCCCAGGATTCGGCCAATCCCAGCACGCCCATCCCGACCACAGCGAACAGGAAGAGGCAGATGCTGACATCTTGAGGAGGCGACATGTAGCGATCGACAGGGCAGAAGACCATCCATATGCTGTTCTCGGCGGCAAGTGCACGATTATGACTTTCGAGTCTAGCAGTGAAGCGCAAGCAGCCGAGAACGCCCTTCGGCATCACATCAAGGGCAGCGTGCCAGCCCAGCTCATCACCGATGAGTACGGAAAGCAACGCAAACTCTCTGAGGTCCCTTCGACTAGGCTGGCCTCCCTGCAAGCCAAGGTCTGGCGCGAGTTCCCCCGTGTCCAAGCCTCGCGACTTGCTTACAATACATCGATTGATTGCACTGAGCATGACAGGATCTCGGCGGGAGACATTAATTGGATCGCCGACGCTCTAGCCGGTAAGTTCAACTCTTACTTCCCTGTACATTGACTCGCCCAGTTGCACTACTTTTAAGCCCATTTCGTCGGTTTAGAGTCATCGAGGACACTCAGCCTTTGCCAACCACGTCTCCTTTGTCGCTTGTTGCTGCTGCTTGGATTGATGCAGAAGCAGTGCTGCTGAATTAGCCAATCCGATACTTCACTCAAGCTATTGCATCCAGACCTAACACTCCTTTAGATGACCACGTGTTTGTTCTCTGTACCAGCCAGTCCCAGAGCTGCAGCTTCGAGCTTTGCAACGTCCTACACAAAACGCTCGAGCTTCGTTACGAGCCTCATCAGATATCCGTCGAGCCGACGTTTGACCTCTCTACGCTCACACCCGCGTACGATGCCGACGAATTCGAGGGCCAGATTTTGCTGTTCCGACGCGATCGCTACAAGTACATGGAATATGGCCAGCCCCTGAAGAGCTTTCTACCCAAGCCGCTGAAGGCTTTCTGCCACGAATGTTTGGCGTATCTTTGGAGCAGACGAGTGCATTCATGGGCAATAATCGATACCTCTGATAATCCGGAAGAGTATAGACTGCAGCCACCACAATCCTCGCAAGATTCAGCGGTTGGAGAGTGTCAAGAAGACGATGATACTTGGGGTTCGAACAGCACTGCTGTTCCCGGTGCCGGGCCGGAGGTGTTCCCAAGCGACGAGTCTGACGACGGCGGGGTCTCTGTGACATCCTTCTCCCAGTCAGAATGCCCTCATCCATCGCACTGCTCGGCACCAGCAGCTCATGATAACTTCACCGATGAACTCCAGAAAATCCACAATGAGGCGCTTGCGGGAACCCGAAAGGCCAGGCACCTTTACAAGCAACGTTACCCCAATTCTACGGACTTGAGCGTGGACACGGCCCAAGCGAGTACAGACGATGTTTTATCACAGACCCCAGATGATATGTTGTCACCAGATACAGACGAAGCTCTCGAGGCGCATCATTCATACGAGCCCTTCCAGCTGGACGGTTCCGGTGACATGCAAGATCATGAAGGCTCACTTTCAGGCGGCGGCGAAAGCGCGAGGGGTAGTGAAGCACGGCCTGCTAAGCTCGCAATTCGAACGGCGAAGCCAAAGCTGCCCACGTCTACCTCTGCACCTCTGCTTACGCGGGAAAAGGTGCGCACATCCCCAACTACAGCGCGTTCAACCATGTCGCCCTTCTGGACAGACGCCTATTCTAAACCGCTCTCACAAGCTTTCACGGAGGCTCCTCCTTCAGAGGAAGCACTGACTTTGTTGCAGTTTCTGCAAGCTTCAGCCACCCCTCCAAAACCCGAAACCGTCCCAAGCAACTTCGACAAAGTGAACCATCATGACATGTATAAAGGCATGCACATCCGTGCTCCAGTTCAGCGACCTAAGTTCATGGAGTACAATGGACTTGTGTTCCCCATGCCACCCACGACTGATCTGGGTCCTGTCTATTTAGGAATGCCACGCCCGAAGCCTCTCGACGAGAAATTAGGGCAAATTAAACGCAAAGATATACTCAACAAGGCAGACAAAGCTGGTACAGGGCGCAAGGACCAATTGCATGCTACTGAGGAGCAAACGATCAATTACTGGCTCTCACCTGGGGGTCCAGTATCATTGGGGATGGTAAACACAAGCGCTCTTTCCACACTCCGAGCCTCCTCAGGTAACGCGAGGAAGTTGCCTATGAAGGGCATGATCATGCCTTCTACTTCTCACGAGAAAGCAAAGAGGAAGGGAAGCCCGCTCAAGCAACTCATCTCTACGCTCACACCACGCTCATTTTTGGACAAACCAGAAGTGCAACAATCGGCACCGGAGTCCAGCAGCAAGTTAGTACCGAAGGAGGATGAGCAAACCAACACGACCCCAAACTCAAACTCAAGGTCCATGGCTTTCTTGAACGACTTCAGAGACCCCCTGTTCTGCTACTGCCGTAATCCCGATGACGGAAAGAAGATGGTGCAGTGCAGCAACCCCGACTGCAACTACGGCTGGTTCCACCACGCGTGCCTCAGCAAGCCCGAGAAAGTGTCCTGCGCCAACAAAAGTAGGTTTCTCCCTCTCTACTCTTCTGGCTCCCTTCATGTTGCTAATCTTGAACAGCTCGGCAGTGGACATGCCAGGTTTGCAAGCTCTACAAGCAAGCCCAAACCGCACCCTCGAGCATCGACTTCCACTTCCCGTTCCTGAAAGCGGAGATACTGGACGCGCTGGCGGTGCCGGGCCCGAATGGAGCTGTACGGCCGAACCCGTATGGGTTGGGACTGCATGATCCGTATGGGGTTGGCATGCCTGAGCCGTCCCAGACGTCGGACAGCGATGTCAGCGAGGACGTTGAGGAGGATAGGGAAGAGGATGATGATGAGATGAACGAGGCGGTCAATGAGGAGGAGAGTCGCGACTCGGGATACTATGGTGGTGATGAGATGGTGGAGTAGGGCGGGCTTCAGGAATCTGCACGGGGTGCAAGGGCAACGGAGTTGGTTCTGGATACCCCCGAAACTTTATGAGATAACGATTACATGGGATCAGGCACGGGAGATGCCGTGACTTGGGTTGAGCATACGCTTAGCAATACAATACCTCATCGAAGCCAGATGTCCTAATTTTCGCGGTTCATTAGTCACTTCAATGGCATGCCTGCGAGGCGTGTGGTTTGACTGCCCAAAGTGGCTAATGCACCACCCAGCGTCTGGCTCGAAAACATTTCGAGCTAAAGAACTCGGGTAGTACATAAAAGATCTTGCTGTCCGTTCGAAGTGAGGTTCATCTTTAGTCTCATCGGCTCTCGCCTCAAGCGAAAGTTGAACTTTGCCGGACGACTTAGTTCCATAATTGCATTGAGACACAAGCTTGATAATTCGTTGATCTACGTCTACTAGCTCTATGGTATCTTTGCCTGTCTCTTGGTCATGGTTATTATACGACTACATTGATCTCTCGACCGTCGACCCATGCTTCTACCGTGTCCTTCAAGATTTGCCCGAGATTCGTCATAGTACGTTGGGCAAACCATGCTAGATGCGGGCTGACAGTTATGTTCAGGTCCTTATGCTCATCGCTCAACAAGATGCTGTCCTCTGGTCCTTCAGCAGGCTCTGTGTTGAATACGTCGGTGCCGTACCCTGCGATCTTGCCCTCTCTGATGGCATGGACAGCAGCTTCCTCGTTCACTATGCCGCCTCGCGCGATGTTGATCAGAACAGCGTATGAGTTCATAACCTCGAACTCAGGCGTTGATATCAAGTCCATTGTTTGAGGATTTCGCGGTAGGGACAGTACGAGCACTGTCGCTCGCCTCAACACCTCATCGAACGGCACTCTCGCATCCTGAGCGTTCGGCGGCGGCAGCACACCATTCACCCCCTTCTCGGCCTCAGTCTTCTTCCTCGCAGCAATCAGCACCTCCATCCCCAATGCCTTCCCCAACCCCGCTATCCTCTTCCCCAACGCGCCATATCCCACAACGCCCATAACCTCATCCCCACAGCTCAAGGGCGGCTTCCCGTCGCTCGCAAACCTCAGCTTCCCCGTCAACGTCTTCTTCTCCTTCCACACACTCGGCACCTCCCTCGTCGCCCGATCCAGCAACGCCGTCCGCCGTCTCGCGGCAAAATAGAGGCTAATCGCATGCTCGGACACCGAGTCCAGATTTGCGCCGGGACAGTTGACGACGCGTATCCCGCGCTTCTTGCACGCGTCGAGATCGACGGGGTCAGTGCCTGTCGCCATTACGGCGACCAATTGCAGGTTCGGGGAGACATCGGGACTCAAGATCGAAGCCGGGAGCTTGATAGTTGTCACGATAAGGATGGTGGCTTTGTGTATACGAGATGCGAGTTTCGAAGCGTCCGGTGCATCGTAGGTTGTTAATGTGTAGGTGTGCGGTGGGGCGAGGTCGAAGTGCGAGGGGAGGGGTTGGTGGATGGCCTCTAGGGCGACGATTTCGTGGTGCATCTTCCGCCAAACCTGAGGCTGTGGACGTGGATTCCTGGACCTCGGTATCTGTGGATTAGAGCGGTAACTGAGGTGAGCAGACGAGCGTTTGAAGAACGTGGGCGGGAACTGTTAGTTTATCATCACATTGACTATCGCAGGTTACTGATCTGTCATTGATGGCATCAGCTGGAGGGCGCGTCCCTGCCTGAACGGCGAACATCGGACTTGCGAGTGCGATGAGGCATCGGAGATGTGCGCGCCGATAGTCTTCGACGAAGGGAAGCCTCTACAAACACGCATGCAAAAGTCGGGATATGGAGTATTAACTGTCGAGGACCAGGAGGCTCGTAGCTCTTACATAAAAGTAAGAGCTCCCTTCGTCACATCCTTGCGCGCATTTCGAAACCGGCCCCGGCCAATGAGGACGGCAGAGCATGATTGTCCGCTGACAGAGTGCTCATTGGCCCGGCGCCCAGGATTCTGGACACGCGATTCCCCCACAGTTCGTTCACCCACCGCTGCATTCAGTCAGTCTGAGTTTTGTCACTTGTTGCCTCGTGGCGTGACGTGCCGCGAACGGATTACACAACCACATCGGCGGGCCTAGGATTCCTGGCCATCTCGAAACCGCAATGCATCTCGAGAGAGTCTTCTGCCTCCTGAAACGCAACATGAGCTGGATCTTATTGCCCTGACAGAGGAGATTCCTCGGCCCGCTGCCTCGGTGACATCGCGGTGGCCCTAGGGAGGGTGGGAGGCTACCAACAGCGGCGGCTCCGGAGCAAACCTCGGGACATCGCCAACAGGGATCAGATCCGTGCTTGGCAAGAGACTTGGAAATCTCTTTCAGGGTTCGCGGCATTTCGTGGTCGCACTGTGGCAGACTTGGGTGCATCCACTTGCCTAAAGCTCAGTAGCCCGTCGTGTAGGGCCTGGACCATGCGCCGCCTGACGTTGCCATGCAGCATTCATATGCCCCTACGGATCCATAGACGATCTGAAGAGACTTCTGACAGTGATCGATGTTTTGAACGCGAGCCCTTGTTGCACGACAATCGCCCTGTGCCAACCGAGGAGAACGATATCATTATGGCCGCTCCAGCATACGGAAACCAGGCCTACGGGACCCAGCATGATGCGCATTTTGCGGAAAGCGACCTGCATCGTCGCAGTTTGGGAAAAGAGAGGAAGTTGTCGGCAGGAGGAAGACATATGAGTGAGGATGGCGGCATTGCAGCGGACGACTTGCTCGCGGCCATGGGATACAAGGCCGAGCTTGTGAGGTCACGATCAACACTGCAAGTCGCTTTCATGTCCTTCGTCCTTGCGTCGATTCCGTACGGTCTCGCGACAACTTTCTACTATCCTCTCGTTGGGGGTGGGCCGGCCAACATCATCTGGGGCTGGGTTACCGTATCACTCATCATCCTGTGCGTCGCTATTTCTCTCGGCGAGATAACGAGCGTCTACCCAACATCTGGTGGCGTCTACTATCAGACGTTCATGATTACACCCCCGGCTTATCGAAAGATCGCGTCTTGGATATGCGGCTGGTCATTCGTTGTCGGCAACATTACGATCACGCTCGCTGTGAACTTCGGTACGACATTGTTCTACGTCGCATGCATCAACGTCTTCGAAACCGAGCCAGGCGTTGGTATTTGGCAAGCAGAGACTTATCAGATCTGGCTACTCTTCGTTGCCATAACGTTCTTATGTAACGCTGTGTCTGCGCTCGGAAACAAATGGCTACCATGGCTGGACGTGAGAAAACATTCCTGCCCAATGCAATTCATGGATCGTTGCTTACCTAGGATAGACTTTCGCCATTTTCTGGACCTTTGCTGGTCTAATCTGCATTGTCGTGTGCACCCTTGCGATCGCCAAGAACGGACGCCATGATGCATCATATGTGTTTGGTGAATTCGACCCGAGCAACTCTGGCTGGCCCGCCGGCTGGTCTTTCTGTGTTGGACTGCTGCAAGCTGCCTATGCGACTTCGAGTACGGGCATGATCATTTCGTGAGGCTCCCCAAGGTTCTGCCAGAGCACCATTATCTCCAATCCCAAGCAACATCAAACTTCCCAGTGCGGCTTTCAATCTTCTCCAAACGCGACTCTTGGAATCTGGTAAACCCCCTCTCATCTGGAGATGAATGCTGATACTGGACAGTATGTGTGAAGAAGTCCATGAACCTGCGACCCAAGTCCCTAAAGCTATGGTCGCAACCATTGTACTCAACCTCTTCGCCGGGCTCGTCTTCCTTATCCCACTCATCTTCGTCATGCCGGACCAAGCCATGCTCGCCGCCCTCGCCTCTGGCCAACCAGTCCCACCCATCATCGCCAACGCTATCGGCTCTCCTGGCGGCACTATCGGTCTCCTCATTCCGCTCATGGTTCTTGCCCTCTTTTGCGGTATCGGCTGCACGACTGCCGCGTCAAGATGCATATATGCATTCTCAAGAGATGGCGCGATTCCCGGCTCTAAATGGTGGCGTGTGACGAACGAGAAGTTGGATGTCCCTTTCAACGCCATGATGCTCTCCATGGTCGTTCAGATCATCTTGGGTCTGATTTACTTCGGCTCGACGGCTGCTTTCAATGCTTTCTCCGGTGTTGGTGTCATTTGCTTGACGCTTTCGTACGCGTGTCCAATCGCTGCATCTCTGCTCGGAGGAAGGCGACATATTAGAGAAGGCTCTTTCAATCTCGGCGTTGTCGGTATTGTGTGTAACGTCATAGCTCTATGTACGTCCCCCATCCTCTATCCTCCAATACTCCCACTAACCCCCACTTAGGCTGGTCCGCCCTCGCAATCCCACTCTTCTGCATGCCAACCGCCATCCCCGTAACTGCCGAGTTCATGAACTACGCTTCCGTCGTCTTCTTTGCATTCTTCGTTATCTCAACTGCGTGGTATTTCATCTGGGGGAAGAAGAATTACCAGGGCCCGCCGACGCATGAGGATGCTGTTCTGGAGGCCAGGAGAGCGAGTGTAGTGTCTGCGGGGAAATGAATCGAGACTGAGAGGCTACTGGATGATGGGGAAGAGGAGGATGAGTGAGTGGATGGTGGGGACTCAAGGCGTGAGTTGTACGATAGGAGAGGAAGAGACGAAGGTGGAGAGTAGAGCTAGACGGACGGTCAAGAGGGGGCTCTTGAAGGGTAAAGACGTGTTTGCTACTACCTTTCTAGTGCTGTTGTACGTATTGCATCCAATGACATTCTACACTGAAATTCCCAGCCTCTGTGTTACCAGGTGCTACATTGGTTTATGGAAGTAGAGGAACAGCTATCTGGCTAGCTAGCTCGGGATCTGATCTGCAGCATTCGGAAAGACGCTAACCGCACTACGCATCTTTCCATCCATAACCAGCAACTTCCTCGTACCCATGTCTCTTCAGGTTACACCAATTCAATCCATCGCTGTTGCAGATAGCGGGCCTTGGCGATGCTTCCAGCATTTCGCGGACTCGCAAAGTCTGAGGTTGGGGCTGTCGCTACCGCTGTGTCGGCGCGTATATGCCCGCTTGAAACTAGGCTGATGGAGATGAGACTGGGGCCGTATGTCGAATATCGTCGTTGTTGCCTTTATTCTGGTTTTTCTTTTCAATGGTGCGAGTAGTGTTCCCTGTATTCCTCGTCTATACACGATCGGGAGGACGAGCGTCAACATTCTTTGGTCTTCCTAGTCGATTCGTAATACCCATCGCACGCATCCATTCGTTACCAAACTTTTCCCTCTCTAATATATCTCCTAAATCCGACTTTGACGTTATCTGCTACTTGTTCCTACATCACGCTCCGCCATGACAGAAACCTGCGGCAACAAACCAATGCTCACTCTCTGCGGAAACGACTTCCCACAGGCCTTCTGCTGCCCTACCGACTCCGTTTGCGAGGACATCACGCCCGACAGCTCCTCCATGACAGCCTTGAACAGCGCCGTCCTATGCTGCCCCTCAGGCACGAATTGCGCATCCATCGAACCCACCACGTGCGACACGTTGCACTACAACGCAACTCAACATCCGGATAACCAGATCCACGTCGACGTAGGCGATGGCGTGTTATTCTTGGGGAAGTGTGGGAACGCGTGTTGTCCGCCGAGTTATGTATGTAGTGGGGAAATGTGTGTAAGGGGTGGGAGTGCTGTGACGAGCTCGAGTGTGAGCTTTCCATCAGATTTGACTGTTCTGTCGAGTTCGAGCATAAGCACAAGCACAAGCTCAAGCTCAAGCTCAAGCTCAAGCTCAAGCACAAGCACAAGCACAAGCACAAGCACAAGCACAAGCACAAGCACAAGCACAAGCACAAGCACAAGCACAAGCACAAGCACAAGCACAAGCACAGCGACGCCGACAAGCGCAGAGACGACGACGAGTGTGAGTTCAGCATCGAGTGTGAGTTCAGCATCGAGTGTGAGTTCAGCATCGAGTGTGAGTTCAGCGTCGAGTGTGAGTTCAGCGTCGAGTGTGAGTTCAGCGTCGAGTGTGAGTTCAGCGTCGAGTGTGAGTTCAGCATTGAGTGTGGGTTCAGCATCGAGTGTGAGTTCAGCATCGAGTGTGGGGACGAGCACGAGCACGAGCACTAGCACTAGCACTGCGACGTCGACGAGCACAACGACCACGAAGACGACGAGCAGTGTTTCTTCGCTGGTACCTTCAGGAATTGGGAGCTCGACATCTTTACCATCCCAAATCTCTCCTTCGAAGTCTAATGTAACGACGGTCGCACTCGGTAGTGTCATCGGCGGCCTCATACTGGTCATCTTGCTCGCACTAGGCCTTTTCTTTGGGTGGAAATGGCGGCAGAATCGCAGGAACAGAGCGTTGATGAAGACTTTTGGTTGGAACAAAGCGGAGCTGGAGAATACGCAGGCACGAGAAGCTGAAGCGAGGAGAGAGGCACAGGAGTTGAATGCGAGGATGAGCGTGAGGGAGTTACTGGGAATTGCGAGGAGAGTTGAATTACCGATCCATCCTGTTGAGTTACCTGCTGTGAGGTATAGTGGGAACACGGCTTCGTAGAAATAATACGTTCATCTAGAATCGATGTATCAAATTTGGACATTGGTGTCGACATCGAACGACTTCACCGATAGTCCTCATTATCCTGAAGCTAGAGATCGGATAATTTGCGACTCGATAGATTTCATCCTACTGGGAGGTGGAGACAACAGATCTTACGACTCAATATCCCCCTGTTCACCCTCTATCACGAGAAATTATATCTAAAACGCTGACTAGCACGTCTCGCCAAAAGTACGCACTGAAGCTGATATGCTGGGGCGATATGAGCCACAACATCTTCATCGGAGTCCAGGCGCACCTGGCAGGAACACGAAGGTGTTACAGTTCTCTAACGATGAGAATCAAACTCGGTAACGTAGTGTCGTTCGATGAAGCTTTGGAATGCACACCAAGGATGCTGGCTACCATATGGTGTTTGCCATTATGGCACGCTTACACTGAGGATTCTCGCCCCGGGAGCCGAACGCCTACGCCTTGATGTCCTCATTTCAGATACAGCACCCGAATGTCTGATCTTACCCGTGGCTGAGTCGTGCAGTAACGGTAATAGATAGGGCGTATGCTTATCGCCTTTGATATAACGATCCATTGAGCCTCCATTGACGTTGCGAACCGCTTCTGTCCTTTCATCTTTCCTTGTCCAGGAACTCGATCTCGACCGTCTGAAGTTTCCATTCTCATTGAATCTGATATTGTGGTCCTGAGCAGATTTTGTTTCGATTTTGATTGTACAAATACGACAGTCTTCCAAGGATGGGATCCTGTGGTGGAAACTCCACACTCGAAGCGTGTGGAAACGCCTGTCATCTTCCTTCTGTTGCCCTACTTCAGCCAAATGCCAGTCAGTCGATCCTACGAAGGGGTCGGGCGGCATAACCGGAGAAGCTGCGATCTGTTGCCCATCCGGACAAGATTGCGCGACCATAGAACGAACGTCTTGCGATGCCGCACCCTACAACGCTACTCTGAACCCAGGATATTATTTCCACGTAACCGAATGCGGGAGAGTTATTATTCCTGCTCGTTTGTGGAGATAGCAAGGGGTGCTGTCCGCCAGGCTATTTATACAGTGATAGCAGATGCGTCTTGGACGATAAGTTTACAGCAGATCTAAACGTTGCGACCACGACGAAGTGCACTTCGGTTAGCTTCTCAACGACTGCGATGGTGACTACCACATCGATGTCGAAATCTTCGAGTACGCCTGCTTCTGGGGCAGGAGCGGCGCTCTCCTCTACCACAACATCAACTGCAGCGCCTCTTCCTCAGAGCAGCTCGACTGGAAGCGATACCCAAGTCGTCGCTTTAGGCAGCGTGATGGGAAGTCTGGACTTCCTCCTTGTCGCTTCCCTTGCATTCTGGCTCATATGGCGTCGGCGAAAGAATCAAAAGGCGCAAGCAGCGCATGACTCAGGATGGGGTAAGGCTGAGTTGGCGGACACCCACAAAGAAGGACCAAAGGTTGTATTGGAAAAGGACAGCGAAAGAGAGGCTGGCGAGCTTCATGTCGACGGGAAGAGTAGAAGCGTGAGAGAGCTGGTTGGTGAGAATGTAATGCCGGTTGAACTCCCAGTGAACCCTGTCGAGCTATCTACACAAAGATATAGCTAAGAGTTCCATGACAAAGAAAGGGTGCATATGAGAAGCTGTTGTAGCAGGCGTTATCAAAGCTCGAGCCTCCAAACAACATCATCCTCGCCCGGACGGCGTCTGATCTTGACCTGAGGCTCGACTTTTGGCTTCATGACACTCAACGGTATTCTGCGATTATCACGCTCCGGTAATGGCATAGTGCCACCAGACTTAGTGTCGACGATATCGAGCATATGCACGCACATGGCCACGAATCCTATGATCTCGGTTTGAGCGAAGTGCCGACCTGGACAAATGACAGAACCGCCTCCGAACGCTCTGTAGGCAGCCGAAGGAACATTCTTGGGTAGCTTGGTTGCTGTTTGCTCCGCCGAAACATGGGAACCCGTTTCGGTAGAGAATTGTTCGGAGGTCGTGGTCTCAGAGATGAAGCGTGAGGCGTTGAAAGTTTTGGCATCGTGCCCCCAGACAGGCTCAGAGACATGAATAACACCACTAGCAATCTGGATCATATCTCCTTTTCTCAGAAGAATTGGAGAAAAACTTGGAGCACTGATGGTATGCGTGTTGGTAACGAGACGAACAGAAGCCAGGTTGGCAATCAGGCGGAGAGACTCGCGATATGTTGAGACGAGAAGGGGGCATCTAGTCTTTAGTACTTCGACAGAGATGACCTTCTCTTTCTTTCCGGTGGTGGCATTGAGCGAGCAGTGGACAGCTTTCGAAGATTCTTCCCGGATCAGAGCGAGTAGATCAGGTCTTGCGAAGACATTGGCGAGGAACCAGAACGTGGACGGAACGGCGTTGCCAATGATACCAAACAATAGAATCAGTTCTGCTCGACCAGCCATTTTTGGTGTCAGTCCGTGCTTCAGGTTTATAGCGACACGCTTCTGTATCAATGGAGAAGCGTTCCGATAGTACCCCTTTTCAATAAACTCTTGGAGCGCGTCATTGATAGCTTTTCTTGCTTTCCAAGGCTTCCCAGCCGTGATCCACGGGCAGATGTCCGCCATGACCGCAATCATGCCACGTTCATAGTCCCAAAAGGCCTGCACTAGCTCTGGATACATGGCGAAAGGGTTCTGTGGACCATATATAGTGGATGCATTTGCAGTCGTAAAGGTCTGTTTTACGAAGTCCATGAGACTTAACTCGATCGATTTTGATCCTGGAACGAGGTTATTCAAAATTTCCGAGAACTTGTCGAGCTGAATAGTGGCTAGCTGGTTTAGGGTAGGACCAGGGGAGAGCATAGAAGCAATCATGTGTTGCGCTTCGTTCATTAAGCCTTCGTCGTGGCCATGTTCGTTATCGATATTCCATTTGATGATGTCCATGCTCTTCGCGTCGAAGTCGACCAATCGTCTTGTGACTTCTAATATCATACCATAAAAACTAGTATTCTTGCTCGCTCGTTGAATTGGCGCAGCCAGGTGTGGCGATGTGACGACAATTGTACGCGTGTTCAAAGTCTGCAGAGCGAAGATCGGGGCATTGGTCTTCTCGTTGACGCGGGCAAAGTAAGAAGCACCATACCAGAACATGCCGAGGACATGACCGAGGAATGGAAGCCATGGATGGGGTATCAATGGCACTTCATCTGGACCTTGCAAGGCTCGGAGTAGACGCTCCGTCTGCGAAAGAACAACAAGAGTGAAATAGACTGTAAATCCAAGATGAGGATATTTGATGAGTATGATACCGCAGTAGACCCAATGACATAGCGCCAGCCATGACATTACGGGAGCGTTGCGTATACGGGAGAGCATCGACATCTCTGTTTGCGCAGCCTTCACCGCCGGAATGACCCAAGCACCGGTACAGTGATTGAGCTTCGAGATGTTGCGAAGACAAAGAGGCACGATGACGAGAGGGATGCGCGGGGATCTGGGATCATGTGCTTTCGCGTTCGTGGAATGCCACCAATCTAAATAGCCGGGCGTTTAACAAAGGCACCAATCGTAGACATGACCATGCTCCACACAGTTTTCCTTGATAGGAAGCTGTATGCCCACAGGTTTATCGTCTACAGCCTCTCATGAGGACTTCTAAAGTCTGAGAAACACCAGAACAAATAACGGTAGACGCACTACTGCCCTTCAGTCTTCGGCTTCGCTAACTTCGCGATTTCAGGGTCCTTCGTGATTTCACCGTACACCGGCCTCGGGAGCTCAAAAGCTTCTGTGACGCGCGCGAATGTGATACCTCCTAGACGAGAGATGGGTCGCAGAACCTGCGATAGTATTAGTGCATTACGAACCTATTAGCTCTGCAGGAGCATTCATAGGCAAAGCAGCGAATAACGTTCGGCAGCTATAGCGTGGTGTAGGAAACCGAAGCGCTTCATGGGTACGGGTACCAATCGTCAGCGTACCCGCTTCGCAACGCAAGCAACGTACCTTGGGATCGATAAGCACCCCTGGTTCATCCACAGCATCCTCTCTAACCCAGAACCTCACACCCTCCACAATCGCGAGCACACCTGTCTTCTTTCCCTTGATTACCTTACTCTCCCACTCCCTCGTCTCGACCAGCTTCGCTTCGATACTGAACACGGCCTCTTTGACCCTGTCCACCTTTACCAGGCTACTCTTCGCAGGCGTCAAGCCAGCAAATGTCCACTCTGAGATCCCGACAGGGCAATTGAGCGCCGTGTAATTAGCTGCCTCGATGAAATCCTCGCTGATAATGTTGAGTGTACATTCCTCCGTCTTGATAAGATTGGAGAGCGTGTCTTTCGGTCTGTCGAAACCTCCCGAAAATCCTAGTGTGAAGAGCGGGGGATCGTGCGAGATGAGCGAGAAGTAGGAGAACGGAGCCAGGTTCGTGGTTCCCTCAGGTGTATTTGTGGCTACAAAACCGACGGGTCGAGGAACGATGCCTGAGATCAGGAGTTTGTAATTGTGGATTATGGGTCTGCCTTCTTCGTAGGGATCTATCTCGCGGTGTTTTGCGTCTGCTGGAGGAGGATCTAGAGCCCATTGGCGCGATCAGCAATGCTCACTTGAACAGTAACAGTGGAGGGCGTGGACTGACTATTTGCGCCCTCTCCTGGTTTCCAGCCAGGCTGAGGTGTCTTGGTGAAGCGAAATTGGGACGATTGGTCAAAGTCTGGTCGCGATGCTTCTACGCCCTTGAAATCAGGGTGAGGATTGCGCTTCACGGTGGACTCAGCGTCGAGCTTTTGGTCTGAAGGATCCTTGGTGGTTGACATAGTCAAGATTCGCAGGAAAGGGTCAGGATATGATGAATGCGATCGAGTCAGAAACTTTTCTGAGAATATTGAGAAGACTTTTACTATGTCAATTGACTTCTCCGGCAAGGAGCTGAAGAGGCATGATGGCGCCATTGGTCATCCTTAAGAAATGTGACGGCAGACATTAGCGGCATCGTGACGGCTACACTAAGATCTTGGACCCTCTTGACGGCTGGTGCCAGCGGTACACTTCCGATGTATCCAGAACAATCTTGTGTAACCGTCCCGCGCTGTCGGATATCCAAGGATGTTGTTGTTGGACGTCATGTATTCCGATACCCCACTATTGCAAAGCTACCCCGCTATCAGCTCAACACCTTCACCAAGCGGATATAGAAGCTTGATCCAGGAGCCCATGATAAGGGTCATGAGGGGTAGAGCATGGGGTAGGAGAGACCTAGTCTCCCTCATATTCTCGACCCTGCACGTAGAGGCGCATTCATAGCTCCCAACCCTCGTGAACCCCCCCTCGGAAACGATTGAGCATGGCGGACAACGACTTCGACACGTATAAGCTGGGCGACTTCAAGCTGAAGTCGGGTGGAGAGATCCCAAACGCCTTCATCGCGTACAAGACACTCGGCGACCCGTCGAATCCAGCGATCATCTACCCGTCCTGGTACTCTGGCAGTATGCGAATATCTAAAGACAACCTCAGCTAGTACCTCAACTAATTGCCCCACTAGAGATCTCAGATAACCTCTGGCTCACCGGCTCGGACAAGACCCTCGATCCCTCAATATATTACATCGTCATCCCCGCGCTCTTCGGCAACGGCCAGTCCTCATCGCCATCGAACACCAACCTCCGTCCCTTCCCCGAAGTCCTCTTCTACGATAACGTACGCGCGCAATACGAACTCGTCACCAAACACCTGGGCATCAAGCATGCAAAGGCGGTGCTAGGCTGGTCGATGGGGGCAGGACAAACATATCAGTGGGCGACACAGTATCCCGACTTCATGGACCTGGTGGTACCCTTCTGCGGCGCTGCGAAAACAAGCTTGCACAACCAGGTGTTCTTGGAGGGCGTGAAGTCGGCGCTGTACGCAGCTAAGGGTACGAGCTCAGCTGGGGTATCGAAACCAGACATACACAGTCAGAAGTACGGATACTCGTCGTTCATCCCAGAAACAAGGTCCAACGGCTTGAAAGCGCTTGGTCGCGTATATGCAGGATGGGGGTTCAGCCAGGCATTCTACCGCGAGAAGTTGTACGAGAGCATGCTTGGATTCAAGGATCTGGATGATTTCCTGGTGAACTTTTGGGAAGCTTGGGCATTGTCAAAAGATCCGGAGAACATGCTCGTTATGGCGCATACTTGGCAAGCGGGCGACTGCTCTCAGCAAGAACCATATAACGGCGACTTCAAGAAGGCTATGGAGGGCATCAAGGCGAAAGCTTTGGTCCTTCCGGGGAAGACTGACTTGTACTTCCCACCAGAGGACTCGGAGGTCGAAGTGAACAACATGAAGCCTGGCATTGGAACGCTGTGTGCCATCCCAAGTATTTGGGGACATTGGGCAGGTGGTTAGTCCCGATTCATGTTCCGAGTTGGAATACGCTGGTACTGACAACACTAGGACCGGGAGACAATCCTGAGGATGTGAAGTGGTTGGACGATAAGTTGAGAGATTTCTTCGGATGATGGTACCGCGTAAGCTCCTTCGGTCGCAAAGCCGAAGATATAACTGTAGGCGTACGGACATGGAGTCTCTATCAGTCATACCGGAGCGCTGTCGCAGCTAAATGAGACAATCCCCACTGAAGCGGTGCTCGAAGAACGAAGGGCTCCTGAATGAGGGGACAGACTATTTGCCTAGCTCAACTACTCCAACGACCACGAAGCGATCGTGGAAACCTTTGCGTTCAATTACAAATAATTTGTCCACAGACCAGTCAAGTGCCACAGATCGCGCCTCTCTCTGCTCTTCAGGTCTACTGCTCATGAGAAAATCCGCAACACTTCTCTTGGCCTCCAGGCTCAGACTTTCCGCGCCATCATCGCTCTTTGCTTGGCCAATAGACAAGTGAGGGTTGAACGGTCTAGTATCCGCGTTGCATTCTGCAAACTCAGCCTGCAGCGCTGCCTGGAGATCATGGATCGCATCGGTAGTGCTGATTGGGTTCAACCAAACTGTCTTGCTCTTCTTGCTATGGTGGAAACTACCAGCAGGGTCTGCACTAAGTGAAACATTGAATGGTTGGACATCTTTAACGGCTTTGTTCAATCGCGTGAGGATGTCGTGCTTCAAGTGACGTGGCGAAACATCCGGAGTGTCCGCCTCTTCTTCGGATGGAGACGCAACAAAGGGATATATTAGGTTGATATGCGGTGGCCATCGAGCGAAGTGCTTGTCGTGCACCTTACGCACACCTTCCACAGGTGCTGTGATACTTGTTGGTGGTAGCAGCGCAAGGGAGCTTTTGTACGAGAGATGCGGGGGCAATCGGGAAGCCATCACGACGATACGAATGGAAATCCATGTGAATCAGTAAGGGGATATCTGCAGATGCAGATACCCGGGACAGTTCGTTGGGATCGCGTAGAATTGTTGTCACACAAGGTAGATCCCTGTTTGTGGCGCAGTTCTGTGGCGCTCAGCGCCGTTTTGGTCCAGGCTCAACTCCATCGTGAAAGAGGGCAAGAGTAGCTCCATGAATCTCACCTCACCCCGAATACTGGGCGCGTCGCCCCAAGTGACCATCAAGCCCCGTTAAGCCTTATAGGACCACCAAATCGGGCCCTCTCGCAGCGCTCCTTCTCGTCCTGCGATCCCAAATCTCCTCCGCCGCATTCCCGTTACCAACGACCGACAGCTACGCCAGAGCTCCTCGCCTTCGCTGCAGGCATGGATGCACAACAACCGCGCCAGTGGGGCGTCACGAACCCCATCTCAAATGCGCCGCCCACCGAGGCGGATTTGAAGCTGAATGATGACCTCGTCAAGGCGCTGAAGGCACAGGACAACTTTGAGTCGCCTGAAGGCATCGAGAACCGGTATGGCGCATTGCTAGCAGGATACGGCTACCGTCGCTGACCCAACAACAGGCAGAAAGTCCTTCGGCACTACCAGCGGGTAACAGAAGCGTTCGTGAAGCGTGCATGCAAGGCCAAGAAGTGTCCCGAGTCCACTGTCGAGAGCGCAGGCGGGAAGGTATTCCCATATGGCAGCTACGCTCTGGGAGTCTCAAATCCAGGTATGCATCCACGACTGCTATTCTCACAGGCAAGTCGCTGACCGCTTCGGCATAGGATCCGACATTGATACTCTGCTCGTCGCGCCGAAGCATGTTAACAGCCACGATTTCTTCGCCTTTTTCGAACAGACCTTCCGCGAGATGTCTGATGCCAAGGACATTGGTTTCATTGTCCCAGCTCCCGATGCCTACGTTCCTATCATCAAGATGGAGTTTCGCGGCATCGACATAGATCTGATCTTCGTGTCCCTACCGAGCATATCGAGCATCGGACCAGACTTCACCGGGGTGGATAAGAACATGCTGCGGGGATTGGACGACGTGGCAATGCGATCAGTGAACGGCATTCGAATGGTGAAAGAGCTGTTGGACTCCGTTCCAGAGCCTAAGGCATTCCGGTACGCAGTCCGAGCAGTGAAGCTCTGGTCAACTCAGCGTGCAATCTACGGCAACGTGTTTGGGTATCCTGGCGGTGTCGCCTGGGCTATCATGGTCGCTCGTATATGCCAGCTATATCCAAAAGCCTGTGGCGCCACCGTTCTCTCAAAGTTCTTTAGCCTGATGAAGCAGTGGCACTGGCCGCGGCCCGTCATGCTCAAGCACATCGAGGAAGGCAGCATGGGTCTACGAGTGTGGAATCCTTCGGTAAGCCATATTTTAACTGCTACGAAAGTAGTACCTTGTACTGACGCGGTTGTAGATATATCACGGAGACAAGTTCCATCTGATGCCTGTCATCACGCCTGCGTTCCCGTCCATGTGCGCGACTCATACTATTACGCATTCAACGAAGCATGTCATGCTCGAGGAGTTCAATCGTGCAGACAGCATTGTCTCTGCAATCTCCCTAGGGAAGAAGAGCTGGGTCGACTTGTTCGAGCGACATACTTTCTTCACCAAGGACCACAAATACTATTTGAGCATCATCGCTGCGTGTCGCGATAGGAAGTCTTACGAGGGGTTCAATGGGCTGGTGCAGTCGAAAGTTCGACTTCTCTGCAAGGGCATCGATGATGGAGATGCTGGCGCCGAGATCGCTCGCCCATACAACAAGTACTTCGAGCGTGTTCACCGATGCAAGAACGAGGACCAGGTTGAGGCTGTCACCAAGGGCCATCTGACCTATCTCTTGAGCCCCGAAGATACACTGGCTCTTCAAAAATCACCAGAATCAGCCGGCGATGATCACATCATCCACACGGCGACCTGGTACATCGGTCTCACGTTGCCAGAAGGTAAGTCGGACCACTCACACCAAGGAAGTTCTTCACCAACATCGCAAATAGGTCCTGGGAGCAAATCACTAGACATTTCTTTCCCTGTGGCCGACTTCAAGCGGCTCATTACCGGCACCGATAGCTACGACGAAAACACAATGTCAGTGAATGTAATTTACACTCGACAGTACGTACAATCATCTGTTGTCCGAGAGAGGAGTACTGACGTAAATAGCTACGACATTCCCCCAGACTGCTTCCAACCAGGAGAGACACGGCCTACCAAGTCCACCAAGGACAAGAAGAAAAAGACTGTCAAGGCACCGAAGCGTACCGGAACCGAGGCAGGACTAGACGTGCGTAAATAGATCTGACCCCTTCATCCTTAATTACCTCCCAGCACAGTGGGGAGGCCACAAAACCTCATGCTGACGATGGCTCACGCATTTAGGACAGCGGCAATCCAGCCAAACGCCGACAATCCGAGAATGCCAACGGCATCCCCACAGCAACCCCGGCTTAGAAGGCCTCCCGACCAAGCTCCCACATGTTCGATCCTCCCATCCTTTCTCTATGTTTTCCCGGATTACATGAGGTTGGTGGAGATCTAACATTTACAATGTTGCAGATACGATTACAGCGTAGCGTATCGGAAAGCGACTGGCTCACATAGGGCCTGCCTTGCTCCACCATTCTTGCCGTTGTGACGAACCGTTGATACCGGCGACCACAGCAGTCGGATAGACTATCGATACAGGTTCGTACGATGCCGACTTCACAAGGCCTAATTTCGAAAACAGCAAACGACCAAAAAAAATGTAGAAAACGACAAACAACACTGCATTGGCTGCGTGCCGCTCGAAGACTGAAACAGGTTCGTTCTACCCACCAGTCCCTACTCAGATCACACTCTTCTTCCCTTGCTTTCATCAACACCCGCCAATGGCGACAGCACGGTACGGCGTTCTGGGGTGGGGATCTCACAAAGACTGCATATGCATGGTGCACATGGCGAAGCAGGAGGATTGGCGTACTATAATCGTGCATGGCGGTGGATACCAACTTTGAACACCTGGGGGTGGGAAACGGACACGCACGGATGGGAATCCAAGGGATGGACTTCGTGTACATAGTACTTAGGAACTCCAATTTATTACATTTAGGGTGTCGAAGGACGCCCCGCAAAGTCGAACATTACATGTTTCTCTGCATCGAACGTACTCTTCACTGTAGGTTCGTGCACTAAATGCAAGGAGGAATCGCCCAACAATCGGAGAAGCTCGCGCGGCTGCAGGTGTTTTTCTCTCCCTTTTTAGAAGATGATGTGTTCGAGTGAAATGCGAATCTCAACCTGCTAACCAAGTTCCTTTAGGTTATGGAGCAGCCTTGACGCGGCAGTATCCCGCAGGGAACACAGAGATATTGCAGGGAATTCCAGGTATGCTGAAGCACTTCACGACATATCGAGCACTGGGAGGCGAAGGAAGTTGTACTTCAAGTAGTTTCAATTCACTATATAACCCTTCCAAGCCAAGAGGTAGGCTCCAAGCCCACGATAGGCGCTGTCCAAAAATTCTTTCCCAACCATATTCACATGAACACAATAACCCAAAACGCCAAACCATCCAAGCTGAAGCCTTCCTTTGGGCCAGCTGCTGACATAAGAAATCATGAAGAGTCGTGTTGTAAGAGACAATCCTAGGGCCATGCATGTCGTGGAGACAAGACCGAGGGCCTGAGTGGGGTAGCGCGAGAGCAGTCTACAACGCTAACGCTAATGATGAAAGAAGGGTACATCCCATGCCATGCATTGACAAGCGATGGCGGGAGCCCGAAGGGCTGAGCCCTGACTTGGAGAAGGCATCAAAGTATGCTGTAGCAGTGCGCTCAGACTTCGAGGTGTGAAGTCATGGCCTCGATCCGCTGAAGCGCGGGCTCCATGGCGGACACCATACGCTCGAACTTCTCGAGAAGGGCCTGGTTCGACGCGTCATTGGAGATGAAGAGCTCCAAGTGTGCGAAGACCTTCTCCGGGCTGGTGGCGCCGAAGAGGGACTCGTGGTTCTCAAGAGGAGCGGCGGTGATGGTGGAGGAGGAAGGAGCAGGAGAAGAACGGTAGAGGTCGAACTCCTCGTCGTCATCTTCCTCCTCGACCTCGACAGAGGCGGGAGCAGCTGCGACGATTGGGCGCCCGATGACTGGGTAGTCAGGCTTGACCTCCTCAACAGAAGAGTCTTCCTGGGAGTAGGCAGCGGAGAAACCCTTGCCGGAAAGAGCCTCGGTGTCGATGGGGCTAGATGGACCCTCGGGCAACTCAAGGACGGCGAAAACCTGGGGTTGCTGGTAGTTGAAGGAGTTCATGTTGTTCATGCCCCAGGTGTTGGCGTTCAGGTTGAGCGCAGACAGATCGATGGGGGTCTCTGGGATAAGAGCCATACCGATCTGGTGGTTCTCGGGCTGCGAAGACATGCCACCGAACTGCTGTTGCTGGTATGGGTTGGGATCCTTGCGAGCTGGTGCTGGCGTGGGCGTTGATGAGAGGGACATTGCTGGCTTGGACTGGAGGCTCTCGTCACGAGAGAGCTCCTCCAGGAATGGAGTGAAAGCCTGGTGGCGGAGAAGGCGCTCGATGAAAGCACGCGAGCGAGCGTTCTCCTCCATGAGAGCACGGTTCTGTGTGCGGAGCTCGTTGCACTCGTTCGCCTTCATGGCAACCTCGCCTTCAAGCTGGCCGATGTATTCTATGGGATGTTAGTATGATTTAGATAGTGATGGTTTGGTGGCACTTACCCTTCCTCCTTGAGCGGAAGGCGCGAGCCGAGACTTTGTTGCGAAGTTGGCGTCGCTCCTTCGAGCTGAGCTTTTTGCCTTCCTCCGATGCGAGAAGCCTCTCGTCCTCGTCCATGTCCTCCTCGTCCTTCTTCATGCGCGCGATGTGGGGCAGCATGTTCTGTCCGTCTTGCGAGCCAAGGGAGCCGTTCTGGCTGTTCTGTCGGATCTGGTTGACGACGCGAGCGATGGTCTCCTCGGTGCGGGCGTCTGTGAAGTTTGAACCACTCCTCCTGTTGGGGTGAAGACGGTTCTGTTGCTGCTGGACAGCCTGCTTCTGCTGCTGCTGCTGCTGGGCGACTTGCTGTTGTCTTTGTTGCTGAGCCTGAGCTTGGGCCTTCGCCATGGCGGCCTGCTGCTGGTGCATACCGGGCCATGCGCGGACGGCAGGAACGTCCTCTTTTATGATGGAGCTGGGGTCCACGAAGTCATCTGACTGCGACGCGTCGGTTCCGGGGAAGAAGTAGGCTGGCTGCGAGAGGCCCATGTCGAGGTTCATGTTGACATCGGATGATATTCCAATCCCACTGTTCCAACCACCATCCACCATCGCCGAATCGCCCATTAGTGACATCTCATCCAGGCCAGTGGATGAGAACATCGAATAGCTGGTCCCGTTGAAGCCCTGGTTGAGGCCAGAGATGGAGCCGGACGGAAGGCCGGTCTGCTGCTTGAAGCGCTCATACTCGTGGCTGGGCTTGGCTGGAGTCTGGAGGTCCTCGCCGTCGAGGGCAGTGTTTGTCGGGCTGGTGATTGTCGACTGCGCATTCGACGGGTGTCGCGATGCGCTGGAGGGCGTGGGAGACGGAAGCTGGCTGAAGTCAAAGAAAGAGTCGGCGTCCGGGTCTATACACTGGTTGTTGAACGGCGTCGTCATGGTCATAGCAGGGTGTATTGCGGCAGCCATGAGGAATGAAGCCTGCTGCAGGTCCTGGAGAGAGATAGAGGGTAGAAGAGGGCTCCTCAGGCGTCGAGATGTTGTTGCGAGGTGTTCGTGTTGGAGGTTCCTCTGGGTGACAGATGGGGCCTAGGCGTCTAAAAGTCGTCGTCAGCTCGCTTCTTTTTCCGGTTGATCCGCCGCCGTGGCTTAGCCCAGGTCACCGACCTCTTGGTTCTGGCAGTTGCGAAGGGCGTTCGATTCCAACTTAAACAGTCGTCGAAGATATGTGCAGAGAGCGTCGAGAGTATGCGTCGGGCGCGAGGGAAGATGAGTGAGGAGTCTCGGGTCCTCACGACGGGCGCAGGAGGCCTTTTGCTGGGTCGGTGTCGGGGAGGCGTCTCAGGCTGAGGCTATGCTCCACGTCCGAAAATAACCAAGGGCCGCTCGACCATCCACACCACGCCCCAGCGTGGCCGGACACTGCTCCTCTTTCGGCGTCCCCTGATCGCTGGGAGGCCTGCTCCGGCCTTGCACCTTATGGGCGCAATTGAACGGTAATCTATTCGCTCCGTGTAATTCATGCTCTATGTTGCAGACAGCGTCTGGCCGCCATGCTTTATCCGATGAAGCAGAGCAGCCCTCTATCCTTTGCACGACCGACTGAGGCTCTCCCCAGGCCGAGTCCGGTGCCGAGTCTGGCAGCATGGCAGCATGGCAGCATGGCAGCATCATGACAAGAACTGGCGGCTGCTAGCAACACGATCGCTGAGAGGGATTACGCACGCACTGCATGTCGGTCGGGCAGACCCAGCCGATGGGCCGACTGCTTTCCAGTTCGTTCAAGCCAACCACATCACCAACACCAAGAACACAGCCACCGAGACAAACCCTCTTTCGGGCAGACCTTGCGACGGCGAACCAAGCTCGCCGTTAAACGGCTCTCTTCGACCTGCCAGCTGAGGGACCTGTGAGCTTAAACGATTTAGACGACAGTATTCTTTCCGTTCTCAGCAGGCATCTGCACACTGCGACATTTCCAAGCGACGGGGCTCAGAATCGCAGCCTCGAGGAATTGTCATGCCTTCACCGCAGTCTACAGCTTCTCACCTAATTTTGTAGCATCGATTCCTTCGTGCTGCAAGTGTTGGAATCGAGGAGATGGGTTGACTTTGTGCCCGACCCTCCGCTGTGGTAGTCGGACATAGTTGGCGGACTTCTTGTGTCCACCACTCAGAAACCCGACACAGTGATGCAAGGCAGAACATCAGCGCCCTCAGCATGAGAAGTCTCCTGGGCCTCTCCGCCTTCCGGTGCGAACACCTGAGGTCAACTCTGTCAGCATTGTGTACACGGCTCCCCTTCCCCAGCGCGATGCACTTCAGCATATGCTATCCCAATCGAGCGTCCATCCGGTACGATACCAGACAGTCTCAAGTCCCTCTCGTAGCATTCTTCTGTTGGCTACCAGCACGGAGGTCATGAAACGCACTACCACTGCTTTGTGGACATGGTCAACATGGCGGCTGTCACCACGACCAGCGCTTCACCCCCGATTCGGTAATTCTCAATCGCGATAATGAACATGAGCCAGCAAGCGCCCAAAGCCACCTGCAAACTTTCATGCGGTTGCTCCATCCACATCGAAGAAAGTCCTTCACAGGAGACAACCGAAGTGCTTCCGAAAATGTTCGCGAAGATATGCCGGCCGCTGTTGAGGTTCCCACGAGATGGAGAGCGCGGACCCCGCTCGACGCCTGGACCTCAGCCACATCCGCGAAAGCCTGCCCCAAAACTCGTCACTTCAGCTCTCATGTCCCTGCAACGTGCAGCGATCTTCAAATTCTTTTGTCTTGTCTAATCACTTTTGGATTCTAGACGCGAAAAACTGCTAGTCGTTGCGGATACGAGCGTCATGCTTCGTGGTTTGAGACACCTCGCCGGTAACAGGTCCCTTTGTCTGGGGACATGCGCCCGTTCGTCTAACTGCGCGCGCAGAAGGTTAACATTCAAGATGTCAGCCACAAATATTTGACATCTATTGTACGGAGTACACTGAGGCTGAGAATGCTTCTTGAATCCCTCAATCTTTTGCTGCCTCGCAATCTACAAAGATTTCGAATTCATTGTCAGCTCAACCACATTCGGCGAGATGGCTCCGCCCACGGTTCCCCTGACAGATTCGTCAATCAGTCTGTGACAGCGCCTCAATGATTTCGTACGCCACCCAAAAGAGTTATGCTCCGTGGGTTCTCCAGCGCCAAAAACTTTCATCCGAAGAGAAACGACGGTTTGTACTGGCCTCCGAGCGGCAACTTTCCGCACATCACTTTAGTCGAGTAGCTTCCATCTTCGGCGAGATCTTACGCGGTTTCGGGAGGCTCATCGTGGGCTGAACAAAATAATGCGGTCGGCCGATGTGCTCGCACGATGTACCATCTATCGTCGGGACTTCTTCTGCTACCGATACAAAATCTTCTTTAGATACGTAGGGTAGGTCGACCGGCCACGCGATGCACCTCAACAACATCTGATAGTATGCCCTCGCTGACATCAGCTGGCCGAACTCGAATGTTCAGCACCGATTTCACCGTTCGGAGGTCTTTTCGCCCCTGAATTACCTATCTTTAAGCTCGTCGATAGGCTCCGGAACCTGCCGCATCTTTCTGTACAAGCATGAACAACAGCACAGATCAGAGCTCCACCTCTAAGGCTATCAACACAAGGACTACTTTGGCTGAATCAGTGCCCGTCTAGCTTAGAGGAGGTCAGTGTCGGTGCGTTAACCTCAGTCCATAACACATGCAGCACCAGGAAGGTCGTTGCAGATGCTTTATAAATTCACCTGGCCCAGATCTGATCATCATGCAAAACCTGTTTGCAGGCTAGTAGACACTGTGGTATGTCGGATCATGCCTTCTTTGCGGGCCAACACTCCGGGTTGGGAATCCACTCCTAGATCTGGCAAGGTAATCCATAGGAACCTGGACAGGGAAGAAAAGTATGTACGATTCATCCACCACTCTTCTCTGCCTTCTTAGCTGGACAAGGACCACTTTGGTTTCCTCGAAACATGACAGACGGAGCACCAGCACCAAGCCTGGAGTGAACCTCGTCCCGAACCCTATAGCTTGGTAGTCAATACCTCTGCTTGCTCCATACCATCTCTCTATAGCCTTGCAATACAAAGTTACTTTGTTGTAGACTCTTGTCAGTCATTTCCGTCTGTGCCACAGGACATGAAACGCCCCCGCAGGAGAAACCTCCCACGGCCACTGCTTCCCGAACAAGTGAAGCGAAACACTGCACGTCACGAACAGTCCGCCCATCGCCCCATTCTCTTTCAGACTAAGCTTCCTATCAAGCACGTCGGGAAGCTTGGCTGGAGGGGCGAGGTACACTGCAGTCTCGATTCTAGTCTTTGTATAGTACATCATACAGAGCAAGATTGTACAGCCGCACATAAGGTTCGCGACCACTTGTCTTTTGAAACATAGTATTGTACAACGCACCGAAGCGCTTGAGCATCTCGTATCTCACGAGACGTGGGTAATGCCTCGAAGTTAGAGAAAGCCTTCACCGACCCTTCGCACATCACCTTGCTGCTCCCTCATTATGGCCTCTTCTTCAAGCCCCTCATCACCAACCGGCCCGACACTCTCACTCTCGCCTGTACCTTCAACCGCCCCAGGCTCAACACTCCCATCCCTCGTCCACTCCGGCATCCCTTCGCTCTCGCTCGCCCCCATCTCCGTACCCCCGAGTTCCTGCCCAGGATGCAAGCCCAGCTCCGTGACGCAATGCCAGAACTCGCGCCCCCGTGCCACACCACCCGTAACGCCTCCCTTCGCGATGCCCCTCCCAAACTGCACATCCCGCACAATCATCCTCGCGCGATCCCAATCGCCGTCCCGCGCAAGCGCCTGCACGATAGCGATGAGCGCCGGCCAGCCGGGCGATTTGCCGTGCGAGGACATTTGCGTAAGGACGGCCATCATCCTGCCGATTTGGTTGTTCGCCGCATAGCCTTCGAGGATGCGGTCGAAGAGGACTTTATTTGTGAAAGCTTGTCGAGAGGAGAGGTGAGTGTCGTAGAGGGCATCTACGGCCGCGATATCTGGGGGTGATTGCTTGAAGTAGTGAGTGACGAGGGGGGTGTAGATGTGCGGTCCGGGGACCAGACCGCGAGCGTGCATGTGCGCCAGGACGGCGCGGACGGCGTCGAAGTTGGCGTATTGTCTCAGGAGGCGGTCGATGATGCTCGAGTAGATGTAGGCGTTCAGTTTTAGACCTCCGGTCTCCATGTCGTCAAGGAGTGCGAGGACTTTGGTGGTTTGTGCGGAGGGGGAGAGGTTGGAGTATTGCTGCGAGTTGAATGCGGCGACGGTGAGCATGGTGTATGTTGCGACGTCGGGGGAGAGTCCCTCTTTTTCCATACGGGAGATCAGGCCGAGAACGGTGTTGTAGTCATTCTGCTCGAGGTAGAGTTTGACGAGCGTGTTGTATGTTCGCGCTTCTGCTTTCAAGGAGAATGCACCTGCCCATTGCAGAATTTTCTGGATATCCTCGACCTTGTATCTGAACGATCTGAAGTGGCCTGGCAGGCCAGCGATTGCGGTTATTGCGCCGTTGATGACTTCGATGGTGGGTTTCGGAACATTGTGTTTCGCCGTGGTCACTGTTGATTTACCTTGCTTGCCTGCTTTGCTGGCCGTCGGGGATTCAGCAGAAAGCCATGCTTTGCCCATCTCGTCCATAGCGGCAAGCCCACCTTGTATCTGGCGTAGAGATAAGAGGCCATGAATACGGGTCGTCCAAGCATAGACATCGGGTTGAACACCAGACTGCAGCATGCGCTTCCAGGTTGCGTTCAGGCCATCTAGATCGCGAGCCTTTACGCAGCCACTGTATATTGCAGTCCATGTCTCGACATCAGGTGTGATACCATGGGTGACCATGTGGTTCCATACCTCCACCGAACGATCCGCTTGGTTAAGGGCGAGCCATCCGGTGATGAAGTCGTTGTATACCTTCCGTGGAATCTCGACTTTGCCATCAACCCTGTACACTTCTAGAGCCTGGGCCCACACACCCTGTAGTGTAATTTGATTACTTGTTTGGGTTGTAGCTCTTTCTATGCGCTTCCTCATGTAGTCCTCGAGCGATGATTTTTCGCCGCCCTCAACGTAAGAATCTTTGGGGTAGAGAACAGTCATGGCCTTGTTAGGAGAAGCCTGAATCTGCTCCTCGACCTTTTTCCTGACATCTACTGGAAGTTGGCTGTAACCCTGATTGTTACGAGTATGCTTGGAGACACCGTCTATGTTAGAGCCATAAAGAAGCTTTGCTACAAATTGGTACAGGGGTGCGTTGTCCTCGCGTTCTTTCTCAGTAAGAGCCAGTGAGTTCAGAGATGCGTCATCGAGGAGGTTGAAAAGGACAATGGCGGAGAATCCTAGTGCAGCACTACTAACACACTCTGGATGATGCCGTCGTAGCCGCGAGACGAAGTCTCGGTTCGCGGCCGGCACTTTTCCCTCTGGGTTCGCAATATCTATTGACGTCCACTGCTCGTCGAGACTGTCCAGAGGCGCATTGACGGTGCCTTTGCATTGAAGGAATAGCCGCCAAACGGACAAGAGTTCAGCGAAAGCTGCTTTAGCATGATCTTTCTCTAAATCAGGCGTTGCCTCAAGTCGCAAAACTTGGTTGGTCAGGTTCGCAATCGAGGTAATCCAGAATTCGTCGCGGCCAAGATCCAGCTGCTCGTACTTGAAGAGAACTTGTGTTGGGGTAGGATAGCTTGCGTCCTTCCCGAACTCGGACTCTGCTTTCCTCAGCAGCGCCCGGAAAGCTTTGCCATTGGTGATGGACAACATGTTCTCGAAGGAGCTCATAGCATCGGAGAATGCTGGACTGTCCCTCGATTTGAACGTCTCCTTGAATAGCAACCACGCCGCGTCTAGGTGTCCAGCGTCCAGCATCTCCTGCATCGCAGTCACAGGAGATTTCTCGTGTCCTGAAGGCTGCTTCCTCCATGGGAGCGGTTGTCCGGGGTCATCCTCCTGTCGCCCATGCCGCTCGTGCTCGTCAACTTCAATCGTTCGCGATGTGTTCTGGGCATGTCTCGAGTATCGGCCTGCGCGAGGGGCTTGCTGCTGGTTGCTGAGCTCAGGGCGCCTGATGTCGGGGCCTTTCTCTCCACTGCGAGACGGCCTTGGTTCCTTCGAGGCCTCTCCAGCTTGCTTGGAGGAGTCTTCTGCATCGTTCGGCGTTGGCTTGGGTCTTTGGCCAGCCAAGGATATGAACGTGGCCTGCGGCTGCCATTGGGGGTGTCTTCGTGGCACACTGCGATGGCGTAGACGTGTCCTGCACTGCCGGCAGATGTAGGAGCTCATCATAGCGCTCGAGTGAGCTCTGATGCTGCTGGACGATGGAGGCTGCAGAGCTGGTCAGCTTCCATCTTCGGGAGGAAGTTTGGCGAACAAGAAGAACTCACGTTACGCAACGACAGCGACCAAGACACGCTTACCGCATTGCTTGACGAGGGAGATGCGGCAACTACACGTATCGGGGAAACGAGACGCGCAATTGATCGATATCGACCCTTCGATTTTCGCGATCAATGGGAGCTTCGGCAGCCCGCACGATGTAAATCGCATTAGGCCCGAAGGAGGTCCGCGTGGCGCCCATTGCTTGTTCTTGAGCCGCAGTGTGACGCATGCGCCGTGAACCGCCAACAGTTCGCGATACATAAAGTCGCTCCATTGAGTTCCCAGTTCGCAGGAGAGACAGTACGCTTGGCTGCCTTGGTCAGTCGCGCACAGAATCAAGATGACTACCTTTGTGCCTCGGAAACCGTATTCGCAGGAAGAGCTCGAGGAGCTGTATCCGCATGAACTCCAGCTCCAACTGGTTCAGATAGTAAGTCTTGAGATGAAATCCAAGGCCTGTCAGCATGCTAACCGCAGTATAGTTGCTTCGACATGGTCGGTACAGACACTTTTCAGAGAATATGTTAATTAAACATTGCATGTAGGCGAAAGGAGCCCTGTATCACCTCGATTCCAGAACGTAAGCCAACCAGCATGTCCCTTATCCTTGCAGTCGTACTGATCAATACAGGCCGGGCTACGTCCATGTATGCTGCGTATCTTTCCTCTAATGTGTATTCATCTGATTTTGATCAGATTGGCCCTATTGCAACTCAGCACGGCAGATGACGAGCGTAATAATGGCGACAACGGACTGGTCAAAGTGGGATCGAATGAAATACCGAAGACGGCTGGAGACGTTCGGTCTAGATGACGGACCTGTAATCGCTTCCGGACCGAATGGTGAATTTGACGGGGTCTGGTAAACATCGAGCTCGAGGCCTTGCATCAATTGATCTAACAATTCTCCTAGCAACCCGGGCGAACTCACAGACAAAGGCCGCGAAACGACTTTAGCCCTCGGCCAGCGACTTCGCCATCTCTACGTCGATCAGCTAAAGTTTATGCCTGCATTGATCGCAGATTCAGACATGATCTATATGAGAGCAACGCCAGTTCCTCGAGCTCTTGAATCAGTACAGCAAGCATTCTGGGGCTTCTATCCACCTTCAGCGCGAACAGCAGACTTTCCGCCTCCAACGATCATAACCAGGACTCCTGCGGATGAAACCTTGTTCCCAAATGACGGCAATTGTAGGCGATTTGCTCACCTGAGTCGAGCCTTTGCGCAAAGGACAGCTGAACGTTGGAACGACACCGAGGACATGAAGTATCTCAGCCAGCTCTTTACAAAATGGATGCCCGGCAACGCACCCGTAAAGGTAGACTCTCACCCCAGACTGTCCGGCATCATGGATACCATCAATTCCACAGACGCTCATGGCCCTGCAACAAAGCTTCCATCCGAATTCTACGACCCCAAAGCAAGAACGATCATCGACAAGATAGGCGTCGAAGAATGGTATTCTGGCTACAGAGAATCCACTGAATACCGTATGCTCGGTATCGGCGCGCTCATGGGTGACATCACATCCCGCATGGCCGGCAGTGTAGAACGCAACGGCTCAGATGGCCTTCTCGAAGTTGGTGGCTCAGATGGCGAGGATACGGGTCTCCGACAGGGTAGAGGTGGAGAAAAGGACATCAAGCTCGCACTCTCAGGCTGTCACGATACTACGCTCGCTGCGATCCTTACCTCGCTAGGCGCGTTCGATGGAGAGCAGTGGCCACCATTTACGAGCCACATCGCTTTCGAACTCTTCCGCAAGAAGCCGTGGACGGATCCGCAGACGACTTCGCCCAGGTCGACATTCACAGATAAACAGCTGAAGGAGAATGGGCAGGAGAAACCCGGCAAGAGTTGGTGGGCATCACTTTTCGGTACTGCCCAGGAAAAGGCGATACCGAGACCGGAGGGCATTGCTCGACAGACTATGGATGAGCTCAGCGATAAGCAGAAAGAGGAGCTGAAGGGTTACTACGTGAGGATCAGATACAATGATAAAGTCATGGAGGTCCCGAGCTGCAAGGCGCCGGGCAAGCATCTGGAAGGCGACACTTCGTTCTGCACGTTGGTAAGCTGGTTTCGGCCATTCCATGATTTGAGAGGAGAACGTTGCTAACTCAGATTCTAGGAAGCGTTCAAGTCCATCGTCGACAAGTACACGCCGAAGAACTGGAAACATGCTTGCGCATCGAACGTTGATGCGCCATCGTTCCCAGCTCAGCCTGAGCCCGCTGGCCACGAGTAAGGAAGCGATTTGCCGGTGGAAACGACTCCTTCTAAAGGAAGCCTCTGACATGGGCAACCGCGTGTTGCCATCACCTGGACGTTTCCCTTTGTCTATACGCATCTTAAGCTAGACCCTAGACTGAAGAGATTCGCATGCATCATTTAGATTGATTTCCGCTCCACGCATATCACTACGTATTAGCGCTAAAGCACTTCTCGCACTATTTTCCAGCTTCTTATCTTCGCTTCCAATGAAAATACAATACGGAATGCTTCTCCATCCCTGCCATGCAAAGCGTCTACTCTCCTGCTGCTTTCAACCCTGATTGCATTTTCCAGTTATCACTCTGTCTCGCCGTCTCACGCCTAGTTAGCGTAGTAGTATGTACCGTCCGCATACCATCCTTGTTCCATTCTTTGTCCTCTTTCGATCTTCTCGTCCTGCTCCTTAGCAGCATTTTCGGAAGTCCCTTGGTTATTTGCACTGGCACCCCTGTTTCCATTGTAGCCTGGTGGTGGTAGATGTGGGTCGCCTCCTGGATGGGGTAGATCAGAAGCACTCGCAGATTTTGGTGATGAAGAAGAAGAGAAGGAGGAGGGATCCGACATAGCGCGGGATGATTCGCGCTCCATACCCCTCAGCCTTCTCAAGCGCTCCTCCAACCACGGCAGGAGGACACTGTTACTGTCATCAGCATTCGTTTTACTATCTGACCGAAACTCTTTCGAGAGCGGAAGGAAGTGTACGTACTATGTATTTGGGGTGCTAAATCTAAGTTTGAGGGGCATGCTTGTTGATTTGTTGAAGTAGGGCCACTCGAATTGTTGTGCGTAAAGTTATATTAGGTAGCGGTACGTAGATGTTTGCTTCGAGTACTCTTTAAAAAATAAAAGAAGAAGAAGAAGACGACCAAGAGAAGTCTCTAGACGATATAAAAATATTCGTAGTCATCTTCTAAAACTTCATGTTGCATACAAGCAGTTTTTGTTTCGTGTTTGAATGAGGAAAATAGTTTGAGGGTTTAGTTGATGGGTAAGTTCTGCGCGACTAGGAATACTAGGACCCCGGCCATCGAGCTTGTAAGTCAACTCGTATATTTTCCTCAATGCTTGAGTATTCTGCATATCATCATATCCACATGCTACCAGGCAAGGAGGCATCTCAGCGTCGCTTTTACGGAAATCGCCAGGGCTGCGGGTTTATTGATTTCTCCCTACCACTCTACTCCTAACCCCCCCTACTTCGCATGCAAGGCTCAGAGCTCTTACCATCGTCAACCTCATCACACAATCCCAATTGCCCATCTCCAACTCTCAACCCGCACCAAGATCTCTTAATCTCATCCATAACATGATCAATATGTTCCTCAACCCACTTCTTCCCACGCTTCCGCACCACCTGCTTCACACGCCATTGCCTGTACTCTCTCGCACTCAACTCTGCCCAACGCGGGTCAAAGCCTCGTACTTGCCTGCGTTCATCAGGGTCAATAGCCAATGTTCGTCTGCCGACTCGCAGGTAACTACGAAGGGGAGACTCTGCAGCCCCAGTGTCTTCACTGCATTGTTGTGGCTGATCATTCGCAATCTCTAGGCTAGGGATCACGGCGTTCGCGATCCGGGCGGCGACGAGGAGAAGAGTCTTGCGCTTTTTCGTTTTGTCTATGCTGAGATGTGATAGTCTGATGAAGGAAGGGGGGATGTGGATCAGGCAGAGGTGAGAAAGGTTGACGTGTAAGAATTTGACGCGGAGGGGGTTGAAATGGAAGACGTCGACTCCGAAGAGGTTGGGCTGGAGTTAGAAGAGGCTGAGGCCGCTCATCTCTGGTTGGGGGCCATGGTCTGCTTGCAGTCGTCAAAAATAGCGAGCCTGTATGTCTTTGACGCTTGGGAGGATCCAGCCGTCCATCGTGGGAAGTTTGCTTACGTTTGCGTGAGACCATCGTAGAGTAGCCAGGTTGGTGGATGCTGATGTTAGGACTCTGGGGTTGGGGGAAGGAGGGGAAGTGAATTAATATCCCTGAACCTATAACATCTAAGATTTTTCTCAGAAATGTTTGGCATCTTTGAGACGGAATCTGGCATAGAGCAGAAAAGAATAGTAGATGGTGGAAAGATCTCGAAGAATAATATCTCATGGGGCTCTGTATAAGGCCTCGAGACATTTTGAAGGCTAAATGAACCTCGTTCCGGAACGGAAAATGAAACAATACTTTGGATATTATACTCTCTCGTTCAGCTAAGACATACTTCAAGCAGCCCGGATCTCATGCTGCCCTATAGTTTGAATAGAAGATACTACCCACCACTCTGTGTGACAGGACCTCCACACCCAACTTGACTTTTTAATACAGACCCCTGAAGAGACATGCAATCCCTGATATGGTACGCAAACCCAATCCAATCTCCTGTACCCCGTAACGCCAGCGCTGATTATGAAAATGCATAATGAAGAGAGGTGATCAATGGCTTCGGAAACCATAGATGTCAGCCGATGTTTGCTCCGCCTTTTAGACTGTCGACCCTTGATCCTTCATTAAGGTGGGAACACGCTCCAGATATTTCAGCGTTAGAGCTTTTATGCTCCTCCTAACGAGCTTGAGCCGTCTGAGACAGGGCCTTCTTCTCGTCCTTCTCCGTATTTTTAAGCTTCGCCAGCATCGTGGCCAGCGTCTTTCGCTCTTTGCCGTCAAGTTCGAGGACGTGGATGAGATCGCGGATTTGAATGTTCTGGCCGGCGGTACCGCTCTCCTGGAACTCGCCAAATGTGCGCTTCCTGCCTATGAGACCACGGTCAACCGCAGGCGCTGCAGGTGTCGCTGCTCCGCTTCCGCTACCGACTGCAGTGTTGAGGCGAGGTGTCGACGTGCCCGAGGCGCGTCCGCTCCCAAGACCGCCACCACCTCCTGTCATCCAGGAATACTTCTTCTTGCCACCAAGTCCGCCAAGGGCAATACTGGCAGTTTTGTTTGCCTGTTGGTGGAGAACCTCGTCGGTCTGACCCGCCTTGTTCAGCTTGTCTCTCTCTTTCTTTGACATTTTGGTTGGGTCAATGGGGAGAGGCGTTGGATCTGGCTCAGCCGGCGTGCCACCTGCAGCTTGCTCTGCGCGCTTCTTCCGCTTCGCGATTCGCTTCCTCTCGTATTCCAAGTCTTCGCTCGCTTTCCGCTTCAGGGCTTCGACAACGTGATTCGTGACTTGGAGCGTGGGTTGCGGCGTTGGGGGAGCATCAGTCGGTGGCGTCGGTAGTCGGCCTGTCTGCGGATCTGCGGGTACTGTCAATAACAAAGTATGGAGCAACAAGCGGTCAACTGACTCTTGTTCACCGAAACCGTCATGGGACTGACTGCACTGTCGGGTGCTGCTTCCCATGCGGTCTTGGAGATGTTGATTGGCGCCGCCGTTGTTTCCTTGGGCTGCGCGCCTGCGACTGCCACGTCGAGGAAAGTCGGATCAATCACACCGTCGGCAGTGTTTTGACGACCCTGACTTAGAGTGAAGGCGTCTTCCAAAAGCGTCCGTACTCGATCCTCGGCAGCAAGTGACAACAACGAAAGCATATCCACAAAAGGAGCACCTTTGTTGAGTAGGCTGTCGGCTGTCAACTCTGTGATCGACTCTCCTTCCCCATCGATGGAAGTACGGGTGACGTTCCGTGGCGTGTCTGGGATCTTGTCATACAGGCCTTCAAGATTGACGGAAATGCCATGCTCGTACGTGCGGTTCGCTACTCGTTGTCGAAGCTTATTCGCAAAGAGGAAAGGATCGTTGAGCGGAGCTTGATTTGCTTCGGCGAGGGCTCGGGCAGCCATGGTGTGCTTTCGAACCAGCTCGTTTTCCTGCTCCTCTTGGGTCACCGACTGGCTCAACGGTCCGACGCCGTGGAAAGCACCATGCGCGCCAGTTCCGGAGGGCCAGGCCCCGAAACTGCCATGTGGTGAGAGCGTGTTGGTCGTCTGTGAGTTGAAAGACCTGTTCGGCGCAAGGAGGAAGTCTTCCTCGGCTCGCAGATCAATGCCTGACCCCGTCAAAACGTCGCTGATATTGTTAACGTCCATGTCTCGTGCGTTGGCCTTCTCGAGTTCGTCGTTGGCTTTTGCAGGCGGAACCGGGGGCGGTGGCATCGAGTTTTGGACGTGCGATCGCGCGTTCGGATCGCTGGGCTGATGGTAGGGCTGCGGCTGGTGGAATGACTGCGGGGGGTATGTGGGTGCGGGGGACATTGGGAGCTGGAGATGCTGTCCCCCGGGCGGTGAATGCGCATAGGGAGTGGCCGAATAGGGCGAACCGTACGGCGACTTGGGCTGAGGCGACAGACGCTGCCGTTTGGCTGGTGGTATGCCGCCGGTGGGGGACATGGCTCCTGGAGACTGCTGGTACGATCCAGGAGAGTAGGGCTGCTGGTTGTGGTAGTTGTTCTGCGTCTGCAGCGGCGGCATGCCGTGCATGTTGTGGCCATAGTTTCCGTAGTTGTTCGCCATGGTGGGCGACGCGGAAAGGGCGGCGGCGGTGGTGTGGGAGAGCGCGACGGTGAAGTCGTTCCCAAGAGGGAGTGCCCAGGCTCTGGCGGTGCACGCTATCGGCGGCTCATCGATTGCGGTCGCGGTCGCGGCGGTGAGGGCTGGGGGCAGCAAATGGGTCCGCGATGGAGGAGGCCGTCAGGCGATCGCTGTCGATGGACGGGCGCGTGGTGGAGGCTCGTTGGGGGATTTTGGCTGTGGTTTGGGATGGAGAAGGCGCGGCCGACTCTGACGCACGGGCCGGGTAAAGCTCGGGAAGTCGCGAACAATGAAGAGCCTCACACGGTCGCAGACTTATTGAGAAGTCTCACTGCAGCCCTCCGGTCCCTTCACCTCGTGACTCGTGACTGCGACATCGCGCTGGGCTTGCGATGCATCTCAGAGCTGCTCTGCTAACCCTAGTCCCTTGAATCGACTCGCTCTCGGCGCCCTTCGGACCAACGCGCAGCTACATTCCGCGCCGTCGCCCGCGCAAGCTCCTGGCCATTGTCCGGCGCCGCGCAACAATCTGCGTAGCATCAGAGTTGCCATCTCCTCGAGCCCGCAGCTATGGCGGCGAAGCGGAAGGCTGCCGCGATGGCGCCCGAGGACGACGACCCTGTAGACCCGTCAGACGAGCTCTTGTTCCTGTGCTTAGGGGGAGGCAACGAAGTCGGCCGGTCGTGTCACATCATACAGTACAAGGGCAAGACGGTCATGGTACGCGCAGGCTCCGATGAATGAGGTATTGTAGCTAACGGGAATAGCTTGACGCCGGCATGCATGCTGGATACGAAGGCCTGTCTGCCATGCCCTTCTACGACGAGTTCGACCTGAGCACAGTGGATCTGCTTCTGATCTCCCAGTAAGTTGAAGACTTTTCCGCTGGCATTGTTGGCGATGGATGGAACTATGGCGCATCACTGCGAGTCGGACGTTTTGGCCGGAGGCGGCAAGCTGGGAGACAACCCCTGTATTCAGAATCAATGGAATATCATTTGCATCGTACCCGTTCGACTCTGATGATGTGTCTTTCCCACCATTCCCTTCCTGTAGCTAGATCGGGTGTCTTGCTAACACAGTCGTGCAGTTTCCATGTCGACCATGCCGCCTCGTTGCCCTACGTGCTCGCGAAGACGAACTTCAAAGGCCGCGTGTTCATGACCCATCCCACCAAAGCCATCTACAAATGGCTGATAGCAGACTCCGTCCGCGTCGGCAATATGGCCAGCTCGTCAGAGACCAAGATCCAGGTATACACTGAGCAAGACCACAACGAGACCTTCCGCCAGATCGAAGCTATCGACTTCTACACCACACACACCATCTCTGGCATACGAGTAACGCCGTATCCTGCAGGCCACGTTTTGGGCGCAGCCATGTTCTTGATTGAGATTGCGGGGTTGAAGGTCTTGTTCACAGGAGACTACTCGAGGGAACTTGATAGACATCTAGTCTCTGCGACAGTACCGAAAGACATCAAAGTCGATGTTCTGATCACGGAGTCAACTTTCGGTATTTCGACACATACCCCACGGGAACAGCGAGAGAAGCAGCTTATGAAGTCGATTACTGATATTGTCAACCGCGGCGGTCGAGCCTTGCTCCCTGTCTTCGCTCTTGGTCGAGCGCAAGAGCTTCTCCTGATTCTCGATGAGTACTGGGCGCAGAATGAGAAGTTCCAGAAAGTGCCCATCTTCTACAATTCGAATCTGGCCCGGAAGTGTATGGTCGTGTACCAGACGTACATCTCCGCTATGAATGACAACATCAAACGGCTGCAGGCCGAACGCAACGCTGAAGGGTCTGGTGGACCCTGGGACTTCCGGTACGTACGCTCACTCAAGAGTCTGGATCGATTTGACGACAGCGGACCTTGCGTCATGCTTGCTTCACCTGGTATGTTACAGTCGGGTATGTCTCGTGAGTTGCTTGAGAAATGGGCCCCAAATCCTAACAATG
The DNA here is from genome assembly GCA_010015825.1 of Lophiotrema nucula. Lineage (NCBI taxonomy): Eukaryota > Fungi > Ascomycota > Dothideomycetes > Pleosporales > Lophiotremataceae > Lophiotrema > Lophiotrema nucula. Next base: position 194,310 of record ML977314.1, on the reverse strand, counting down.
GCGTTGTTATTACTGGTTATTCGGTTGAAGGAACGATGGCGAAGCAAATCGTGACGGAGCCGGATCAGATACCTTCCATAACGCAGCAGGGGAATGCAGGACGGAGGCCTGGGATGAGAGAGAACGAACAGAAGATGATTGATCGACGATGTACGGTGCAGGAGTTCAGTTTTGCAGCGCACGTGGACGGAAAGGAGAACTTGGAATTCGTGCAGGAAGTCTCTGCGCCGGTTGTGGTAAGTCCATATTTTTACTTACAACGTGCGTTTGTGTCATGCTAATGGTTGCCATAGATACTTGTCCACGGCGAGAAGGGCAACATGACCCGTCTGAAATCCAAACTTCTCGGCCTCAAAGCAGGAAAGGTCTTCTCGCCCGCCAACTGCGAAGAGCTGCGAATCCCGTTCAAGACCGACAAGGTCGCGAAGGTCGTTGGCAAGCTTGCCGAGGAAGCGCCTCCTCTGCCACAAAAGAAAATCGAGGGCGGGGACTCTGACACAATCTCAGACCCACGACTGATTAGCGGCGTACTGATCCAGAACAGCGATTTCAAGATCTCCCTTATGAAGCCAGAAGATCTCAAAGAGTACGCCGGTCTCACAACAACAACGGTTGTATGCAGGCAACACCTCACACTTTCCGCCGCGGGCGTAGACCTTATCCGATGGGCCCTCGAGGGCACTTTCGGCGCCGTCAAGGAAGTCACGTTCAAAGACAAAGCTATCGACGGCAAGAAAGAAGTCAACGGAAACGGCATACACAAAGCGGAGGAAGCAGACGAAGAGATCGATCGAACAAGCAGAGCCTTCCAGGTCATGGACTGCGTCAACGTTTACTGCCGACCCAGCGGTAGCGTTGAGGTAGAGTGGGAAGGCAACGTGATCAACGACGGTATCGCGGACGCTGTCCTTGCTGTCCTGTTTACTGTTGAGTCTTCGCCAGCTGCAGTGCGCCGTAAGTCTATCTCTCCCCTCATCCCTCTCCAATACACGTAGCTAACTCACCTGATATCAGAATCCTCCCGCTCACACTCGCACTCGCACTCGCACTCTGCCACCGCAGAGAAAGAACTAAGCCTAACACACAATTTCAAATCCGCCCCCAACCCCTTCAAAACGCCCTCCCCAACCGAACGCTTCGAGCGGCTCTGCATGTTTCTAGAAGCCCAATTCGGCGCCGACGCCGTCAGCCCAATCTTCCTGCCCCGAAACTCAAAATCTACTTCCACATCAGACCCCAACAACACCACCACCACCTCCACGAACGGTACGCCCCCAACCCACGACTCCGAATCCACCTTACCTGACGAACCCTTCTCAGTAGCGACTCTGCCCCCCTCGCCCGACGACCCGTCCCTCAGCAAGGAAGACCGCGCCGAGCTGAAACGGCTACACGATCGCGGCATCCCGGTCCCTGGTATCGAGATCAAGTTCGACAAGTTCAGCGCGAAGGTGTGGTTGGAGGATTTGGAGGTCGAGTGCACGAGTGCGGTGTTGAAGGCGAGGATCAAGGCTGTTATGGAGAGGGGTGTGGAGACTGTTAGTGGCTTGTGGGGATGACATGTGGATAGCTGGAGGGTGGAGAGAGTATTAGGTGAGGAAAAGCAGGAGATAGAGATGGTGGAGGCATTAGTGTAGCAGGAGTGCAGAGATTATTTCATTGCTTGGTATATAGGGCCTGGATGGATTCGGATCATTGCGGGGGTGTTCTGGGTGCCTTTGATGAGCCTACTTTGGTGCGATGGAGGCAGTGGAGATCTATATCTTAGCGGTCAATGTATTCTACTTTGCTGGCTCTCGAACTTCATGGACCTCACAGCACATGTCTATTGGAGTGACCACTCAAGCCATCGCAAGCATTGATTGTACTAATTTACATAACTGTGGCACTCGCTAGGAAGGCAGAAGAGTGTCGTGATCTGTGTAACCATGACTTCCATACCGCGCTCAAGTATCATGGAGATTTGAGCCGTCACTGAAAGTCGCAAACCCAAGCATCCAAATCAGGTGTTGATGCTGGACTAGTGAAATATATGCTGATATGTGAATGGGGAAGTCTATCCATGAACACCGTTTTACCCAGGCTGGATGTCGACAAGCCATCGTTATCCATCGTTAAGAAAGGGGAAGACCGTGAAAGGGGTGGGAAGAAACTTTTGAGATATGCAGAGAGCAGAGATCAAGATGCCAAGTTCCAGAAGATTGGTGGTTTAGAAAGGACCTGGTCGAGATTCGACACTGTGCCGACAGACAGAGTGCAATCCAACGGACGTGAGCTGACCGAAAGTAAGTGACGGCCGATGATATGTTGGGTTGTACTTACCAGGTCAGGCAGAGATTGATACGTTCAGAGAGGGATCGTAGGCCTTTGGTCGGCGTCGATGGTCTCTGTAGTCTCGTATTGATAGATGGACACGTCGACACTGTAGATTGTTAGAACATCTACCAAAGCATCGATTTCGACAGATACTTACACTTTGCCATACTTGAAGCCCACTTTTCGCAAGCGGGCATTGTGCTTGAAGCCGTATCGGTCCATGAATCTGAAGAACTTCTGTAGCTCGTCGGGCCTCGCCTTGCCTTCGTAGGTCTCATGCGGGTAAGTGACGTTCACTACCTTCGTGACGCGAGATGAGCCAAATTTCAGGTAGTTCTCTGCAGGGCGCCACTCGTAGCCGCCTCGTTGATCGTAGCCAGTTGCAACCATTGACAGCAATTTGTCCATTATACAAGACCCAACACCCTTGCCGAGACACTCAGGATGAACGTACATCTCCATCTCGAAGGTGTAACGGTACATGCTGCCCTGATCACAGAAGTCGTCGATGTTGGCAAAACCAACAATGTTTTCAGCCACGTAGCCACCGTACTTTCCAGGGGTCCGGCCGGCCTTAGCAACGGCGACGATCCAGGGGAGACCACGCTCGACGATGTCATTGATACGATCCAGCATCTGAGCATGTTTACGGTTAGTGAATTCGTTCGCTAGGACTGTATGCGCTACGTAGTGATTGTAAATAGCGTTAATTTGATCGACATCTGTTGCGCGGACGGGTCGAAGATACAAGTAAATGGCCGGTGCAAGTGGGGGAACAAGGGGAAGTTGATCGGCATCTGGTCGCACGCCAGCTGAATCTTGGATAGGACGATTGCGCTTCGCCATGATCTTGTCGCGTCGTGCCTTTTCTGCCCTCAGCTTTCGAGCAACAACTTCGTTCGAGTTGACACGAGCGCCGGGAAGAGCGTTGAATGTATCCTCGGGGTCGACCCGAGCGTCCGGGACCTCGAGAGGGCCAAGGAGATGGTTCTCCTTGTCGACATACGTCTCCCACCAAGGTCCACCGCTGACGTCTCCTTCGTCCACAGGTGCCGGTGCTCGCGAGGCAAAAGTGCCCCAGAAAATCCTCGGGGTTTCGCCCTCAATCTTGCCCGGAATCCACCAGATGGGCGCGAGAGCACTATTATTGTCGGAACAAAAGTCTGGAATCTCGTTGACAATGATCTCTGACGCCTCCACAGCTGGCGGTATGCTCCGAGCCCACTCTTCGATGCGATCTCCAAAGTGTCGGTCAGCGAAGTGTTTGCGACCCGCCCAGTCCCCAGCAGGAAGCCAATTACCCTCCCAGTCGATCAACTTCTTGATGTCGTAGTCCGGATCACCATCGCTGTGAGACTTCAAGTCACACCCGCCCTCGCTCTCGTCGTCTGTTGGCGGCGCACGCATGTCGCGGTTCTTGGCCCATACTGTGCGGTTGGGATTCCGGCGCGGACCCTTGAGCCAATTGATCTGCCTGTTGTTGTTCCACTTTGATTGTCCCAACCCATTCGATTTGCCTCGGGAGTTGTCTGCCGGCTCATTCGGGATGTCCGCTGTTGGCTCGTTCCATTCACCCCATACAATGGGCTTCTCCTCGACGGTGCTTGGCATTGACTTCACAGGTTTAGCTCCACCGGAATGCTGAAGAGGCTCTGCGGAGGTTGGCGGTGAAAGCGGGGACTTCGGCCTCTTAGGCGCAGTTGCGGCTGTGAACGGCCGCGTCGATGCGGTGCTCACTTCTGCTGTGACGTGCTGTCCTTTCGGAGTGCTAGGGGAGTCGTTCTGTAGGGTGTCGACGGTCCTATGAGGTGTTAATGCGGAACAGTGACATCCCCGAAAATGTAGACTTACTTCTTGCGCAGATGTGGCGGTATAAACTTGCCTTCGAGCTTGAGTGGCGGCGTAAACTTTCCTTCGAGCTGAGCTGGCATCTTACTGGTTCTCTTTCTTCCCCTTTGTCGTTTCTTGCGTGGTGCTTTTGATTGAGGTGGCTGCTTGACTTCGTCGCTTGTTTGTGGCGGTGGAATAGAGGAAGAAAGAGAATTGGAAGAAGGCGTGGTTGAGGCTTGAGGTAGAGGTAGAAGGGAAGGAGCGGCAGCACGTGGTACTTCACCGTTCACCTTATATAGCAAACGACGTCAGCGAAAATCACATTTGGTACAATAGCTTTGCGCTCACTCACCTTGTTGTTCTTATTGTCCCCTATTGTTGAATCTCGAGTCGCGGTCTCGAGTTCGCTCAGGTGGTCGACGCCGACTGTCTTCCACTTGCGGGCGCGTTGTTTACGTCGAGGCTTCTGGCTGAGGTTAGCGCCGCTGCAAATCCGTCGGATCATTGCCCCTCCTCATAGTCGGTACTTACCTGCCTCGCGGTGATTTCTGTATCGAGGGTACCATTTGTTGTCTCCCCATACATTGCATCGCGGGAGACGCGAGCGTACGCAGACATTTTGCAAGTAGTAAATGGGTAGAGCTAGGGGAACAGAACCTTGGGGTCAAATGGAGCTTTTGAAGAATCTCAGAGCGTTTGATGCCAACGCCAAAAGGGTACTAACTCCTGGAAAGTTGCTGCCTGCCGGTCCGACCCATAGCTCTTGCCGCAGCGAGTGTGAATGCTGCTAAACCTTAATTCCAAGTGTTGGCCAGACTTGTTCTTGGAGAGCAAATGGTCTGCGCTGCCAAGTGTGCGTACCTAGGTATCTGGATCTTGAGACAGTATCCAGTTCTTGATACCCGTCAACTAAATACTGTCCTCACTGGGTAACTCAGGCAGGGGTTGCTTGTTCCCAGATCTTGAACGACCGTAGACTGTGAATGCAAGACAGGAGACTCGAAAATAATGCAACGCGCATCAACAGCACTACATAGTCTTCCGAAGAGCTGCGATTCGCTAGAAATCAAGTGAAGGACCTTCATACACAGGGCATCTGCCATACTCCACCAATGCCTATAAGAATTTGGCAAGGGAAGAGGACCACGAAGATGTGCCGAGACTGTCCTAGACATGCGACACTTATAGGCCAATTGAGTAGCTCGACGATTGAGACAGCTCAGCGCACACTCTCCGTTTTCAAGAACCGGTGGACCGATCTTGAAAGTAAAAGACCATCGGAGCGCGAAGTCTTAGCGGGCTAGGTAGGTTTAAGCGAACATCAAGACCGGATTGCTCCACATCATCGCCGTGTTCCGCTGCCTTGACACTTTTGGCACTATCAGGAACCAACCAAATCCAACAGTCCAAGATGTTATCAATACTGAGAAAGGCGAGGCTGAAGGACAAGGAGATGCGAATTTTGATGCTGTACGTTGACGCTGCAGAGGTGTCCGTTTGCGTACAGTTGTTAAACGGCTAACTGCGTACAAGCGGGTTGGACAATGCAGGAAAGACGACCATCGTTAAGAGGATAATGAACGAGGATGTGAATAGTGTCAGTCCTACACTTGGCTTCATTATCAAGACCATTGAGTACGATGGGTAGGTTGAGCGCTGTGGACAACTTGAAATATTATACTGACGAAAACAGGTACAAGCTCAATATATGTAAGGTATGCGCTTGCAGCCGTGGCGCCATATTGACAGCTTCCAGGGGATGTCGGCGGACAGAAGACGCTGAGGACGTATTGGAAGAACTACTTCGAGAAGACGGACACGCTGATATGGGTGGTCGATGCTACAGATCGCGAACGCGTGGACGACTGCCGGGAGGAGCTGGCGGGGCTGCTGTTGGAGGAGGCATGTATTTTGAGACGGACGAAGATGATGCATCACTAACTCCCTTCCAGCGGCTCATGGGCGCCAGTCTTCTTGTCTTCAAGAACAAGAGCGATGTGTCTGGGTCGATGACGGAAGACGAGGTCCGACAGGTAAGCTGAACGCGCCAAAGTGGAGACGCGTTGTCAGGCTGTTAATGACGGCACAGAGGCTCCGTCTGGACGCGATTAAGACGCACAAGTGGACCATCATGACCTGCAGTGCGATGACGGGTCTGAATCTGCAAGAAGGACTGCAGTGGGTTGTGCAAGACGCGAAAAACCGACTGTTCTTGTATTGATACAGGCACGACGTTGGCCGGGCTGCAAGGGGTGCCTTTCGTGGTGGCAGACTAAGTAAAAACTAGTGCATGGAGGCCGAATAGCGGCAATGGGGCACCCGGTGTTTGAAGATTTGAGTGTCAACAAACAAGACACTCACGACACTGCTCTGCGCGCCCGCGTGAATGCGCCCATCCGCCTGAATTGCTCCGAACCTTGTCCCCGAATCCTGGGTGATCATCTTGGCTCGCGTTTCAGCAATTTGAAACTTCCGGGGTAGTCGCATCGAGTCCAGCCAAGCATGTGGTAACCGAGCAATATACTGTCCGCTTAGCTGCACCCCCAGGATTCCCGCTTCTCCCCGCCAGCTTCACGCTCGCGCATTGTTTGTTGTTTGTTGTACGGCGGCAGGGCGCGCCGACTAGCCTTTCTCTACCGCCATGTCGGAGGAAATAGAACCCTCTGAATTTGTGCGGCGCATTCGAGACCTCGGAGCGCAGCGCGACCAGCAGGATGCAGAGCGCGTCCGGAAGCTCGAAGAAGAGGTGCTGAAGGGCCGAGAAGAGAGAATGGCTCGCCGCGCAGGTATGCCAGGGCAACGCTCAATTGCATCTTGGTTGCACCCCAGCTAATCTCGTCCTCTAAATAGAACGCGCGCGCTCGCTCTCGCCGGACAAGCCCACCACTCCACAATCGCTGCCGTCTGCTGCAGACACACCTCGAAACGTGCAGGAAAAGGCTGCCGACACGCCCACGCCCACCATGGACCCGCCGTCGCAGCAGTCTGCCCGCGATGATTCTTTGCAACGTCTGACGGGGTCGCCAGCACAGGTCCTCGAGGACGACGAGCCGAAGAAGCCAGCACCGAGCGCGGCAGCATTGGGGCGCTCGGGAACACTCTCCTGGCAGAGAAGACCCCAATCCGGCAGCGTACGGCGCCCGCTTTCTGCCACGTCGGGTACTGACAGGAAATCGACGAGCTCGCCCCACCAGACCCCTGAACCTGAACCCTCCTCTCCGGCCGAGTCATCGCAGTCGAGAGCCCAAATCGCACAGTCCTTGGGCGCAAAAGATCCATCGTGGTTCAGACAGACACCGGACCGGGGAGTGGGCTCGGCAGCGTACAGGCGAAATCAGGACGATGCTGCGTCAGAGACAGGCTCAATTTCAGGCAGGCGACAGCTACCGCGCATGTCGCGAGACTCTACAGCAGAGCCTGAAGCCACCAGCCCTCCGCCAGAGAGCTTCCGCTCGAGCTCCCCATCGCACGTAGGCTCAATACGAGGAAGCGCGGCGTTTAGCAACCGCTTCTCTACAAATACCTCGGTGTCTGGAGGAGATGCGGAACCAGTAGGGAAGGGCAAGTCCCCACTGCCGGTTCTGGACTCCCAGAAATTCGCTCCCCCCTTGGAGGAGCGATCTTCTGTGGATAGCGGGAATCAGTCGCCGCCACTGCGGACAATGGCCATGTCTCCAACGCAAGGGAGGATCTCGCCCGAGCGCCCCGCATCGCCAACGAAGGGTATGGGAGGATTTGTGCAGAGCGCAATGCTGAAACGCAGCGATAGCGTCAACAAGAGGTGGAGCGCACAGGCACCGCAGAGTCTGAGCAGGCAAAACTCGACCGTGAGCAATCGGGGGAGCGCTGCGTTGGGTACATACGGAAGCATATCAAAGGGAGAGCCCAGGCCTAGCAGCTTGAGTAGAGACAACTCCATGGAGCCATCCTCGCGACCTGGTTCAAGCTCCAGCAACCTGACTATTACAAAGGATGCGGCAGCTGAGAAGGATAGCACTCCCAAGGCAGAGTTCGCCAAACCTGCTCTCCCCCACCACAGTCGCAGCAAATCGGTTGCCTCAACCTTCAGCGAGGACACCCGCCCGCAAGAGCAAACTTCACCGCCAAGCCCCTCGAAGCGATGGAGTCCGACAAAGTCCAGCTGGCTGGAAAGCGCGCTGAACAAGCCCGATTCTCCGAAACCAAAGCAACCGCCGCCTCAGCAACCGACTTGGATGACAGAGATCAACCGCATCAAACAGCAGCGTGGCAGCGTCGATCTGGGAAAGGGTGGTAGCCTAATCCAAAGCCCACCTGCAGAAGGCCCCGCTTCAGGCCGAACATCGCCTATCAAAGATGTGCAATTGAAGCCAGTGGCACTTCGGAGTATGGACACTCCAAAGAAGGAGGAAGCGGTAGAGCCGGTGAGGCCCTCGCCAAAGCCGAAGCCAGCTGTCACCTCACCAAAGCCATCGGTTGCCGTAAAAGAGGAGCGCCCATCTCTTGAAGATCTCATACCAGAACCAGTCGACGAGAAAGTGGAGGTGCCCAAGGAAGAGCTCCCAGAGCTCAAGCCCAAACCAGCCTCATTGTCGTCTCGACTGTCCAAAGACTCACCACTAGCCTCTCCGACCGCCAAGCCAAAACCTGATACGCCGCCTAAGAAGGACTTCAGAGCGGGTCTACGGTCACGGCAAGGAACAACAGATTCTTCCAAGAAGGAAGAAGCCTCGGAACTGCAGAATGTATTTGGCAGACTGAAGAAGACTGAAACGAAGAATTACGTAGCTCCAGACACGCTCAAAGACAACATACTTCGCGGCAAGTCGGGCTTGGCCGTGACAGGTGGTCCAAAGCCTTCCGTCCGGCGCGATGAGTTCAAAGAGAGTTTGATCAGCAAGAAGACTGCCATGCTAGCGAAAGCTCAAGAGCATGGCTCAACTGCTCATAAGAGAACAGATAGCGGCTCGCAGCAGACATCGACACCTGAAGCAATCGCCAAGCGAAAACTGCTAGGGAGGTCCGACAGCATATCGAAAGACGTACCCCTGAAAGAAGCGCCAGCTCCTCCAGAGGCGCTGGCTCGGCAACAGAGTCTGCGATCAAGCAAACCTGCATTATCGGAGAAGCCTGCGCCGTCCAGCTCCGCTTTCGCCCCCAAAGAGCCTGTCAAAACGAGCAAGTTGGCAGACCGGTTCAATCCTGCGCTTGCGGGGATTCTCGCTCGCGGTCCTCCCATGTCTGCGAGTCCGCCTGCCTCTGCTGAGGACTACTTAAATGGTTCCGCACCAAGGCAGCCGATAGAAGAAGAGAGAAAGGGTCCTGCACCTGAACTAAATCATATGACGAAAGGAAGGGCTCGTGGTCCCAAACGACGAGCGCCAGCTTCGAAGCAGGCTTCTACTGAAACAAAGGAAGCCTCCCCTAGCAAGGCACCAATCGCTGCTGTACCCCTCGTGAAAACCGCCGACGTGCTCTTCAGTACCGAAGTCGCTCGGGCTAACAACTCGTCAGAGGAACAGTCGATAGCGAAAACGCCGGCAAGAGATTCACTAGAAGCCAAACCTAGCGCACCTACGAAATCCCTAGATCTTTCAAAGAGGCTGTCGAAATCTCCGTCATCAGAGCTGGCACAGAAGCCGGAACCACTTGTGATCGAGAAGACGCCTGCGAAACCAGTATCCGTGCCTAAGCCGTCGCCTAAAGCTGATGTATCCTCGCCCTCTTCTTCACCGAGAGTCGCAAGCTGGAGATCGTCGAGGCCTTTGCCCACTCCGCCGGTCAAGCCTGAGTTGCAGAAAGAGCGTAGCGCTGCTCTGAAGGAGATCGCGCCTCCAAATGCAGAAGTGTCCCCCACCAGGAAAGATCCTTCGCCCGACAAACCTAGCTTCTCCGTCAAAAGTGCCACAGCTCTATGGGGTCAGTCGTCGTCGTCGTCTCCAGCTCCAGCGCAAAGAGTGAGGTCTCCAATCAAGCTCCCAACTCGCGCGGATGAGAAGGCGGCGCTGGAAGATGCTGGTATCGCTCGTTCTGAAGAGGCTCCTGCAATACAGGAGCAGCCAAAACCACTGGCACCGAAGCCAAAGCCAGTTGGGCTTGGCTTGGGTAGTGTTGCTGGCTTCTTTGGGGCGAGATCGAGAGAGTCGAGTCCTGTACCGCCTGCGAAACCGGTCTCTGTGCGAGCGCTCCCAGTATCGCCTCCTGCAAGTGGAGATCGGCCACAATCAGAGCCCTTCAAAGCGTCGCCGATGCCAGAAAAGTCTGATGGCATGTTCGCAGAATTCTTTGCCGAGCCGCCTGTTACTTCCGGTGCGCTTCCTGACAATATCGACACTGTGCAAGTCTTGAAGAACCCCCCTTATGAACCAAACTCCACGAATAAGATACGGACACTGCGCAAACAGATTCAGGAGGTCACCGGTGACGGGAAGCTTATCAACGTGCCCGTGCAAGAAGAACACGTCTTGTTCCAAGATTCAATGTATATTTGCACTCACATTTATGGAGACTTGAAGGGAGCCAAGTTCACAGATGTCTATTTATGGTCAGGTAACGGTGTTGCAGAAGCTACGCTGGAGGACGCGCAACTGTTTGGTCGCAACGTCGCAAAGCAGAACCAGGGCAAGCTTATCATTCTCCGACAAGGCAACGAAACACCAAATTTCTTTGAGGCTCTCGGTGGCATTGTCATAACGCGTCGAGGGTCCAAACCAGCCGGAAAAGACTACATGCTGTGTGGTCGACGCCACCTAGGTCACCTAGTGTTTGATGAGGTCGACTTCTCGCTGAAGAGCTTCTGCTCCGGCTTCGCGTACCTGATCTCCACAAGCGGCGGCAAAGTATACCTCTGGAAAGGCCGCGGCTGTTCATCCGAAGAACTTTCGGGCGCTCGACTAATGGGTATGGATCTCACCCTAACCGGCGAACTCGTCGAAGTCGACGAAGGCACCGAATCCCAAGACCTCATCAACATCTTTCCGCCACACGTCGGTAAGGGCCCCGCAATTCCCCGCTCCGCAGACCACTGGCGATACAAGGCCGGCTCCGACAAATACCGGACAAGACTGTTTAAGATTGAGCAGCAAGAGGGAGGAAGAGGATGGGGACAAAGCTTGCAGGTGAGCTCATTCTTTTCCGGGATGCTGCGCCGTCCGAGTTGGAACGCGACGACTGATCGGCCGCAGACGCCGACGACGCCCAAGAGCCCGCTGCCGCAGGTCACGACGAAGGTTGTGGAGGTTATGCCGTATTGCCAGCGCGACTTGGAGCCCGAACATATCTTCGTTCTTGATGCTTTCTTCGAGATGTATATGTAAGTGGGAGACCAACATCGGTCGGTATGCACTTGCTGATGAGCCGATCTAGTGTCGTCGGCGCCTTGTCACGTAGCCAGTCCGCTGCGTTCTCCGCAGCCCTCATGTTCGCCCAAGAGTACAGCATACTCGCCGTGTCCGAAGAAGACCGCCCATTTATGCCTGTCACGACCGTTGTACTCGAAGGCGTGCCACGAGACATGAAATCCGTCTTCAGGTTCTGGGACGACGCTCTAATCCCTGCTGCTGGCTTGATGCGCGGCAAGCTGGGTCGTGGCAAATCCCTACGCATCGTTGGTTTAGAGAAGGCTATCGAAGCTACTCGGATATAGATACTATCTCATATCCTTATGAAGGGCGGTTTGAGAGCACATGTTTGATGATATGGATGTGCCACTGATGATGAGGATGGATCTTTCACGCTTCTCGCATGTACTACTACTTATACTGGAGCGGTTGTGGCTCCTTTCTTCTCTTCTGTATATATTTCACGCTTCTGCGTGCCACGCGAAGTCTAGGGTTGGCATATTCGGTTCGGAGCGGAGTTCCTAGTATATGTTTCGCGGCTCCTATGGAGTACGCTCACTTCAAAACCACTTGCATCACCTCTTTCTCTAAACCTATGCTCCGGTGTGTTTGATCTGATTGAGATGGGAAATTCTGAGTCCGGGCAGGTGTAGGGTGAGGGCAGGTTTATATACTTTCGGGTATACGGGCCGGCTGCACGTCTTCACTATATTTTCATCTATGTTGATGGAGAGAGATAGTAGGGCTGTGTATGATGAGAAGGATATGACGAAACTGCCTGTTTCGACCTGGAGATATGAGGACCTACCCCACGGGGTAGGTGGTTACACCCGAGTCGCTCGTCATATCCGTGACACTCGTTTGTGTGCTTGGAAAGAGACGTCCAACAGTCCCCTCCTTGATAAGGGAAGCAGATGCGTACTGGAGACCACTTCCTCCTTTGCATCGGCTTCGTATACAGATCTTGCCACGATCTGTTACGAGGTCTCTAGGTATGTTGGTCGTTTCCCTTGTTTTCTAGACGCGATCGATAGGTAGCTAACGTGACCTCCCAGAACCCATCATATATTAACCCACGTTTCCATTACCCGTGCCCAACGCCCATGCGTCTACCCGCCTCCACAGCAAATTAATTGCCCTCCAGCTGGACCTGGAACGACTACACCAAGAAGGTGCCGTTTCCGGTTCGGATAGTCACCCGACTCGCGTGTGCTGAGTCCAGGATGGTAATCAATAGGCTGTAAGGCTGGAAGCGGTATTGTGTTAATATCTGCCATGCAGATAAAGCGGTGGAAACAGTTCGGAGATTGCGAGACGAAGTTGGTGGAGTGGATTGGGCACGAGGCAGGTGGAGAGGTGGTGTGGCAGAGCGTATATCAACAGCGCCAACCTAGGGTTTTACATGTCTTGGTAGTTCGTGCGCTTGAAGATCATCTTCACATTCTCCTCTCTTTACCAGCGTTCCTATCGATCCCCAATCTACCAAAAGCTGCATCATGGCGCCGCTCCTGACCCTCCTCCCCTTCCTCCCAGCCCTTGTCGCCGCCCACGGCCATGTCCAAGGCATCATCGCAGACGGCAAATGGTACACGGGCTGGAATGCGGAAATGAAATACCAGACGCCCATCCCGGCGACCGCAGGCTGGCAAGCCGACAACCTTGACAACGGCTTCATTACGCCCTCCCAGTTCGCGACCGCTGATATCGTGTGCCACAAGTCCGCGAAGAACGGGAACGCGTATATACCCGCGAGTCCAGGGAGTAAGATTACGTTCCTGTGGAATACGTGGCCGGTGAGCCATAAGGGACCGGTGTTTGATTATATTGCGTCTTGTGGGGGCGACTGTACCACGGTGGACAAGACGAAGTTGTTGTGGACGAAGTTTGACGAGGGGGCTTGGCTCAGTGGGAATGATCCTGGATCTTGGGTGTGTAGATGCCATTTTCGATAGATTCGTTCCACTTTGATGTATGCGGACTGACGAGCTGCAAGGTGACGGACGACTTGGTCAAGAACAACATGTCCTGGACAACCACTATCCCATCAAACATCGCCCCGGGGAACTACGTTATCAGGCATGAGATTATCGCTTTGCATGCGGCATCTCAGACGAACGGTGCGCAGGCGTACCCGCAGTGTGTGAACTTCCAAATTGGAGGAACGGGGACGCAGGCGTTGAGTGGTGGTGTAGCAGCTACGAGCTTCTACAAGGCTAGTGATGCAGGTATTTTGTTCAACTTGTATAGCAAGTTCACTGGATATACCATGCCAGGACCCGTACTGAACAAGCTGGCGAAGAGAGATGAGGAGAGGAGACATGCTAGGGATTTTGAGTAGTAATGATTGGAAAGTTCGAGGGAAGAAAACACTATAGGAGGCAGATGATAAGACGGCCTATGGGATCTGTATAGCATTACATCTGGCAATAATATGCATGGGAAATTTGACTAGTGTAGAATAATGTGAAAGTCGAATTAGTTAGAGAATAAACTCCTTCGACGATTTGATTCCATTTGCTTGATAGGCTTGATAGATCAAGTCTTCGAGCGAGCATACTCATGGACATAAGAGGTCATGCACGCGTGATGCCCCACGTGCGTAACGTGGCATCGACGCGAGAAGCATGCCAAATCTGACGTTGCTCGTGGCAGGGCGACAAACAAGATTCTAGAAGGACATGTAGTGAGCACATCCCGGTGCACTAATTCGAGGTGTCTGGATTTGAGGGACAGGAGGTTGTAGCACCGAGTCGAGTCCTGATTACAAACAGAGAGCCACTGCTGTTTGAGCAAGACCTTCTCCATCTTCATCATCGTTTGGGATTTAGCCATCTTCGTTAAGGACTTTGCGCCTAGGGTTTCTCTTGCCCTCCGATTGGCCAAGTTTCTTGTATCAACCCGAGATCGGTGCTGTCCTGGAGGACTGCAGACTCGCGAACGCGCCGCAAATCGAGCGTTCGAGGGCAGCTCGAGGACTGAAGAAGTGTTTCCTTGCGTTCTTGGCCACAGAAGAAATATGGAAGACTATTGAATGGCGGGCCATGCGCGACTGACTGCCCATCGCGATTAGCTCTCCCTTCGGGCTGAGGTGAGCACGCCTCTCGTACCGACTCGGCTAGCCATCGTGGGACGAGACAGTCGTCTCCGCTATTGAGGCGTCAGGCTGAGGGGCATCCCGCAGAAAGATTCCTCAGGGACGCTGTTGAGCTGGTCGCCAGCGTGAGGGCCTACTGCATAGCGTTTGGGCATGCACTGTACGTTCACGTGAAGCGCATGTCCTGCGATACAGCACGCAGGGCATTCCTCCAGCACGGTGACAGGGCGCCGGAACCATTCGCTTCGTAGGACAGCAAACCGGGCCAGAAGCCGTGGCTGTACCGCCTTGGGACGCCCACTCAGCTGGCAGCAGATTGCTGGAGGGTCGCTGCCCAGACGTTCACCGGCGGAGAGATGACCCGTTTGACAGCGCTGTAACAGAATCGCCAGCGCTTTGTCCTGCCCTCGCGAGCGGCCGTATAGACGTAGAATCGAGCCCGCAAAAGCGAGCACCAGCCTCAATTCCGCGCGCTCGTCCAATCGCCCAGCGTCTGCGCCTCCACAGCCTATCCTACCTGAGGCGTTGCCCGTGGTCGTGGTCGTGGGAGTAATGCAACGAAACCGGCTTAGTGCTCCCTCAGCCTTCTCTTCAGCGCGGCTGAACAACAAGACCCCTCACCCACCGGTCACTTTCGAATCTTCTTCCTTTTATCTGCGTCTATGAACTCTATGAATAGCCGGTTCAAGAATCTCGTGGGCTCGAGACGAAGATCCTCCAACAACCCGTCGCCCTCCCCACAGGGAACCACCACGCCCAGCCAGCGCCCAACCAGCCTGTCCCCGCAGGCCTCCAACTCGAGCTCGACTTCGCTGCCCACCAACAACATGAACCCGCAAAACCCTCTCGGCCGCCCGCCCTCGTACACCTACGCTCCCCCCGGCGGCCTCGCTCCCAACCAGCAGCAGCAGCACGGCCGGCCAGCGAGCCCGCTGCCGCCGATTAACACGGGCGCTCCTGGGTATCCTCCGCAGCCAGGATATCCACCCCAGGGCCCGCCAGGCTATCCACCGCAGCCCCCAGCTGGCTATGGAGGAGGGTACGGTGCGCCGCCAGCTGCCCCGCCCGCAGCTCCCCATGCTCCAGCTTCATACAACAGGCCGAACATGGCAGAGGTCGCGGGCGAGGGCCGCTCCAAGGCACAGCTGATTGTGGGCATCGATTTCGTGAGTACACCGTAGGTAGAAAAGTGGCGCAGGCGCTGATCAGCAACCACCCAGGGCACCACCTTCTCCGGCGTCGCATTCGCCTTCGCGACCAACACCGAGGCCAAGGAAGACATCATCACCGAGTGGCCGGGCGCGGGCAACCAGACGAAGCAGAAAGTATGGCACCACCGCCCCTCCGAGCCCGCCAGAGCTAATGCGACCGTAGATTCCCACCGTGCTCTACTATGACCAGTACCAGAAAGTCGTCGGGTGGGGCCCAGACATCGCCGACGCGCTCGCCCCCACGGGCTATCCAAAGCCAGGCGTGCAGAAGGTCGAATGGTTCAAGCTGCAGCTGATGCTGTCAGGCAACACTTACATTGACCCCATCAACCTGCCTCCCCTACCCCCAGGCAAGTCTGAGATCGATGTTGCCGCCGACTACCTGTTCCACCTGCGCCAGGCGATGCGAAACCAGCTCCAGAAGACGCTAGGTGAAGTGTTCAACAGAGAAGAGCGCAACATTCGATACTATCTCACCGTACCTGCTATCTGGAACGATGCTGGAAAGGCCGCCACACGTGCTGCAGCCATCCAGGCTGGTTTCCTTCGCGATGAGAACGACAACAGGCTGACACTCATCACCGAGCCCGAAGCCGCAGCCATGTTCTGTTCCAAGACCGGTCTGCTCAACCTCAAGATTCACGACGCAGTATTGATTGTCGATTGCGGTGGTGGTACTGTCGATTTGATCGCCTACGAGGTCGAGGAAGAGCAGCCGTTCTCAGTTGCCGAGTGCACAGCAGGCTCAGGTGACTCTTGCGGTTCCACAGCACTGAACCGTAACTTCAGCAACATCCTTCGTGCGAAGATCAGGAAAATGAAGCTGCCTGACGGGTCCAAGACTGCCGGCAAGGTTTACGCAAAGTGCATCATGGATTTCGAGAACAGGATAAAGGCAGATTTCCGAAACAATGGCCAGAAGTGGGCTGTCGATGTTGGCATTGAAGCTGAGTTCCCTGAAGCTGGTATTGAGGAGGGCTATATGACCTTTACGAATGAGGAGATTCTGCAGTGCTTTGAACCTGTGGTGAACCGAATCCTAGAGCTGGTAAGAAATCAGATCATCGCCATCCAGGCGCAGAACAGGGCATTACAAGTAAGTACAGCATGCACAACGCCAAAGAGGGGAAGCTAACAGACCCAGAACGTACTCGTGGTTGGTGGCTTTGGTGCCTCAGAATACCTCTTCCAACAGATCAAGCTCCACGTGCCTCCCCAGTTCCAGTCAAAGGTCGTCCGACCTATGGACTCCGTCGCAGCTATTGTCAAGGGTGCCGTTACGGCCGGTATCACTGAGCGTATCGTCACACACCGTGTCGCTCGTCGGCACTACCTCATGGCCACTCTCCAGCCATTCAAGGAGGGCCACCACCCCGAACAGTATCGTGTACCATCGCTGGACGGCAAGGATAGATGCAAATACACTCGCCAGATCTTCGTACAGAAGGGTCAGCGTGTTAAGATCGGCGAGCCCGTCAAGGTCTCTTTCTTTAGACAAGTGGCGCCCGGTGCGACCCTCATGTATGAGGATATCCTGTATGCCTGCGATGACGATGTGTGCCCAGAGTACACTAAAGACCCTCGTAAGTTATTCCATCATTCCATCCGTTGTGTTCACGGCATCTGCTAACGACTTCGTAGGCATCAAGGAGGTCGTCACACTCACCTCAGATCTCTCGCGCAAGAACCTTGAGAAGGACTTCGAACGCATGGACACCCCACAAGGCACCTTCTACCGCGTATACTTCGACATCTACCTCACACTCGACGGCTCCGAGTTTAACGCTGAGCTCGTCTGCCAAGGCGAGGTCATGGGTCGCTGCACGGCCAGGTTCAGATAAAGCAATCTCCTTCCTGTTCATCCAAAATAGTTTCATGTTCTTTTGATTTGGTTTGATAATACGAAGGATATCTTAGATCTTCACGACAATGTCTAAAGCAGCTTGTTGGCAGCGGATTTGGAGGTGGAAGAGAGCGATGTGGTGACTAGCGGCAACAACAAAGTTTTGAACAAGCATACCCCCAACATGTACTGTCCGTCCGTTTCGATCAGTCATATCTCTTGGCGTGTGTAGCTAGGCTAGGGATATACATTTCTTGGAGTTGATATGAGCTTGAGCTTTGTTCGTATCTGGCGCGTAGGTAGAGTTTTTCTTGGTGAAAATAGCGTTACGAACTGAAAGGCTCTGTGTTTTATGTTTTCTTGATATGTTGCTGGTTGTGAGGCGTGTCTGCGAGACTTATACTTTCGGGTGAGTTGATCTCGATCTCATGCTCGGACGAGCCCCTTGCTCCGGACTATAGTCAGAATAACATATGCTGACCCAACGCAGTATCTCAAAATTTTCAAAGCCGCTTTCATCGCAGTCCATGTCTGTGACTCTCTAGAGCTAGTGCTCGGCTCTTTCCATGGCGACAGCTCGGTCTGTTTACCCAAGTAGAGGGAAGGTGCAACTAGTAACTCGCCCAGTGTCCGCATGGTATCTGTGTGACCTGATAGGATAGGATCTCCAGCTAACATCGAGATCATCTACCAGCACCATGCCCTCTGCAGTTCCCAATAGTCGCGACTAGATTTGCCCTGTAGTCTAATCGAGAATGTAGATGTACCAAGTCACTCAGGGAGGTCGTGCCTCCACAAGAGCAGAAGAAGGAGCCACTAACTGCAGCGCGATTGCTCAGGGTTGACCCTGCCCTCGACTGAACGAGCGTTGGTGACCAAGATCTTTCTTCTTCCTTCTTTCTTATTTGCACCACCATCATCTTCCCCACACTGCCTCGAGTCCCCCTTTGCACAGTGTTGGAGATATCGACAAAGCACTCTTAGCGACATCGTCCTCAGAGTCAAAGATGAAGCTGCTAGCTTCCGCTGCTCTGGTGGGAGCATGCAGCGCCCGTCTTGTTCCCGCAACGGCAGCTTCTGACAGCGCCAACGGCAACGGGACCAAGACTTTTTGGGATGTGTAAGTGCCTTTCCCCAGACATCCCACGATTGGACTAACGTGTTGAGTAGCTACGATAGTGACTCTTACCGATCTATGGTCGACCGCAACCACCATGGCTTGAGCAACATTCGTGCTGTTCGTCGTGATACCTTCGGTCCTGGCCCTGGCCTGGGCGACTGCAGTGTCATGCCGGTGGGCGAGGCACCATTGCCAGACGTTGGTATGTGAAGTTGCTGTATGAATGCCCTTCAACACATCCAGCTAATGGCACTGCCACCTTCAGATACTCCGACAGCCTTCGTCACGAACGATGATTATCACGAATTTGCCAATGAGGCCCAGACGCCGGAAGGTTACGACTTGGTCTTCCGGAACCATAACGCCACGGTCGAATCGCCCTCCTATCTCGGTCTCTGGACCATATTCGACTATGACCCTGACGTCTGTGCCGAAGGTATGAGGACCGGAGTATTTACATGCTCTTCCGGCTGACCGCGTCTTCACAGTTTGCTATAAGCAGCCGACGTGCAAGTCCTTTAACCTCTACATCTCTCGTGATCCGAGCAGGGACCCGGGACCAAGATGCCCGAACCCTCCAGCTGTCGCCAACTTCAACTGCGCTCTGTACAGCGAGCCTTTCAACGCAACAATGGTGACCAACCTCGGTCAGAAGCGGCCGCCTATTGATCCAAACGGGAATGATTTCCTTGTCAAATTGAAGGCTTCCAATGGTAAGTTAACCCCAATTTGTCACTGCGCTCACTCGTCTGCGAGTGTTGCTAATGCAATCATAGGTTACGTTCAGAACGGAGAGGCATATGATCATTACTATCCGCTCATCGGCTACGATGGCCCTCAGACCCTTCCCGGTGCGGTCAACGCGAGCGACGTTGATCAGGGAGAAGGCCAGTTCATCAACACTCTCGGCCCGTATCCTGATTTTAAGCCGTATCAATGTGCCAGGACCTGCGATGCCGTCAGCGAGCAGAGGAGGGCTGAGGCTACAGTGGAGTGCTTGAAGAGACCGGCCGAGGTGAAGCGCTGCACGTTCTACCGTAAGTGTTTTCCAAGCGTAAACGTTTACCATTTCGATTGTCTTGGAGGCCTTCAAGGTTCCGGTAGTTGATATAGTGTGCTGACTTTACAACCAGCATGTCAATACTTCAACATCTACACCATTGTCGATCAGGACGGTCAGAAGCACACGTACTGCGCTTTGTTTGACGCCGCATTGTAAGCCTTCAACGATGTACTCGCGAATTACGTCATCGATGTTCTGTGCAGATATCTTTCACGAAAGTGCTCACCTCTCGTAGATCTGATGATAACGCCACGATCATCTTCACGAACGATACCGCTGGGAACATTCTCCCGGTTGGTGACAACTGGGCTTACGTTCGCAACCCAAAACAGGTTGACGTCGTGTGAGTAGATGAGGACTCCCTCTCTTCTTTTTCTGCTAACACCGTTCAGCCCAGGTCCCGCAGACGAGGACGCGGTTCCAGCTGTCAACAGAGTCAATGCCGAGGATCTAGACGGCGAATTCGATTCGACCTCCTTCTGTGCCACTACCACGATCACCCAGATTTCGGCGGTTGACGGCACAATTACAGCCACGGTTACCGTTGACCATACCACCGTGCTTCTGTCCCCGTACCCCGTAATAGCGACAAAAACGATCATAGGATACGTGAAGACGCGGACCACGGTTATCGCGACCGCTACATAAGTCGTCCTTGCTGACGGGAGATGAGCTTAGCCTCCAGCTTGGATGAGCGACGCAAGATCATGGCTGGGGGGCTTCAATGAGGCCGAAGGCCCCGTTTCACCAGCGCCTCCCGATAGCTCATTGCCTATGCTGTTGGCCTCCCCGCACTTGACGACATTCCGTCTTCTTCGATTTGCGTTTCAGGATGCTGGAATTTTGGAATTTTGGAATGTCTGTACGACTGCATCTGTTTTTCTTCCCTTTCGACAACATCCTATGGCCGCTCAACTACGACGGCAGGCGTCCAACTTTAGTATGCACTACCCCCTACTTGTATCCGCTCAGTTGCTTTCGGTTTCAGTTGTAGCTTCATAGACAGTATTAGTATTAAAAGTGTTTGCTACTGCAAAAGTTGCTATGGAGCTTGTGCCGCGTCCGGTCTATAATTTGAAAATGCTTGAACGAAGACAGAGTGTTCAGAGGCTCGAAAATGAAGCGAATGACTGTTGATACAAGGAAATGCGTACATGTACCTCAAAACACCAAGAAAATAAATAGATGCCGCGCAAACGCCGATCCGCTCATGCTTCCTCCCCTAGATATCCCGCTCCACAAATTACAGGTCCTACTCTTGAGATGCAGTGTCCTTTCACGAATTGGGACCGCGATCGATACCTGAAACTGCTGTTCGATTAGAGTGCTTTCTTCGCATTCCCTTTTCTCCTTGGCAGCCCCTGCTTCTTCCTCTCCAGTCTATCGCCCTCTGCAAGCCACTTGCTCGCCTTGACAAGTTGGACTACATTGATCCACTGCTTGCCAGCCATAATCGGGGCCGAGATAACAGCGAGGACCCAAGGGACTGTCGAGTCCATCTTGTTCGCGCGAGCCAGCTCCATGGCGCCCGCCGACCAGGGATACACGTTAAGTAGCGATGGTTTCGGGGCGGCAGGGGTGCCTGGTTGCAGGGAGGAAGGGGCGTCGTTCACCTGGAGGAGGGTTGGGGAGAGGTAGGGCGAGGAGAAGGAGAGGAGGTAGAGGGCGATGAAGAAGAGTTCGTTGAGGGCGCAGAAGGTGAAGAGGACTTTCTGTGGAATGTGTTAGCTAGTTGTATCATCTCTCGAGAGGGAGTGAAAGGCGTACGTTGTTGCTGTAGTACATCTTCAGCACCCAGCTTCGGCTCTCGTCTACTTTCTTGTGGCTCTGGCCGCTGCCTCCCATGCTCAGTGTGGCGTACATGTGCATATAGTGGCTCGCAAGATCGAGGGAGATCAAGCCTTGGAATATGATGCTCCAGCGCGGAAATGCTGAGCCCAGGAAAACGAGCAGACATGCCGTGGTGCAGCGGTCTGTCACCATGTCCAGCACAGCGCCAAATTTTGTGGATTGCTCGAAGCGCCGCGCCGCCAGGCCGTCGAGCGCGTCGAGAAGGCAGGAGACGCTGTAGAGGATAGAGCACGTGCGCGGGTGGAGCGGCATGTAGTAGAGTGATGCTATAGCGAGGACGACACGAGAGTAGCCTGATATGAGGTGTCAGTTAGTGTTGCCAGCGAGATAGGACCGGAAACTATGGGCAGTGAGGAAACACACCGATTAGGTTGGGGATGAATAGGAAGATGTTCTCCTCATCTTCCTTCTCTGTTGTCTGTGGTCTCACGACATTGCCGTTGCCGTTTGCCATTGACCGCGTCGTTCGTGGTGTCGCCATTGTGGAGCGTGCTTCTCTAACTTCAAGCCCTCGGTTTTCTGTGATCGGAATGTGATATCCCAACACGGTCCAATATACCTTCAGCTGTGTCGCTGGTTGCCTAACTGCGCCGCCAGATATTCCTCTGAGCCCCAGCAGACCTCGTAAGCCAGTGACGGAAGGCGCGACACTCGTGCTGCTCCGTAAGTTTCCCTCGAATATATCTTCAGACGGCTGCGGGGCACGCGCCGAGTACTGTATTCGAGGTGGGCAGTCGCAGATAACGGCTCGCGTCGGTCGCAGCGCTCTGCAACGTTTCTCAGGGCCAACTTTTGCTGATAAGCCGATAACGAGAGCTCTCAGGAGCTAGCCTAGGGCTGCAGCGCGTTCAATCCCCTGCAGCTGTGCGGTTCCGCCGGTCTGGACTCGCGTGGCACGTAGGCTCGAGGAAGATATGGAAAGCTCGTCAAGGAGTGGGCGAAGTTGGGTGGAAGGGAGCAGAAGTGATTATTTCAGCGTTGGGGTGAGACTGCTCTCCTGGGGAAATTGTGTTGAGCATTATTTGGTCCGCAGCTCCCGGAGCGACGGCGGGCATCCAACGCTAAACGGCTTGGGAAGACCATCTACCAAGGCTTGGCGCGCTGAAGTCAAATGGACAGACATCTTCATTCCACCTGACGTAGACATGAACGATTAGCTCACGTGAAAGCAGCAATGGCTGCTAGTAATGATCATGCAATTGTAAGATTGTGTGAAGCTTCCAAAGTCCGAACTGCCGCCCTTAGTGATTGGCACGCTATCGACGACCCTTCGTCTTCTCTACCCTTCCTGCCTGCTTTGGATTATTCTTCACTTTGCCGTCTTTGCCTCCTTTAATCGGCTTTCCACCTTTGACAGGCTTCCCACCTCTGTCGTCTTTGCCTTTCTTCCATACTTTCCCTTCGGTCCTAGCATCGCGAAGCTCCAGCTTCTTCCTATCCTTCCCACTTAGCTTCTTCTTCTCCTTCTTTGCTCCTTCTGCCGGGCCGTTGAGCTCGGCAGCTCCTTTCTTCTTGTTCAGTGTCTTATCCTTCTCCGATTCGAACCATGTCTTCTTCGGTCTCGACTTGATCTCACTCTCGTGGACGATGAGGTTCTCGCTGCGCTTGAGGTCGCGCTCTGTAACACTTAGTGCTCGCTCCTCCTTTTCCTCTTTGAGCACTTCTTCAATCTCATCCTCGAGATCTCGGAGGTTCTTCATCCATTTGTCGACCTCATCAGCTGGGGCTTGGCGGCTGACTACCTTCGCACCTTGAGCTCGAGCGGATTTGACAGCTGCTTTGACGACTTTGCGGTCCGGTTCAGCAGCGATTGTGCATGCGCGACCGGTTCGTCCAGCACGCGCGGTACGACCGACACGATGGAGGTAGATTTCGTGGGTTTGCGGGGCCTCGTAGTTTAGTACTGTCGAAACGTTCTTGATATCAAGACCACGCGAAGCGACGTCGGTGGCGAGGAGGTATGCTGATGCGCCTGAACGGAAGCTCTCAACAGCTTGGATACGCTGAACTGATATTAGCTTTTAAATCAACCGGAGAACGGACGGGAGGAGCATACCTGTTCCTGGCTCATATTGCCATGAAGCTCACTTGCTTTGAGCCCACAGATAGCGAAGATGACACGCACCCTATGAGCCTCCTTCTTCTGTCTGAAAAAGATAATAACCCGCTCAGTATAAATCTTCTCGCAGAGATAGAGCAGATAGGCGAGGCGTTTGTCTTCTTTACCATGTCGTAAACGAACAAATTCTTGGACGAGTCCAGATACAGTTTGCTTTTTGGCATCTACCAGTAACCGGACCGGCCTGTTCATGCCGATCCGGATCAGCTTGTCAACCGAACTTGTCATCGTAGCGGAGAAAAGCATCGTCTGGCGTGATTTTGGAATCGTAGTCAAAATCTCGCTTAATTGACTCTCAAACCCCTCCTCAAGCATTCGATCAGCTTCATCCAGGACCAAGATCTCGAGATTTTCGACGTGGAATGCAGCAGTATTGCGCATATGGTCAATAAATCGACCAGGTGTGCAAATAACTACGTCTGGTCGCGTCTTCAACACTGCTTCCTGCTCTCGAGGCGAGAAACCACCTGCTAGTTGGGCGAACGTAATGTCGGTATAGGCAGCGAGCTTCTTTGCTACATTAAAGCACTGCACAGCTAGTTCTCGAGTTGGCATAAAGATGGCTACACGTGTTGTTGGGATCTTCTTAGGGCGGTAAAGCAAACGTTCCAGGATGGGGATGAGAAAGGCAGCTGTTTTACCGGAACCGGTGACAGCACCTCCGACAACATCTTTGCCTTGGAGAGCAATTGGTACCGTCTTCAGCTGGATTGGCGTTGGTTCTGTGAATCCAACAGAAGCGAGACCTTTAAGGATCGGCCGTGACAGTGACATGGCCTGGAATGATCCAGATGGCTGATTGCCCTTCTTCTTCTTGACAGATACACTTTCCTCTGGAGCAAAGAATGCCCTTGCCTTCTTCCTCTCTTTAGCATCCTCCACTTCGCTCTCGGCTCCAGATTCTGAGGGTTCGAGATCCATAGGGTGTGCAACAGGCGCAGCGACTGACTCGTCATCGGACTCATCTTCGGCCTGATCATCGTCGTTTGACTCTTCTTGATCCACACCGTCTTCCTCTAAGTCTTCCTCGTCTTCTTCTTCGTCATCCTCGCTTTCAGCACCCATGCCAAACCCGTCGTCCGCTAAGAGCTCGTCATCATCACCGAAGCCCTCAAAGTCGAGCTCCTCTTCTTGGCTCCCCTCATCGCCATCGCTGTCTATAACATTGGTCTCCTGGGTTTTAAGGTTCTTACTTCGTCGCCTCTCAATTATCTCGTCCACATCTACGGCTGTGCTCTTCATGCCTGCAGCACCCTCTTGCCCTTTGACCGCCGCATCGATGCCCCAGCCATCGAATTCTTCTACAAAGCCAGTATCCTGGTCTCCAACCTGAAACTCGAAGTCACTTGCAATGTCGTCATTCTGCTCCAAATCCTCGCCAGCTTGGTTGTCGATGTCGCCTAGTCCTTCATCCTCATCCTCCGGTTCCGGGGCTGCTTGCTTCCTTCTTTTATTTCTCTTCTCCTTCTTGGCCTTCCTATTCGCGGCTTCGCTAGCCTTGGTGCTCAAACTAGCATCTTCAGTATACTTTCTCTTCTTGCCGCGCCCGGACAGCTTCGTGGCATCGGAGGTGGGGAGATCGTCAAGACCGCCGTCATCGGACACGTCGTCGTGGTCGGAAATGGTGAAAACGAAGTCTTCGGCGGCTCTTGGTGCCATTGCGTCTACGAATGTTCTGCAGCGAGCAATCCTCGCTGCTTTCACAGATTCGCCGGTAGGAAAAAGTTCAGTGAGATGGCCCAAGCGCGAATCCTTGGCGTGCACGCGAACCCCACGCGAAAGCGTTAGCTCCGGAGCCACCAGAACTCAAGCCGAGCTGTGAATTAGGCATCAGAGACCGACCATACAGCTCCCATCGTGTACCACGCAAATCACACCAATAGTAGAATTGAATTATTGTGATACAACATTAGCGGCAGTTGCAGCCTTCAGAACAAACACTAACCCAGCTTTCATACAGCCGACCCACTGTAGCCTTGCGTGTTGCTCAGCCTGACCTCAGTTGGTGCAGGTTGAAGCAGGCAGAACCACCCATAATTCCGAGTTGTTTCTTTTCACCCCGCTCCTCCAGGCATACAGTGACTCATCAATTCGATCCATGGTTAAGTACTGAGATACCACGTTCTCAGCCTCCTCAACCTTTCTCCCTACTTCTTCCCTTTCAACCTACTGATTTGCGCTCTACTATCTCTTGGCACCGAGCGACTTCAGCCTACGCGATTCCATTGCATGATCATGTCCTCCCAGAGAGGTCCCACGAACACTACCCGCAACATGCGCCGCAAGGTGCTCAAACCCCGGACTAGATCCCTCCCAGCCAAAGCTCCCCCAACCACAACTCGGACTACGAGGTCGACCACCGGGACTGCAGCTGTTGATGCACCCGAGGCACCTCAGCCTGTTCTGGATGATACTACAGATACCCCAAAGACTAAACGGCGTCGACGCCGAGCAGGCGCGGATCCATGGTTGCCTCGTCGAAAACCGAAGAGTGCCAATCCAAGGCCGAGGGCACCGCCGCCTACACACTTCACTTGCCGAATTTGCGCTGACGAGCAACCTGTGGAGAACTTCATCAAGTGGCTGCCTCGGTCGCACTACAGAGGCTACGTTCTGAGACACGAGATCCCTTTCACCTGCGTTGCGCACCTCGCACGTAACCCACGCCGCAAGCAAATTGATCCCGTTTGCAAGACCTGTATTGGACAGAGTATGGCTGCGCAGATGGAAACGTTGGGTGCTCGGAAGGTCGGTCAGGGGTGCCTTGAGCCCGAGTGCTACGCCCGCTGGGATTTAACCTTCATCATGAAGTACTTCCCCCTTGACAAGCTCGAGACCTACAACGAAGGGATGATGAAGGTATGGCTGGATGACGCAAAGACGATGAAATGCGTCAAAGAAGGTTGCGATGGTATGGGCCTTGTCGATCCCTTCGCTGCGG
The DNA here is from genome assembly GCA_010015825.1 of Lophiotrema nucula. Classification (NCBI taxonomy): domain Eukaryota; kingdom Fungi; phylum Ascomycota; class Dothideomycetes; order Pleosporales; family Lophiotremataceae; genus Lophiotrema; species Lophiotrema nucula. Next base: position 167,603 of record ML977314.1, on the reverse strand, counting down.
GCTATCCTCAGGTCTCGTGCCCATCATGCCGGACCCGCATGTGCGTTTCTTGTAAGTCCCAATGGACCAAGTCTGCTACTAGCTAAGCTTCTACTAACCGCAATTCGATGCTCAGGTAATATCCCCTGGCATGCAGGGATCACCTGCGCAGACTACGCCGCTCGCCACGTCCACCAGAAAATGTCTGACCCAGAGAAGGAAACGCTTAAGATCATGCAAGAGAAGGACGGAAAGCGGTGCCCGAACTGCTTCATCGTTATCGAGAAAGACGGTGGCTGCGATTCCATGTATTGTTTCGGCTGCAAGACGTACTTTAACTGGGCTATGGCTGCCAGCGCCGTTCCTGGTAAAGGACAGGCTGCAGTGATGCAGCCTACGCATTTTGGGGGGATGATTCCAATGTGTGAGCAAGATCGCCTGGACGAGACGGAAGCTGGACCTGCAGCTGCGCCTATGGTTGCTGCAACGGCTTGATTATACAGGCCTTTTCGTTATGGGACTGGCGCACGTCAGTTGAGGCTTGAATGAATGTCGATGGGTTCTGTAAGCGATCGGTGGGTACAGTGTTATGCTACGAGTCCATGAAGATCTCCTACAGGAATGCTGTAATCAGAGTATTGTTTACTACAGCCAATATGGGTACTCTCAAGATTGTACACAGATTAGTCTTGCGTATGGCTTCCCAGAATCCCGATGAGTGCTTAATAACGAGAGGGTGTGACTCTGAAGAAAATATCGAAATGTGTTGTTCACATCGAGTCCCCCGCGCACTAAGTGCATGCGAGTGATGCACTCTGAGAAGTAGACCAAGAGGAGATGTTGGCCAAGACGATCGCGGATCATAGTTTCGCCGAGTGACTAGAAAGATTCGATGACGATACTCCCACCTTCGTTCAATATTGAATAATAGCGTGGTTTCTGTGTATACTTAAGTTTTCTCTCATGTCACTCCTTTGATCATCCGGCACATTGGCTTTACCTTCCTCCGCCGCAAGGCGCCTCACGACCTTTACGACGAAACGATACCGCGCGCGACAGAGCCCTCGGCGCAGCTTCTCCACGACACCTCCCTATTTCAGCATCTGGGACAGAACTTTAAGCGCTCTGCGGGCTCTAGCTGTACGGCATACACGAGAGCAAGAGGCGAAGAAAGAAGAGGCTCCTGCTGGAACGACTGCGGAGGAGGAAGCGAAGTCGAACGAACACCCACCTGCATCTGCCTACATTGCCTCGGAGAGGAGCTCAACGAGGGTTCGCTTCACGCACGCATCTGGCACGACCGAATCATCTTCTCCATGGAAGAAACGGCTTCGCCAAGTCCTCCTCGATCCTCTGCTCCCCGATAAGGTGGAGCCCGAATCCGCGCCATCGCTTCCCACCGGCGCAAAGAACTATTCGCGCAGAAAAGCGGAAAACATGCAGACGGATATACAGTTTGTCACAACGCCGACGGCCGACACTCCCGGCACAACACTCGTTGTTCACACCGTCAATGGAAGTTATATTTTTGGCAATGTGGCGGAAGGGACACAACGAGCGATCAACCAGATGGGAAGCCGCTTGATCAAAACACAAAACTTCTTCATAACTGGACGGAATGAGTGGCGCAACACTGGAGGCATGATTGGAATGATCCTCACGTTGGCCGATGTCACTGCGACGTCGTATGAGAGCGTACTGGACACATGGCTCAAAAAAAGGGGGAAGCTGCCTCGGCCTGAGCGACCGAGCCTCCATATCCACGGTCCCTCGAATCTCAAGCACATGGTTGCGACATGCAGAAGATTTATATTCCGCAAAGGCATGCCGGTCAAAGTGACGGAGCACAAGCAAGAACCACCCAGGAGGAGCAACGAAGAGGCCATTGCGCCGTCCTGGCAAGACGGTATTATCAGGGTATGGGCGCTGGCTCTTTCACCCAAGTCCGGGACCGAAGGGCGAGAAGCCGCAAACATACTCGAATTGGAACAGCAGAAATATGAAGCTGAAGTCAACAACTTCGAGGATCACAAGGCACCCGAATCTGAAAACGCTGAGGATCGAGAAAGCAGATACGATCGCATCCGGACACAGGTCATCGAGCACATGTTTAACTCAGACTGGAAGTTTGACACGCTTGTGGAGAAGCATATATCCGATGTTGAAATGCCAGCAACCATGTACATTCGAAATCCTGAAACGCACCAGCTAGAGAACTATACTGGGCCACTACCTGGCGGTGAAACAGCTCTACCGGACATCAAAGTCCTCACCCGGACTCCCTGGCCAGGGGCTCTTGTTCAAGGACTGCCTCCTACGAAGCGCAGTGCTCAGGCTGTCTCTTACATTGTAAAGACATTTGCGATGCGCGGCAAGCTCGACATCGACCGCGCTAGGGAGCTCAAAGTGAAAAGGGGGCCGGATTTGGGACGCTTAGCAAAGGGAGAGAGCGTGCAGAGTGAAACTGGGGAGACAATAACCCCGGACATGGTTCTAGGGCCCGATCGTCCTGCGCAAGCCGCGGCAATATTAGATGTTCCGTCAATCGACTACTTGGAGTCCCTCCTCGATCAAGAGGAGCTATCCTCACCTCAACTGCTAGAAGGAATCCGGCTCTTCGTATGGATCCTTGGTCCTGGTGTTTCGGGGCATCCGATTTTGGTAGACTTCATGCGGAAATTAGATACCGTTCAGCACGTCGTGTCGTCACCGGACCATAGCCCCAATCGCCTAACCTTCGACTCCGTTGCGGGTCAAACAGTACGCCTTCGGCAGATTGACCCCAAGAGGTATGAAGTGCCCTACTACAACAACAATACCCTTCCTCAGGTGGATTTCGGCAGCGCCTCTTACACTAGAACGGTCCTTCCTCCGAATGCAATTGCCGCAGAGCGAGGTTTGAACATTCGAATCATGCCAAATTTCGACGTACAAAAGGATAGGGTACCGGAATTGCTGGATGTCTCTGCAATAGCTGGCGACACTTCATCAGATTACTTTGACCTTGCAATCGCCGCTCAGAAAGCGGAAGCTCAGAGTGAGAACGATGCGGATATTCAGGCCTGGAAACAGCAGATCCCCCGGCCTGATACCGATATTACCACGCTGGGTACAGGCTCCGCTCTTCCATCGAAATATCGCAACGTCTCCGCAACCCTTGTTAGAGTGCCTGGAGTCGGTAATTATCTCTTTGACGCCGGCGAGAACACGCTGGGGCAGCTTCAGAGAGCCTTTACCCCTGATGAACTCCGGACAATCCTGCAAGATCTGCGTATGATTTGGATCAGCCATTTACATGCAGATCATCACCTAGGGACAACATCTGTCATCAAGGCCTGGTATGCGGTCAAACACAACAGCGTACCTAACAAGAAGGCGATACACATGCCTTCGATATCGACAAATGCCGAGGAGTTTGGTCTCTCAGTTGTCTCGAACGAAGGCATGCTTAAGTGGCTACACGAGTATTCAGCAATTGAAGACTTTGGCTATAGCCGCATTCTCCCGCTGCACGTCTCGCCTGCCAACCAAAAGTCGGGCTCCTCACCGGGCCAAACTGCACTCTCTCAATGCGTACAGAATGTGCCCGTCGATGTTAGTCTGCATGCTCTGAGGAGGAAGGACTACGAATCCGTTCTTGGATTGTCAGATATTCAGGCATGGTTCGTAGCACATTGTCGCGCAGCCATGGCCGTGTCGATCACGTTTCCAGTGGCTGAGATGGATGCGGGCAAGAAACCCCTTAAGATCTCCTACTCGGGAGATTGTAGACCGAGTTATAAGTACGCCGACAACATTGGCAGGGATAGCACAGTTCTCATCCACGAGGCTACCTTCGATGATGAGTTGGTGGGAGATGCGAAGGCGAAGAAGCACTCTACGACATCAGAAGCGCTCAGCGTCGGCGCGAGGATGAACGCCAAAGCCGTTGTGCTTACCCATTTCAGCCAGCGGTACCAGCGGATTCCTGTACTCCAACCCGTAGAGGACGAGATAGAGGACGAAGATGTCCCGGATGTTGAAGACGTTGAACACGAGCCCGTTGCGGAAGACGACGTTGACCCGACGACCGAGAATATGGACATCACGCCCAACGACAAGGACCCAGAGCCCTCAGCCTCGCTTAAGCAGCATGTGAATATGAAGGAAGTCATCAAGGTGCACGCAAAGGATATGAAGGTCGCCATTGCCTTTGACTACATGCGTGTCAAGATCAGCGACATCATCCAACTCGAGAAGTACAACGATGCTTTGAGCAAGCTCCTAGAAGTCAAGGACAATGAAGGTAATGTCAAAGAGTTGAAAAATGGGAACGGGAAGAAGAGCAGCGATGGCGAAGCGGGTGGGAAGAACAAGAAAGCTAAGAGGAACAACTGAGACAGAGCATAGAGTAAATGTATGATGTATAATAGTACTTTGGATCGGGCCACGACAGTGCATACACATCATGCAAGGTTGAGAGTATATAGAGGATAGAAATGTAGCAACCAAATACCCATCTCCTTGTCACGGCTCGTTTCCACTTTCTAATTTTTACGCCACACTAGAATGTAAGCAAGTGAATAAGCCTATCTCGTCCTGCGTGACCCGGAGTCGCGAGCTACTTACGATGGAACGCTGGAGGGGGAAAGCCTTCTGGGGCCTGATGTTGACAGGTGGACGAAATGGACTCATAAATTGAGAAATGGTGTGGGTAACAGCGAGTGGCGGCATTTTTTGGACTTCTTGTGGTACGCGGGTAATGAGCCGATGGGGGATGGGATCAGCCTCTTAGAGGGTGTAGGCCGAACTGACTTCTATTCCCAATCTGCACACCAAATCGCTGGACATCTTTAGCATAACTTACCACCTCTTGCTCCCAGTCCGTCAAAGCCTTCAACCCTCCACCTTCTAGCACCCTTTCGAATGCCTCGGCAAGGGTCATGGCGTCCATTGCAGCCTGACTAGTACTCGCTGCCGTATGAGGTCTAAAATTCGCTAATGCGTCACCTAATAGTATCACCCTACCACTGCTAAGCACTGCTGAAGGCGCAATTGCATCCGTGATAGCTTGTATGAATGGAACCTCGGTCTTCTGTACCAGTTCCGCGAATTGAGGTGGCAGGACTTTGTTAGCGTGCTCTTGCTGCTTTTTCCAAACGCTATCTTGTATACCGCCTGGTGGCAGGGTGACGTGATGTCGCTTCCCGTCTTTGTCGGTCATGAGTTCAACATGTTCCGGAGACTCTTCTTCGTAATTGCAGTACCATACATAGTTGACGAGGCGCTTTCCAGGTTGCAACGAGCCATGGTGTCCAGGTATGAGATAGGCGAGAATCTGGTTGCCTTCCGTATGGTAGAACGTGAACTTTTCTTTGAATACAGCTGTCGCAAATTCAGACACTCGGTCTTCAGGTACTGTGCCTCTCCATGCTACGTAACCGGCATATTTCCTCTTCGCATCCGGAAAGTACTTGGCTCGCATTGTCGAACTTGGACCATCGGCGGCGATGACAATATCTGCGTTCGTCTGCTCTTCTTCGCCAGAGTGTTTCCGGATCGTGAGCTTGACTGGTTGAGAAAAGTCGATTGTATCGGCAGGCGATGATGCTGGGGCTTGCACGTCCGTGACGACACACCCATATTCGTAAGACATCGACCCTTCGTTTGCTTTCAGCTGAGGGGGCTCAGCATACTCGCTTTGAACGCCGTCGAAGTTCGCTCTCAGAAGATGATACAATAAGTCCCAGCTCGTCATCTTCTGCTCTTTGTCTTCGCGATCAATGGTCTCACCATTGCGATTCAGATACAGACGTTGCCGGCTCGTAATTGTCAAAGATGTCTTCGTTCGATCATGCTTGCGGAAGAATGCTTGCGCTTCCTGCCCTGCCACGACCCCGGCACCCTGATCGTGAAGAAGCGGCGTCGGGTTGCGTTCGAAGATACGGATGTTGAGGTTCTTGTTCAGACGCTTGAGTGCAACGCCCGTGAAGAGCCCGCCGAGGGAACCGCCGATGATGACAACGTCCTTAGGTGTTGATGTAGACATTTTGAGGCGCATTAAAGCATTTGAAGGGCACTGCTAGGTTTGAGAAAAGTGTGCGTCAGGAATTACACTACTCGTGAAGTTGGAAGCTGGAATGATGTACTGCGCTGGGTGTGTGAGCCACGACATTGTAGAAAGCTTTATGAGAAATCAATTGATTACGTGATAATGACAAGTACAGTTGAAATAATGCTTGATAGGCATGAAGCAGGGTTGAGGTTGAGACGCAGTACGCGAACGCAATTTGCCGAGGCATAAGCTCGGCTATATAGTTTCCGGCCAAATTTATTGACAGCTCGGTCTCTACTGGTCGCATGCGCTTGGTTCAGACGCATGTGGACATTTTAAGAGGCAGTAATACTTAGTTATGGCTGAGGCATCATCTGTGCAGACACCGACGTGTTTCAAGTCTTCGGGAGTACCCTTACTGAGACCACTCATGCTGGTAACTGCATCGAGAGAGTTCGGGAGCAGATGCACAACCAGAATAAAAGGATCGATGTCTATCTATTGTCCGACTTGCTTTTCGCCACGATGGATCGCCAGAGCTCGGATCCACGAGATAAAATCTTTGCTTTGTATGGCATCATCAAATGACTGTGCATCGCCCGCAACGAGGTTCCCTTCCCTTACCCCCAATTACGCGAAGTCACCCCGTGAGGTTTATATTGAAAGTGCAGTGTGGGCATTGAAACAAGATGATCTGAGCATATTGAAGCTGTCAGCATTGTCTAAAACTCAACGAGAAATGTCTCAAGCTTCGACGACTCTTCCCTCATGGACTCCTGACCTCGCTAGAATAGCGTTTACGATGACGACTATGACGGCGGAAGATACCCGAGGCGGTCTGTTAGCAGAGATCATAACGGTGCCGGCGTACCGTACGCCAAAGAGAAAAGTGTACCTGTTGTCCGAGTACGATTCATCGAACGACAGCCTAACAATTGTTGGCAAAAGAGTGGGAGTAGTGCTCATCACTAGCCGTGAGTTTCCTGAAATCCCTCTTCGGAGGGACGATTCATTCGCTGAGCCAGTGCTCCATGCGTGCAAAAGCGTGCTCGCAATCTGTGCGGAGTTCCGAGCCCGCAATGGCACTTCGTCGTTGAGCATCTCTATTGAGCATCTCTCGGATCTGATAAGCCCGCATAAGTACATGAGGACGATGCTGGAGAATACATTTTCTCTCATTGGCCCCGAAGATAGCAACGGACTTGTACTATCAAAGCTATCGTTACAACCCTTGCCGCAACTGCTTTCGCTAAATAACGCGCGAAAAATAGACCAGGACGGCTGGAGCATGGTACTAGACCATTTCTCCATTCGGAAATATCATACGATGATTGTGGCAAAAGAAGGATTCTTTGGGATCGCGTTCGGCACACCACAAGAAAATGATATCCTTGGTCCTTCGAAGGGACGAATCAAAACCGGACGCTTGCTACTATTTGGTCGGCACTGCAGAGCTTTTGATGAATAATCTCGGACAACTGATGGAGGATGAGGAGGAAATAGTAGGAGAGGACTTTGTCATAATTTAAGTAGACTGAATTCAGCATGTCGCCAGAAACCAAGAATATCTCCATATCAAGTTCTCTGGCAACCTTAGATTCCATCACAAAAATCCAACAGCCACTACCAAACCCCCCAAAAGACCCACCCCCGCTCCCTCCCTCCCAACCGCCCCATCCGTCTGCCTCCCCGTCGCACTAGCAACCGTCGTCGTAGTCGTCCTCTCCACCGTACTCACAGCCGTAGTCTTCCTCACACACTTCCCCCTCGTCTCACACATACTCCCCACATCACAGCATACGTCTCCACAACAATCCTGCTCTAAGGGACAACATATACCCCCACAGCACTGAGAACTGCTATTATCGCAGCATTTGGTGGACCCGGAGCCCGTGCAGCACGATTGACCAACATCGCAGCAGCCTTCGTCGCCGCAACAGGGACGCCCGGCCGTGCAGCACCCAGAGCCGCAGCAGATTTGCGAGGGGCCGCAGGCTTGGCCGGGTTTGGAGGAGCCGCAGCAGGTGGAGTTTGCATCTAGGCAGGGGTGAGTCAGGGGTCAAGAGTAGGGGTGGGAGGAGGGGGGAAGTACAGGTGCACATTGTGTTGCCGCATGTTTGCCAGTCTGAGGGGCAGCAGGCATGGTTGCCGTTAAGAATCATACACTGGAGCAAGTAAGTGTTCGGTGTGATGCTGGATTGTCTGTCTGACCTCGAGCGCGAAGTTTGCGTACATTTTGGTCTTGGTAACAGCATCCTGCTATCGTTCTTCCACTGCACTAGATGTATATTAGCATCTGCCTCTCATTACTAGCTGCATGTTTCTTCACTTACACACTTGTTCGGCGAGCAACCAAATTGCACGCCTGTGGATGTGAAGCATTCTCCCCCAGCTACTCCACGTTAACTTTTTCCGTCATCTCACTTTTCGAATTCATATACCCACTTTGTCGCTCAAACAAATTCAGTCCTGCAATGCCCTTTTCAGGAAAATCCAAGCTCAGTCTCGCTTGCTCAAAGCTCCCGTGCGGTGGAAGTAAATGTCCCGGTTCGAACTCATGCTGCTTTTCTTCGGCAGCCACCACACCAAGCACCCCAAAGAGACACATGGTCAAGCATTTGAGAAATTGCATCTCGAAGCTGTTTTGGGGCGTGCGAAGTAGCGTTGCGCCTCATACAAGTACCACAACACAGACTGAGGTACGCCCTAAAGATAAGGAGCGCGCTCCTAATTTCTGCCCTATGATCTGAGGTGTAAGGATTGACGTAGGGAGTGCATGAATGAAAGGTAATTGGGTCTGGGATACGAAGTTGTTCGGATTGAGGAGGTGATTGGTGGAGGGAGCGTATGAACGGCTGGGTACGAGGTTTCAGCTCTCGGCGCCGTGGATGGGTGCTTGGCGGGCTATCTATATGGACTGCTGTCTGTCGACGGCGGTGTGTGTAACATTATGCTAGAGAATCTTCAGTTTTGAAGCTTGCGGTTGCTGTTGATGTTAATAAGGGACTAGAACGAAACAAGAACGAGAGGAGATTGACATATTGACGACAAGTGTTGCATTGAATGTGGTATAAACCTTGTGGTGCCCCTCCACGACATCGACTACATGACCCGACGCTCGAACGTGTCGGTCTCAATGCCTGGGATCGGGTTGTACGTTCAGCGCAGGACTCCTAAAGTCCCCAAAAGTCCAACAACCCCACATACACTGCCATAACCCCAATGATTCCATTCTCCAGTCCCAGTCAAGTTCTTCATGACATATCCATCATATGCTGCACACAAGCCCAACGCCAGACGCAGTATGCCCCTCATCTTCGGTCTTCCATACAACACGGCGCTCAGCAGAGCGATACCAACGAACACATCTTTCGCGCCAAAGAGGAGCAAGATTGCCTTCATTGTCCTCACATCGTTGGGTTGGGTGGGGGTTGTGATAGCAGGCGAGAAGTTGTAGATGGCAGCGGCGGGGTTGACGATGTAGTGGACGCCGAAGCCCAACGTTATGGTGCCGAAGACCGTCGTGGCGAGGGATAGGAAGGATGCCATATTGTTTGGTGGAAAGCGGAACTTCGATTCAGTAGAGACTTGGTCCCGGTGGATGCGCTCAATGGCTCCTTCTGTGAAGATTCTGTAGTTGGAATTGGTTGGTGGTGAGGGGAAGCCTCCAAGGTCGACGCGCCGTTGCCTAAATATTGCGCGGCCAGGGACTGGCAATTGTCGCGCAAGCACGTGCACACGGAACAAAGTGACCCTTCGTAATGACTTGGACCTCTTTGGGGTTGGGCGTTTCAGGCATCCAGCTCGACCAAGGAAACGGGCGAGGAAACCACCAAAATGTCGTGGCTGAGGGCGGCGCCGTAGTGGGATAAGCGCATTCCTCGGGATCCGGCGAGGCTGAATCAACAGTCGTCCGACGAACGAATCCTCCAAGCGAGTCGTGTCAGGCAAGATTCGCTGTCGCCAATGTTCCATTTCCAGACCTTGGGTACGAAATACAAATTTAGTCGGTCGTAGTTTCCAATCTCATACATCGCGTACTGTAGTTAAGGCAGGTGCGACGGGCTCTTCCAAATGTATCCTTCTTACAACCTCATTGATCTTGAACACCTCCACGGACCAGAAATGGCGGCCACTGCCAGCGATCTTAGCCTTGATATGTGGCAGAGAAGTCTCGTCCATCCACCGCATCTCCTCTTGCACCTCTGCTTCCCAAGACACGATACCGTATTGCTTCAAGGCAGCGTACCAGGCCTTCGCTTTATCTGCAAAGAGCCCAATGCACATCGTTGCCTCTGGCGCTCTGTGCATCGCTAGGTATACTCTCTGTTCCCTCTCTCGCCGTTCTGGCCGGCTGCGGATCGAGGGCTGTGTGAAGTTGCGCAGTGCGATTATCTTGTCCATTGCTGTGCTCGCGAAGCCGAGATCTTCGGGTGCGGTCGGGTGTCTTCGTAGAGGTAGGATGGGAGCTTCCTGCATCACAATTCTGATCCTCCCAGTTGGCGTGAGGTACTCCATGCCGTCATTCAGCCCCTCTCGCGAGAAAGCGAAGGCGCCGCATGTCGTGGCTGCCAGACTCGCCTTGTTGATGTCTGTGAAGATGCCTAGTATCTTTGCTTCCTCAACCGCGTATGGGTACGACTCATACTGGAGGATGTAGAGCGACGGACTCTTTAAATGGTTCGCGTGCGATTTCCGTCTTCGTTGCAGTCGATTGCGAACCGATCGCTTGTGCTGGACTTTGACATGGACTTTCGGCGGCTTGGACAACTTCGCAGTCGTACCGGATGGCGGAGAAACAGTCATGGAAAGTCTGTTGAGAATGTTGGGATCGCTTTGAGTGCGAAGCAGTCTTGACTGTCGATCTGCCGTCTCAGCCATGGCGGGGGTCGCTTTTCGTATCGGGAAAGTCTGCGCATTCACGAGATTCATATTCTCTGGCAGAATTGGAATTCGAGGGACAAGAGCCATGGCATCGAGACAATAAAGACGCAAATCTGGGTAGGAGTACTACGTCAAAGGGTCTAGAGCATCGTCACCAGAAGCTTGGTCGAGCGAACCGTCGGTGTGCAAGTGCGGCTGTGTTATCTTTAGTACGCGGGCCTTGCCTGCCGCACTGTGCCCGCTGCTATGCCTACGGCTCGTCCTCAGCGTTTCAGGTTACGAGATCCGTCGGCACTACGCCGGATCCACGTCATCCTTTGCTGCAGAAACTGTTGGCTCAGAACTATAGAGATGCCTTCAGCAGGAGCGCGGGCCAATGAGCGTGTAAGCGATGGATTGTCTATCTCAGAGACTAAGAGGCACGGATTCCGGATGCTACCACGACGGCTTCCTCCCATCCTGACGCTTCCACATTCTACTTTGAGCATCTTCGATCTGGATATGAGGAGCCGGACGTGGTACTGCAAGCAGAGGAGTGAAAGATACCTTGTTGCGCAAGGACGGAAAAAAAAGAATATTAGCAAGGAACTCCTTCCCCACACAGGTCTGTACCTATGGCTTAACGCATCAACGACATACACAGAATCCCGGTGTATGATCTAATCTCTTTGCTCTCCTTTACTCCACCGCATCAACAGCAAACTTTCTCACAGACCACCGATGCCATCCACTCCCACTCAATATTCCCTCAACATGCGGCATCCCCTCCTTATCAATCCACTTCGTCTCGTCACGCAAGTCCGTAGAATATGTAACCTGCCCTTTATGCTTCAAGCACGCTTCCCACGCATCAGGCTTCTCCACACAAACTCCCAAACAAAGACCAGCTTGCAGTGCTGCGTAGACGCTCGACGGGATAGTAGTGTTCTCCTTCTGTGATTCGACTATCTCGAAGTCCTCGAAATCGTTTGACTTGGGGAAGCTCAGGGGTTTTGGAAGCAGGCGAAGTTGGCCCCAGACGCGCATTCCGGTGCTGTCGTTCCATTTATCGAGTTGGGCGTCGTGTGCATTGCAGAGTGTGGCTGCTGCTGTGACGCCCTTTTCGACCGTGGAGAAGATGCCTAGGACTTTGTTTGGGTAGCCAAGCACGAAGAGCGTTGAGCTGGATGCTGGTGGTGCTGGTAGGTTTCTGGGAGGCGCTGTTCTGCCGAAGCCTTGCGAGGTCCGCCTTGTTCTAGGTTTTGCAGCGATCTTGTCGTTCAGTCTTTGTAAGAGATCTTTCTTCTCTATGTTCAACGATGATGCGGGCGATTGCTGTGCAATGGACTGAGAAGCTCTTGGTGAGTTGCTGTCGAGGGTCATGCTTCGGAGAAGGGCGTCGATATCAGCTTTCGTTCGTGAAGTCATGTTTTCAATCTACGACGACGACAACTGAATACCGAGAGGTCCGTTAGATTTAACTGAACTTTGAAGATATGAAGCTTATCGGGCCTGATAATAAGGCAGCAACCGCAACCCCGCTCGAGTTGCTTGATGGTTACACGAGGACCGTGCAAGCGACTCCGTCTCGACCAATCCCATCCTTCGAGGCTGAGAACATCACTTCAACTTCCCTGCAACGAGGATCTACGGACGGGTGAAGATACTTGAAGTATTTGAGTGCGGTACACGCTAATCTTGAAGCCCACCGCAGTCATAGCTGCGTCTACTCAGACATCGAACTGTCATAGGTATCCTGCATCGTCATCAGCTTTGACTCCTACCATGGAAACAAAATGCGCCCTCCTCTCTTCTTTTCATCATTTACTCATAAAACTCCATCGACGTGCCTTCCTCTTGTACCTGACCTACTTCGTATAAATTGGTATTGCGCAAGAATTAGAGAAGAATGTTGAAGGCAAGGGTAGCGAAGGCCGCGAAAGTACCTACCGAACAAACCCCTCTCACACAGAACATCGATGCCGGTCCAAGTAAACCTTCATTATACGCAGCGACTGGAACTTTAATAGACGTCGAAAGTCAAGCGCCTCCGGAGAGGATCTTCACCGGAGACACCACCATCGCTGAGGACGAAGAACCTGGCTCGCCAGGTGCAAAATCCACGAAGCCCAAAGACAATCGCCCGTGGACCCAGAAATTGAGACATGGTTTCAACAATCTTCTTCACGTTCTCAATCCGTTGAATTGGCCAAGCATGCTACTGCTCAGGTATGTGAGCTTCGTGGCAATGTTGAAGCGCGAGTGGCAATACGCAGATGGTCATGAGACGCGGGTGAACCCGGTCATTAGTTGGATTATTACCTTGTTTGTCGTCTTTGGATTCATTGGTGTTTTCGTCTTCGTTATCGCCGTTGATGGCGAGCGCGACCCCAAAGTTGGCACTGTGTTCTGGGCAAACGCGCGTTATCCTTTGAGTCGCGTGTATCACAAGTCTTACAACGGATGATAATGGGATAGGGAGTCCCCATATATTTACGTTGGGCGGCTACTGCTTGATTGGTTCTAGGAAGTGGTGTTCATTGTTTGAGGGAAATGATGATAGCAACACTGTTGATGGATTCAGTAGAGCGAACTGCAGAATCCAATCAACTTCCGGAGAGACCGGCCTTCGATACCGAACTTTGCTGCTGGCGATGTCATCGTTCGAATCGAGAATGATAAGATTTTGAACTTCGATAATGGGTTCCAGGATCGCAAAGCGAAGAGTTCGACCCGAGTAGTGCTCGGGGATAGGATTCTGTATTTCAAAGGTAGGTTCTCCCTTTCTAAACCGCTCAATTGGCTGCACACGATCCGAGCTGGCGACCACAAGTGGATGGATGGAGAAAAGAAGCAAATGGCCCTAGACCACTTCGACCCTGAACCCTGATCACAAATGCGAGACCAATACAAAGCGCAAGTCCATCCTATGGGAGAAGCTCGACTTCGAGAGCTATTGGACAACCACCACACTCATTATCTTCTGCTTGGTCGGAGTTTTCTTCCTCTGCACATCGCTTGACGAGATTGGTATTGGCGTCTATGCGTCCTCGCCCCGTAAGTCTGTGCTTTACAACTTATTTGGGGCACAGACCTCTGAGTCCAGACAAGCAGATGTTTCTCTTTATTCTACCCTAGTGGTACGAAGTGAAGCGCTGTACTTAACCTGTAACTTACAACAACGTGTTCTCCACATAGCGAGATACCAGTACGTTACTGTTGGAGAACAGGGATGTAAACTGAGCCAAATGAACCTCGTCTATTTTGAACAACTACACTTGGTCTACCTTTGAAGTCAGGTTTGGCGTACGTACCAAGGTCATGTCCAGGCTCATAGAGTCATACTGCGTGTTTATAACTCCGCACCTCTTTCTTAATATCGACTCATCACGCAAACAGTTTCGATCCTCATTATCCCTTTGGCCTTGTCGAAGTCAATCAGGTCATACGCATGCCTTCTTGTCTTTTTATGTGAACAATTATTGATTTGTATCACTTCATAATGTATAGACGCATTCACAGGGTTACAGTATTTGAGGCTATGATTGGTAACTGTAATTGAGAGACACGGAAAGTAGTTGAATCTACTGACGTGAGTATGTTCATACCTTCATTCATGCTTGATAGCCTTTGCTGCTGCCTCATTCACTCTCCTAACATTCATGATGCCGAGCGTAATCTCCCCTCGATTCCGGCAATCGTTCAGCCCTCTATCAAGGCGGTGCCAAATACTCTTTCATCAATGGTATATAGTACACGGGCGTGCAAAGACGCTTCAAATGAACCAACTTTTCTTCCAATATCTCTCGGCAATCTTGCTAAAGCAAAGGCAAAGGGGTGAAACAATGCACACGCATAATGCGTCATAACTTAGAATGCATAGAGCCCTCTCATGTTCCAGATCTGCTCCTCTACTTCCGAGACCTCGAAGTTGCCCTCCATCTGCGCAACCACGCCCTCCTTCTTGTCTCTTGACAGGACTAGGAAGCGTTCGATAAGGTCGCCGTCGATGACGCCCTTAACCGGGATATAGTAGCTGCGGTACGCTAGATGGTCTCGACCAGAAATGGGTTTCTCGTCGCTGCGAAGTGCGAGCTCGAGTTGCTGGAACATCTTGAACGATCGTCGGGACTGAAACGGTATAAGGGCGCCAAGTGTGCCTTGCAGACCAGCCCAGAAGATGATCTTATCACCTCCCGCAATCAGGGCGGTCTTCTGGATTGAGACTGGGACGTCGTTGCAGAAGAAGTGGCTGATCGCATCGATTCGGTTAGGTGTGCCATGCAGGAAACCGTTCTTGTCAGCGGTCTGTTCCAACAGCATGCCGTCAGTGGAGTCGTCAGACTCTTCAGATACCTTCTGTGGGCAGCGCAGCATCCATATGTTGCCGAACTTGTCTCCTCCAACCACAGTATCGTAGTCGACCATGTCCGTGCAGGTTGTCCATCGAGCGATAGTGTCATCTGCAAACGGAATGAGTTTGTTCGGGTGAACGAGCTCCTTGTGGACCACGTAAGTAATTGACTGTTGTTGATCCGAGACAACGATGCGACTGCCTTGAGTCTTCAGTCCAATGATACGAGTTTGCGTGCAATGCTGTCGTAGCGCTTTGCGTAGCAACGATCTCAGACCACAATCATGCCATTCCAAATCACGCCCAATTCCAACGAGCAGCTTTCCCTTGAAAGCGAGCAATGCCAAAGGTGGCTCAGGGAACTCGGTCTCGTGCAAGAACTCCAGTCGTCGGCCATGCTCGGTAATCTTGTAGATGTGTACAGACCCAGACTTGTAGGAGTAAGTCGGCGAGAACCTCAAATCTGTCGCAACACCAACAGCTAAGAAAGGCTCCAGCTCTTTGCTCTCAAATGCGACCAATGCGGCACTGACCGCGCACTGATTTTTTTGCAGCTCGACAGTATGAATAACCGATTTGTCTGATACTGGGTCTACGACTTGAATGCAGGAAGCCCAGCGACCGCTTGCTCTAGGATGACCGAAATCGACCGGTGGTAATTCGCCATCGGCATCGTCTCCGTCAGCTGCGTTGCTCTTCATAGCTGCGTCTCCGTCATGGTCAACACCGTTCCCATTCGCATGGCCCTTGAGAAGACTTTGAGTTCGAGGGTCCATTGTGTTATTGTCGCTTTCGATGACATAATACACCTGCTCATCATGGTAGCCGATAAGTTTTCGTGGTGTGTATTTCAGCGGTATCGTTTCATGCGTAGTTTTGCTGGCGACGGAGTCCAAGGCAAAAATCCTAACCAAATTAGCGATGATATCACC
Source organism: Lophiotrema nucula (assembly GCA_010015825.1). Taxonomy (NCBI): domain Eukaryota; kingdom Fungi; phylum Ascomycota; class Dothideomycetes; order Pleosporales; family Lophiotremataceae; genus Lophiotrema; species Lophiotrema nucula. Next base: position 151,441 of record ML977314.1, on the reverse strand, counting down.
AGTTTGTGTAGCGTGGAAAGTGTGAGAGGTGCCAATATCAGTAGGAACAATTGGAATGATAAGAATGATCCACATAAAGTTTTCGGGAAACCAGTGTCATCATAAGGCAACAGGAGGTAAGGACAGAAAAAGACAGGAAAGACGTACCTGAGACCATCGCCGCGGATGCAGATAACACCTTTGAATTGCGCGCTTTCAAAACTCCATGCAGAGTCGAACGGGCTGTAGTTGAGCGGGGTCGTAGCGAGAGATCCGGTGCGAGGGTCAGTATAACTTAGCCAGGGTCGTGATGTTATCGCAAGAATGGCTGCGTCTCCTGCTGCAGTGACACGTGCGAATCGAACGGGAGCTGGACCTAAGAATCGCCTACGGATTGAAGAGGTATCTCCGGTATGTTCGTCAAGAAGTGAGCGAATGTAAACGCCAGAGCGTAGACCGATATGCAGGTACTGGCTGAGCCCGCGTGATGTCTTGTCGCTCATGTAGCATATCGAGATGTCGCTTGGCTGAGCTGAAACGACCTGCAGACTGACGCTCTTCAAGATTTCGCCGTTGATGTCAGGACTGAGGTTGAAAATTCGAATGGTCTGGTCCCCGCAGCCTACCGCCATGAAATAAGCGCGAACACTGCCCTCCGGAACATCAGGTATTGCCAGACAGTTAACTGGGCAGTCTAAGGCAATTTCCTCGTCTGCCTTTGCTAAGGAACCATCGGAGTCACACTCGAAGTAATAGATCTCTCCAGAGCTGAGGGCAACAGCAACTTGACGATTGTTGGTTGCACATGCGACGATGCTTCGATGCGGCGGGGTTTGCCAGTCCGTCAGCTCGCCATGTACCGCGGCTGAATCATCCTCCGGGAATTGTATCTCTCGGATGTGACGTATCCCCTTAGGATGTATCTGGATGATGCAATCCTCTCCGAATTGTTGGACACCAAGTGTTGTGGTATCAGTGACGAAGCCAAGATTCGTGGCTTCGTCAACATCTTCACCAATCTTCAAGATCAAGGTGTGACTGACCAACGAGAGAACAATGAGGGTATCAAACTCATCGTTTATCGTCAGCTTCGTTGTCCAGACCGTAGTGGCTTGCTGTGGCAGTTGAGACTCAATGAGGTCGAGGACATCCAGAGCGTTCCGTGTCGTCCTGAAAGTACTCCGTGCGCTAGTTCCGCAGACGGTATAGATCTGCGGCGCATCCTCCATGGTGATGTTGGCTACTTCCATGTCCATAATGGGGTTCATACTAGGTACGGTCTCGACCGCAGTAAGGTTCCTCAGCGGCCTCGGGCGGAAAAAGGGCGTATCGTAGGATTCCGAGGGGTCCGCTGGGAACTGTGAGCTCTCGTAGACCGGGTCATCCGTCTCTTCACCAAGCGATTCGAGCTCATAGAGAATCCTGTCCCCTGACTCGCAAGCACAGTAGACGAAGCCCGCTTTGAGCAAGCAGATGCTGGTCGCGACAGGAATGGTATCGAAGTACTTGATCTTGATCGAACTGACGTTGCCGCCCGGCGCATCGAAGGTGACTTTGAACACATCTCCATCCTCCGTCTGCAGAAGGTAGAAAAAGTCTCCGCCCTTGAGGGTGTACAGTGTACCTGCCACGATCACGCGTTTGCGGCTCGGGTCCTCGGTGACGCCTTCTCGCCGTGGGATCGCTAGGCGCTGCACGTCGCTGGGGTTGTTGAATATGCGCCGATAGCTGATGTTGTCCTCTCCACAGCACAGCACTCCGCTGGGCATGTCTGGGCCACCTGGGACTCGGAACAGCATGTTGGATGTGCGATCGACCGTCTCTGACCATTTGCGGACGACGTGGTTCAAGCCAAGATCCAGCTCGTAGTAGACAAGTTCCTTCTCAACCATCTCATAGGCTTCTCCAGATGGGTCTTGGTCCGACTGCGAGAAGTCCAGCTCCAGCGCCGCAAACATGGGGTTGTCATAACCAACGTCCAGACCCAGCAGATAGTATACCAGTGTCTGTGGCTTGTGTGCTTCGAGGGGTGACGAGATGGAGATGTCGGTCTGACCGCTTCGAGTGAGGATATAGACGAGCTTGTTCTTCTCGATCGACGCGACCATGATGGCTCGTCCTTTGGGATCGACGGCGAGATATTCGCCTGGAATGACGCGGCGCACCCCAGACTTTCCGAACGTCTCGAAGTGTATCGTCTTGAACTTGTCCTCTTCGGGCAGGTACTCCAACGTGACCATGCGCCCAGAGTCGGTGGTAATCGCAATGTGATCTGCGAAGAAGTTTAGCCGTGTTCAGCGTCATGCCCATCCCGTCCACCGCGCGCTCGAGACCCTGGAGCTCGAGGGAGTGATCGTGCCTTGGAAAATCACTAAGTGGGCCTTGAAGTGTATCAGAGAGACTCACCTTTGGTTCCTCCAGCCATCCTGAACTTGTCGACATGGCGGATAATGCCAAAGACGTCCTGCGAATGTATTTCGTGAAAGCCTTTCTGCCGGCGAGACACCTCGAGTATCGATATTCGCGACCCGTTCGCTGTGAGGATCTGCTGTTTGTTGTTCCCGAGGAAGTCGCCGGGGAGCGCCTGTTGCGTGGCGGAAGGCTGCTGTACCGTCAAGGCATACAAGGCCATATTCGAGAAGCTTGTCATGTTGGGCAGCAGCGGGCGCGGGCCCAGGACTTTGAAAGGTAATTTCGGAGCGCAAGAGCCGATGGCACTATTGCTTGCGGTATTAGTAGGAATGGAAGAGAAGGTATGGTGCTCGAGGCGCGCGCAGTGAGGTGTGGATTGGCGGCAGCGGGTTGTTCGTGAGCTCTTGGCCAAAGTTTCGATATTTTGGTGGTCCAAGCTTCCACGCTTAGTCAACTCTTAATAAACCCTAGGCAGGCGTGGGCATTCTTCGAGGCCCCGCTCCTATGCATCCATCAAGACGATCGTCAAGTTTCTTCGTTCGACATCGAGATCCACATTGGATGTTCGTCAAGGGACACTCTTTAAAGACGCACAACAGCAACCGATGCCAGCAAATTAGTCTTTGAACCGCTGTAGTAAGACGAGAGAATCTAGATGAATACTCTCGAGACGCCCGTTCGTTCGCGATAGCCATTTCCAACTACAACAGTTAACGGACGTCTGGTTTCCTAATCGCATAGACTCTTCCATCGTGTCCTCTCCATCCCTCCACCTTGCCCACCATTTCAACTTCACTCAAGTATTGCATAAAGCACCTTGCAACATGGATGGACTGCTCACATCAATGCTCCCGCGCCCGCCACGATATCGCAAGTCTTCCTCTCGAACAAGCTCTGTCAACTACCCTGACCAGCGCTATATACGATGCTTTGTGGGTTTACCAACAGCGTTATTGCGTCCCGCATAGCAAGCTTCGAATCAGGGTGCTCCGCTAATTTGTGTCCAGATATTGCTCAAAGACGAGGACATGCAAGACGATCGTTGACTCGACGTGTGCACAATCGCAATCACATTAGTTGGTCGTAGAAAACACGGCGAAAGAAACGTCAGACTGCTCAAAGCTTGCGTTGACATAAGTAAGTAATGATCTACGTTCCTCACGTTGTACGTAGGCGTACAGGCACCGTGAACTGGGCAGTATACCCGTCGACAACACACTGTTCCACCCGAAGCCAATAGAATCCTGAGCCGTTCTCGTCACACCAAATCCGAGCATCAGTCTGTCAATGGGGTGCGATCAAAATTCTCGTACAATCGTGTTGGTCACATCAGGACAGCTGCACCAACAGCCGCAGCCGCAACAACCACGCCTCCCATGTGACCAGCGACACCCGTTGGCCTTGCCATAGGACGTCCGGCAGCCCCATCCATAACTTTATGGTAGATGCTGTATTGTGCTTCTTGCAAGCCTTGGTAGTATTGCTGGGCATCCGTCGGCAATGCCTTGTACCAATCTGGAGCTGTAGTGTAATCGAATATAGCGGTCGATTGCGTCACCTCAGGTGGGACATCGGTGCGTGTAGCAACAAAGGCATCGACTACGCTCCAGAAGCTGGTGTATTTGGGGTCGTCTGAGATTGATGACGCCAGACTTTCTCCTTCGGAACTAAGCTGAGATGCCTTGGCCAAGAGCTTGGATGCCTGCAATTGTCATTTCTTATCCTATCTAGCTCGATGGGCGACATACTTCAGCGTCATTTGTTGGAACTGGGATTTCGAGAGTCGTCGTTTCAATCGCAAAACCGGCGAATGCATGACCTGCAAGGCCTATCAAAAGAATGGGTTTGGCCAACATTGTGTATATGCTTCAAGCTTAGCAAGATTCGGTAGAACCAGAAATACTTTGGAGAGCTTTTTCAAGGGTGGTCGGAGAAGGCGAGTGGGGTGCTGCTACAGAAGTATGCTCGGACAAGAAGTTAAGTTTATACCAAACCCCTTCAGCCTCTGTGGTCCGCCCCCAAAATCCTTGCGGCGTAGATGGTGATTCCTGCAACAATGCGTTAAGCCGAAGGTACAAACACGGAAACACGCATCGCCTGCTAAAGGTATGGCGACACCATGGCTCGGTAATACCAATTCAGCACGACACGAAAGAAGAATGAACCAGTCAACTATCTCTCGTGAAGCTGCACGAGAGAAGAGACTTCGTAGAGACTTGGTCAAATGTGTCAGACGCTGCCAAGCAAATCGACTTAACCTGAAGGAGGCGTAGTGGTGGTGTCTCTTATGCATTGGCTGACGTTCAACGCGACTTGCGGAGCCAAGTCAGACACAGCGGTGCTATTATCTACTCTGAGAAAAAAAGACCCTAGCCGAGACCGGACTTCAAGGTGGAATCTCTCGGTCCACACGTCCTACAGGAAAGCTTGGACCCGGGTGCCCAACACCCTGAACCATATTGTCCCACGTCTAGCGCTCGAAAAAGTGGTTCTAGGTAATCCGATCCAACTGAACTCATAGGCAACCTCTATCTTGACAGCTAATCTTATACCGAGCATCTTCCAGACCTGATAATTCCTCCCACATCGACCTTCTCCATGTCTTATGCAACAAGATTCCAGTCCACGCTCTCTACCCGTCAAACAGAATCCTTGCAACACCACGGCAGCACCAACAGCAACCGCGACAGCAGCAGCTCCACCCCTGTACCCCGCCGTTGGCCTCGGTGCTGCGTTCATAATGCGATTATAGATGCTATACCTACCATCACGGTAGCTCTCATAGTATTCCTTCACATCCGTCGGGAGCGCTCTGTACCAATTCGGCTCAGTTGTATAGATAGTAAGCGCATCTGCTGCTGTGAGAATTGCTGCAGGCGCATCGGTCCTAGTTGCGACGAATTCGGCTACTTCGGACACGAAACTGGAGTGTTCTGGCTGCTCCAGGAAACTAGCTTGATAGTCTGCTAGCTCTCCGGCTGCTTTGCTATATCTTGAGAACTGGAGTCGGATGTTAGAGATATTGTAGTTGGGAGCTGGGGGTGGCTTACTGCAGCGTCGTCTGTGGATCATCCTTTACAGCAGTGCACCGGCAACCGCAGCAACTGCCATGCCAGCACCAAGCCCAATTGCTGCAGTCGGTTTCGCAGCAGGAGCCTTGGAGTATTCCTCGGACTTGATGCTAGCGAAAGCACTCGCTTCTATATTGTTCAATTCCTGCACCTCCGATGGCATTGCACTGAACCATTCTGGCGTAAAGGGCTGAGTACCAGACAACAATGTTAGGCCCGAGATCAACGGACTGCAACACTCAAGTCAAGGAATTGATAATTAAGAAAGAGTGTCTTCTTATATGGACAAAGGATTCGTGGACATGAAACCAAAACACGACCGATACATGCTCTACCCAGCTCCACAGCGCTAGATACTATCTGAAAGCATCTTCGGTGGTACGACAAGCACTGCCCTCTTTTATTTACAGCGAATCGAGGCATTCCTGGTACTATGTACCGCTTGCTAAAATGGAATAGAACGTATGCTTTTGGACGGATTTGTACCAGGTCCTATATGTAACCTCTTTACCTCTGGGCCTCCTCATCAAGACTCTACTCTTCTATCGACCGCGTCAAAAGCCTTCTGTATTTACAGAGCAAACATGATGGCAGCACCAGCGGCAGCCAAGAAAGCACTTGCTCCAACGGCGAGGTGGGATCCAGCGCCAGAAGGAGGAGTGCTAGAAGGAGGAGCCGTGGTGATAGTAGTAGTACTGTTCGGCTTGAGAGGAGATGGAAGCGCCGTCGTGCTGCTAGTAGGACTAGCAAGGCTAGGAGCGGAACCACCAGTAGCCTTCGCGAAGGCCGACGCGTAAACGCCAGAAAGTAGGCTATTGTAATCGTCGTTGACCTTCTTCACCTCGTCGGGAACCCCAGAGTACCATGGTGGGATAGTGGTGAAGGTGACTACGTTGGCGGTATCCGTCACTTCGGCTGGAATGCCGAGAGTTGTGGCAGTCTTTACGAACTCGGCGAACTTCGACGTGGCGACATCATTCTCGGCAAGGAATGATGTTCCGTTCAACAAAGAAATACCGAGGGCGTCTATGCCTGTCGAGATATCGTTGGCAACGCTCTTGCTCCACGAAAAGCCCTTCAAAGTGTTAGCAGGGTCATGGGATATCTTTAGAACTGGATGGAGAATTTACATCAACGCCAGACGGTGCAGCGGGGAATGCCGGTTGGCCAGTGATAATTTCAAAGTCTGCGTTCACACCTGCAAAGCCGAGAGCGACAGCAACAATGAATGACTTCGTATACTTTGTTGAAGTCTGTATTTGAAAATTTAACGATTGAAGTTCTAAGGATCGAAACGAGGAGAGCACGCGGAAGAAAACGCTATGAAGGAGAATGAATCAGGCGAATAGATTGCTGGTCAGAGTTGAATGCTGGATGGAAAGAATGACCATCGAACCCTAATATATACGCGAACCCATTGTTTGCGTTCTTATTCGAAAACGTTGTCAGCAGGGCTGAGGCGGGAAGTCTCGTGCGATCCTTCGACGCCCGAGAATCCGGACAATCTAGTCACAGCCTTGTAATTATTGTGCGACATTTTCCAACACCAGCTCATTACTACGCTCAAGTAATTGTTTGAGCCTCGTTGAAGAAAGTTTTCATTGTCTCCGTCTTTCGTTCAATCGATTTTCACTATCAAAGTTGTTCCCTATGTTCATCTGCAGGAGAAGCGCTACACCATTAGCAGGAGTCTTTGCGAAGAGATGTTTCGCGGGCGAGATCTTACAAAAAGATTGAACGCAGCTCAGGTTGAAGCTCTCCAGCCTCAATAGGCATGTAAACACACTTGTCGTCTCGCGCGAGTGCAAGGGCGGCGCAATGGTCGGAATGGACATATGTAAGATTTTTCTCGATCACGTCAGCTTCACGAACAGAACACTGAACTTCTGGATTGAACATGAGGGTTGACCAAAAGTAGTGGAGAGCAAGTTGCCAGTTCAGCACGCGTTTGCCAGCTGGTTGATTGAGTAGCATGGGCTGCACAGACCTCAACTTTGTCAGACAGGACCGTTATGTGCCGAATCCATGCTACACAGCATCGTATATGTCGTCGAAGCCCTGGAGAACCCGCATGTAGACTTGATCAATCCTGTAATTGAAGTCACGGTCCTACAGCAGCATCGCCGCCGCGCCTATGGCTATCCCCAACCTATACCCATTACCGAAGTTTCACCAGTCACAAATGAGTAGACCACCCTACGTAGGGTCATAAGAGTCTCCAATTGGCAAACCAAAGCTCGACAGAAACCAATCCACCGCTCGAAGAGACTGGAAACCATGCCCACCGAAACCTAGATAGACCTCGCGTATAGCTCTCGATCAGGTAAGGCGCTCACCCGCAACATCTGGCTGCAAGTGCTCCCCTAGATATCGCTCGATGAGTGTGCTAGGGGAAAATGATATAGGTACAGATGCAAGTAATTTCTACCTGCGATCTTTGGGCACGTTCAGCAGCACCTACACTATAAGACTTTTTCCATTATTTTAATGGAGGATTCTGCCGATATTTAATGGATTATAATGGAAAAGCTAATGGAAAGTAATAGGAAAACTGCCTTAATCGTATATAACTAATTTCTATTAGCAATATCTACTATTAAAATAGTAGAAAATTTCCATTGCTATTCCATTAAGATAATGGATGATCCACTACCTTAATGGAAATTGGTCTTATAGTGTAATCGCGTGTCGACGTGGCGCGTTTCGCGCGTTTCCTGCCCCGCGTGTCTTTCCGGTTCAACTCAACGTTCCCAAACACGCACACCGACACCACTTCACATCGCACACAATGGCGCTGCCGAACCTCAATGCTGAAGCAAAGATGGCCTCCATGGCAAACATATTCGCATCGGTTAATCCTGAGGCCTAAGCATCGCTGTACGGTAGCACGCTCGAAACACTGCCACGGACCTCAAGCATTCTCTTGAGGGACTCGCCTGCGTTAGAACTCGCGAAGAGTTCCTCCTCTAGTCTTTTCAAGGCTCGAGCTGCGAGTCCCGGCACCGAAGCAGGAACCAGGAAATGAGATTTTGAGAGATCCTCATCTCGAGAGGCAAAGAAGAAGCGAGAAGGCCGTTGTTGGCGAGCCGTTGCCTGCTCCGAAATGGAAGGTCAAAACACGCGGTGTTCTTCTTACCGTTGCTGACGGCGCTGATCAAGACGATCTGCTACCTGAAAGTGTCGAGAGTCTAGAGCCATACTTGCCGGTCATCAAGTTGAAAAAGCGTGCATTCAAAGTCTTCAACGTCATGTTTCACAACCCGCATTCTGCGAATCAGCCATGCGAGATTCCATGAACGAGTTTCTCTACACAATGTCTTGCGCACGATCCGTTCCTGTGAGACTGTAGGGGCAGTATGGCAACTCTAAGGTGACTTGGGGCGCAGTATTCACTTTCACGAGCTTCATCCTAGCGGCAAGATACCGTACCATCATGCTCGGAGAGGGAGCCGACGGTTGAATCGGACGTACGGGTGGAGCGCATCGACAGTTACAGCAAAATAAATCGCTTTTGAATTGGCTACTTGTTCAAACTGCCGAAACAACTTTGCGTCACGTAAGGGGCATCTGGGGAGTTTCAAGGTTCCAAAGTCCTCACAGCCACAACTGAGGCCCTTCGCCGCAACACCGTCAAACCGCCAAGCTTTGGGCCTTGGGACCTGCGCCTGACCGAAAATAGATAGTGTCCAGAGGATCAAAGCATGTATCCTCGAGGAACAACACATCATCCAGTTCGACCCGCACGAGCGCGGCGGCGAGAGTCGCGAAGGCAAGGTGGTCTTTGGAGGATCTGGAGGACTTAAGAGTAATGAATCACCCAAAACTGCTGAAGAGCCTTCTTCTGCGTTCGGTCTCGATCGTATTCTCGTACCTTATCTTTTTCATTCGTTCGCTATGTTCGACTAGAATTGCAACATTTCAAAAGGTTGTCCAGAACGCTGCGCGTTTCTCTTCACCTCCCACTGTCCCGCCTACTCAAGCGACCCAATAGTACTCTCGACTCAATTAAAAAACAATACTCATCGGCTCGGCCCATTGCGGCCTGTGTGCATCGCGGAAGCTCGAATGACGCGCATACCCTGGACAGCAGTCAACATCCGAAGCACCGCTATGCTCCCCTCCTACCACATACAAAAGGTAAGACACACTCTTCACCGGATACCGAGACCTGTTCACTTAATGTTTCGTAGAGCGACAGCGTTATGACCGCACGTCACGAGCACGCCCTCAAGAACCGAGAGTACTTCCGCCGGCCTGAAGACCTGCGGCGGACTCTATTGAGAAACAGGGCGCGGAGGAGGATGTGTTGCACACATCACGCGAAGTTGCATATGCAGAAAATGAGAGCTTAAATTTCACTCGTTGTCGAATCTTGTTTTAACTACTCAACTCCGTAGATCATTTCATAGCGTTGTGAGGCACAGGTGCTGTGGTGTGATTTCTCATCATTTTCATCGGACACATCAATTCGTAGAAGAGTCCTAACGTATATTGTCAAGGAATATCATAAATAGTTCCGACGGCTCTTTGATTTAGTTACCACTGTCCAGGCACCCAAAGGTGTGGGAGAATCCTTGCCGAAGAAAGATTGGAACCAAAGCCATACCGTCTATGACCCGACCGTAACAGACCTCGACCCCCCAAGTAGTGGTCCGGATAACGAGCGCACTTCAACCCTAAGTCACCATAAAGATGGGCCCTTCTCTAGCTACCTGAGGCGCTCCGACAAGACTGATCCAAATGATATCTATACCCCGACTCCGGGACCCGCAAAAGGCTTTGTTCCATATCTCCAAAGGCTGAATCATCTTCAAATAGTCCAGCTAGTCCTCGCGCATGGTCCTTCCACCTCACTTTACTCATCGCCCTTATTTGTCTCATCTGATGCCCCAGCAAGCCCAGTCTTCTCATCTTGACTGCAGAAATACCGCTTGAACTCTGTCTCAGCCAGCACCCGCGCACGATCATCCGATTCCCCTTTCTCAATCTCCCACTTTTTCATTTCCTCTACGACGATTGGCTTCACCGCATCTAAAGCATCCGCATAGCTCCGGATAGTTGTCTCGAGACTCTTCACTCTGAGCCGCGATATGATCCCCTCGCATTTTAGTTTCTGCTTCTCTTTCGTCCAATTCTTCTTCTCTTGCTCCAAGGTTGCTTTCTTCTCCTCCAAGACTGTCTTCTCGGCTTCCAGGTCATTCACTTTGTCAGTCATGATCTTAATTTGGGAATCTTTGTCTTTGAGGTCGGCAGCCTGCTTCTCCAGCTCGGCCTTTCCTTTGTATACTGTCTGAGTGTAGTCGCTAAACCGCGATTTCTACGAGCATTGATCAGAATTTCTACTTATATCTTATCGGGTCTTTGCAACTTACCAGTTCTGGAGGGAGTGGCAGCAATGCAGAGATCGGTCTCTTGGACGAGCGAGTGTACTTGCGCTTTGAGGGAGGGGCGGTCACGCTAGTTGTTGGTCTTTTGAGAGGTGGAACGAGGGCGGCAATTGTGTGAGACGGGTTCTCTACTAGTGCCACTGGGCTGTTCTGCGGCTTGGGTGATAGTTTCTAAGCGAAGTTAACATATACACCCGTCTTTCTTACCAGTCTCTTTGAGTTTCACTCACATTGGATTCAGCGAGCGATTCTGGATTGCCTGGGACAGACATCATTGACTCAGTTCCACTTATAGTTGCTTGAGCGGTGGCTGCTGGTGAATCCTTGGGTAAAAGTCGCTGAAGTGCTTGAGAACTCAGGTGGAGTTCGACCGTCAAGGTTGGTGAAGATTGAGCTGCCAGGTATATGCTTGTGCAGCTCCAGCGACTGTAGTCTGTCCCACGGTAAGTGATCATTCGTAAGAGATTGCCCAGCGGGAGTTGCATTCTCGTATTCCAGCATGGAGATTAGGAGCAAGCAGCCTTTTGCCTATCTTTAGAGGCGAGGATATGGAGAGTGAGTTAGTAGCTGGGTTGGGTGAAGGATCTGCGCATTTGATAAAAAGCGAAGAGTATCTGGCCAAGGAGGAGAAGATGGTATTGACTATTGGAAGCAATAAGCTGGTACAAGTCTAACTGAAAGAATTCTGTTGCTCTCTCACCGAGTAGGGGTACAGATAGCGTAGGATTAGGTTATAAGAGCGCTTCGTCTACTAGACACTACTTAAGTAGAATCTTGCTGAAACGTTTGCAGTACTTTAAGTATTATAATACGCTGCTATCTATTTCCCTATTCTGGTCTTACCGTAAGGTAAAAGGAGTAGCGAAAGCAGTAAACACATGAAACAAAAGCTTGAATTACCTACCAGGACCTACATGCCACTTCCGGAATCATAGCATACAGCAACCAACCTACAACAGCTACACAATTCCGATTGAAGCTATCCAGGAACAATATTCCACACGCGCATTACCCCTTAACAATCTCCCCAAACCTCTCACGTCCTTTTTTACTACTAAACGCCAACCTGACCCTATGCCTGCACCTCACCTTTCCATTCCCTTCTTCAGTCGTTCCCATTGGAAGTCCCTCACTCTCTTTCAGTATCTCCAGTCTAGAGCTCCTCCGCCTAGGTGTTGCGAGTAAATGCGGATGCCACTTCCTACAGCTGGCACAAGTAGCTTGCAGGCAAGGTTGCTTCAAATCAATCCGGCCTCGGCCCTTGTACTGGAAGTGCCAGAGTTTGTTATTGCAACGCGTGGATCCTGATTTCGTGACTTTGGTGACTCTCGTTCCAGCGAACTTCCAAGGGGACACTGGGGGGTCTTTCAAGCAGCGTAGTTTAAGGTGGAGCTTGGGTTCGCTCGCTTGAACTGATCTCTTGCGTGTCTCTTTCGGAAGACGGAGTTTTAGAATAAGCTTCTGCGCTTGTGGATCAGAGATGCCGGATGTCGACGACGGGTCTTCGATTTGTGTTGAAACTGACATTGTGCGTTCGGCCATCTTCGCCATAGCGCGTTGCGCGACCAGCTTACTAGCTCGGGGAAGTCGTTCTCTACCCATTTTCTTCGGTGCGTTGTTTGTAATCTGTCTCGCCCGTGTGCTGTTTGGTATCCGCTTGCTGCTATGGATGATTGTCGTTAATATGGCTTGTCGTGATGTTTGTGATGAACGTGAGCTGGGCAACTGCAGAAGTACCGATGCCATGTAACATACAACAATCCCAATGACCCAGCTCTTTGTTTGACGAATTTCAACAAACCCTTGATACAATGCTAGATCTGACACAAGAGAAGAGGTCCCAGCTAGACAAAGAGGTATTTCCGTTGTTGACATTGTGCATGTGTGAAAGCTAGGGAGCAACCCTTGGGTATCGCGTATGGCCTAGACGCTGGTCTGAGATGCGCCTAGTGCCAGCATTCAGGATGCTTGCTGATCGACTTCACAACGGCCAAACGTTCCTCTGTGAGCAGAAACTTTCGACGTCTGGTCGTAAAAACACATTGTACAGTAGAACTAGTATACAGCCAAAGCGCAACGATGCGCAACGTAAGTACGAATCACTGCAACTATCTTCCCCAGCCCGACCATCTACCAATTTCTCAAAAAGCTTCACCACTAAAATTATACTTCATAACAGGATACCGAAATACCTCATCATCGACAGTCTTTACGCTAATGTTCGCAACACTCGTGAATCCAAGATGAACATAGAATGTTTCTGCTGTAGGCTGCGCAATCAACGTCACATTCACGCCATCTCTTTTCCCAACCTCAATACCTCTACCAACGAGCCTTGTACCCGCTCCTCGTAGCTGGTATTTTGGATGCGTACCAAGGTGCGCCAGATACAATTGGTCTGTGCCGAAATCGCCTTTGTCAATGTACCTTTTCTTTTGGGCAGTGAATTTGTGATTGAAGTCGAGGCCGCGGGTGAAATTCAGGTCTTTGTGTGTGCAATTACCTTTGGCGACGTAAGTTTTTGGTCCTGCTTTGGTGTATAATATGGTTGAGTTAGTACTGATTGAATTGTACTTACTCGACAGGAAATGCGAAAATCCATTCAGACCTCGCCGCGATTCATTATGTTGCGACCAGATAGCGAACGCTACGAGCGATATCGCGCTATCCGCAGGTGCTTCTATCACCTGTGCATGCGTAGAGGGGTCTGAGAGTATTTGCCCGACACCATATCTTATACAATTTCGATGCTCCTCTGGATATTGTTTCCGGAACTGGTATATGTATTGCCAATCAGGTAGGGGGCCGAATGCAGCGATTATGACAGTGGATATGTCGTCGGCGTCCTCGAGAGTCGCATTGCGGAGTCGTGCTTCATGGCCGAGGACTTGCTGTTCATAGCTTGCAGGGTGATATTGCGGAAGGAGAAAGGCTTGCAACTTCAAGCCAAAGTAGAAGATATCTGATGTTTTCATATCTGACTGCTGTTGATGCAGCTGGGTTGGGTTTGCAAATTCAACTGAATCTACGGTACGACGAGCGACCCCGCACTCTAATTGGGAGGCCTAATTAAGTTGTGAGCTTTACGACGTGGTTGTAACATCAGACGTCGTCGCCAAATACCATCGAGAAATACGCCGGTCTATTTGGAAGGTGATATACATTTGATTCAGAGGAAGCGATTATATGCCTATTCAAATATACAATCCATACTCACCCACAGATGCGACAAAATGCTAGGAATGTACAGCACACTGATCCCAGTGTCCACCACTTCTTGAAAACAATTGTGAGTGTACGAAATGACTCAGTCTACACCGTCCGTCGTGTCCGTTGCAGAACTCTAGTGGCATAACGCGATCGTTCATGATGATGCGCACATACTCCTCGTCCTCGTTGCTGCATTTGAGCTTCTCGACGTACATGCGAGCTGCAAAGGGTACAGTCCAGGCCGCTGAGTAGCCATCTGTCTCATTTGTACCTTGTACGGTGGTATTTGAGAGTGGCTTGGTGGTATTGTAGAGGCCTAGGGCAGCAAATATCCGGCTCATGTCGTTATCGTGACTGAAGTCCGCGTACACCTTGCTATCTAGCGGGAACGTCGTAGTATTGCTGTCTAGAGTCGTGTTGGTGTTGGTGCTATCCTGCACCGGAGTCTCGGTGAGTCGCGCGATAAGCTCGTTGACCCAACCCGCACCCTGAGTAGCGCCAAGCGGGTTGCCCGTCCCGTATCCATACCACTTGCCGAGGGTCTGGTAGTAGTCATATTGGTGCCACTCCTCCTCTGTGAAAAGACCACAGAAGGGCGAAAGGCTGGCAGTCGGTGAAGCCAGGGTGTCAAAAGAGCACATGTCCATCAAGTAGGTCGTCTGCACATCCGTGATGTTCGTCCCGAGCTTCGAGTTGACGCGCGACCGGATGGGTGGGATGAACTTGGACATCCACGTGTTCTGGGCTTCGTCGCCAATCTTGCTGCTGTACGCATCGCAAGTTTCGTGGGACAGCGTGTTGTTGGAGTCGGCGCCTTCCGCTATCGTCACGTCGATGCTCAGCGTCGATTGCCCAGATTCCTCAGCGAAGCCTTGCAGCCACTTGTTGGCTGACTCAATAACGCGGTCTTGCCCTGCCGAGCGCACAAATGGCTTCTTCTTGTCTACCAGCTTGGCATAGCGGCGGTAGAAATGCGCGCCAGAGTTGACCATCTCCTGCCTTCCAGCATCCGTCAACTGGTCTGCGCCCAGGGTATACTTGTAGTCCTTCAGAAAGGCGAACTCTCCCGGATACGACGTGCTGGTGTTCTGGATGCTGGCAATGAGGGCGTTGTACATGATCGACTTCCCAAGCGTGGGATCGCGTCCACCGTGTCTGGACAGGACAGAGGCAAAGGTCACGTCGCAGTCCTTCGGTGCGTCGCGGTCGACTTCAGATGGAACGGAGAACCACAGCGAGTACTGCCCCCAGAAGTGGGAGACGTTGGGACTGCAGCGGTAGCCATCGTCGATCGAGTCGCAGGACTTGTTGCTGATGTGGAGGGTGATCACTCTGGGGAGAGTCAACAGAATGCACAAGAGAGCCGCGTAGCAGCGGGAGGAGGTACCTCGCGAGGCCATAGAGCCCGAAGATCAAGCCGACTGCGACGGCAGCAAGGAGCCCGTTCTGAATGCTCGACCGCGCGGTGCTGCCATCTTTCGTAGGCGTTGCGGGCTCCTTTTCAACATCCGGCAGACGGTCGTACCGCTGCCGCCCTCTCAATCTATTCCACACGCTCGCCATTGTGATAGTGCGCGACGTGCAGCTGTTCGGCGGGGTTTTCACGAAATTGGCCGCGGTGCAGGGATCGGCATGTTGGAGCAGCCAAGAAGGGGGTGACTTCCGCGAAGAGCCTCAGGGCGCCATGCAGGGGGAGTGTAGGCCCAAAATGAAAGGTTATGGGGCAGATGAAGATGGTCGTGATAGACACAGGACGGTGACAAGTCAGGTTGACAGTGGACTCGCCGGTTGGAAGTGCCTGGAGGCGCCGCAGCCAGCCGAGCATGATCGCAGCGCCAAGCCAGGTATCGAAAGCTTATATTTTCTAGATAGCGACCTCACTCCATCTTCATGCCTTCTGAACAGTCGAAACGCCTATCTTCTTCCGTGATGAGGGCCCTATGAACCTGCGAGCGACGTCGAGGTGGAACAGATGTCGCCGGCACGGGTGGAATATTTGCCTCTCGCGACCTCCGACGCCGCAGCATCAGCATTAGCGTCGAGCTTGAGCGACGATGCGATCGAAGAACGAGCGTCTGTGTCAGGTCGTACGAGTATGTCGGGCTCTCTAGACTCGGTAAGACGGACACTTTCCTACAAATCGACGCCTTTGTCTCCTCGCGGCGCGACAGTCGTTCGTGTCTCTCTGTCTTCCACGCTTCGTCTCCAGCGGAAACGCCTGCGTGGTGGTATTGCTACACGCCACACACGCCCTCTCATGCGTGGGGATGGGGCCTACGGCACGCTCCACCGTTGAATGGGGATGAACTTGCCTGTCGTGGTTTGGCGGAGGACACCAACAGGTCCGTCGTGATGACGTCTTGGCTTAAACCCTGCAGTTGATCGTTTCCTCACCGAGTCACGGTCATCAAATTAGTCAAAGCCATCCCTTCCTCTTCATTGTCAGATACCATCGTCCGGTCTTAAGGCCGCTGTCCCAGGCTGCTGATTCTCCTCCCATCACGTCCGCTCTATCTTTCCATCCCAAATCATCATCTGACCATGGCGGAAAAACAGACCGCCGATGAGCTCCAGTTGGAGGCGTTGGGTCACAAGGGAGAATTGAAGCGAACGTTCTCTCCTCTTGCTATGCTCGGGTTGGCTTTCGCCATCCTCAATTCCTGGACCGCTCTCTCAGCATCGCTTTCTCTCGCGCTTCCAAGCGGAGGATCGACCAGCGTAGTATGGGGCCTAATAACGGCTGGCATCTGCAATCTGTGCCTCGCTGCATCACTCGCAGAGTTCCTATCAGCATATCCAACGGCGGGAGGGCAGTATCATTGGGTTGCGGTCATTAGCTGGAAGAGATGGGTACCTTTGCTATCCTGGATCACCGGCTGGATCAACACATCAGGGTGGATCGCCCTTGTGGCTTCGGGAGGCCTCCTTGGATCACAGCTTATCGTAGGCGTGATATCGCTCTACAGCCCCGATTACAGTCCTCAACGCTGGCACCAGTTCTTGATATATATCGGCTATAATGCCGCCGCCTTTACAATCAACGCCTTCATGAATTCCATGCTACCCTACGTCAACAAAGCTGCCATTACTTGGTCAATCCTTGGATTCGTGGTCATTTGTATCACAGTTCTGGGTTGCGCTTCGCCCAACTATGCATCTGGAGAGTTCGTCTTTCGTCAGTTCATTAATGAGACTGGGTGGCCGGACGGTATCGCGTGGCTACTGGGACTCTTGCAAGGCGGTCTCGGGCTCACTGGCTACGACGCCGTAGCTCATATGATCGAGGAGATCCCAAATGCAGCGATTGAGGGGCCCAAGATCATGATATATTGCGTCGCAATTGGAACCTTCACGGGTTTCGTCTTCCTGGTGGTCCTCCTCTTCGTCTCTGGTGGAGACACCGAAGCCATCATTTCCTCCACGGCTGGGCCCCTGCTTCAAATCCTGTACAACGCAACGCAAAGCAAAGCTGGAGCTGTCTGTCTTCTCATGTTCCCACTTATTTGCCTTCTCTTCGCAACGACCTCGATCATGACAACCTCTTCCCGAATGACGTATGCCTTTGCTAGAGATGGAGGACTACCGTATTCGAGGTTCTTCGCCAAGGTGCACCATAAGCTTGGGCTGCCATTCAACTCTCTCTGCCTGACGACTATACTAGTCATCATCTTTGGCTGCATCTTCTTGGGATCGAGTAGCGCATTCAACGCTATCATCTCAGCTTCAGTGGTCGCACTTGGAGTAAGCTACGCTATACCAGTTGCTATCAATTGCCTGCAGGGCCGAAGAAAGCTACCACCGCGCGCGTTTGTGCTCCCGAGTTGGTTCGGTTGGTTTGCCAATCTTCTGGGCATCGCTTATGTTATTATCACGACAGTGTTGTTCGTTTTTCCTCCGGAGCTGCCTGTCACAGGCAGCAACATGAGTGCGTAGTCACCTATGTTCCTACATGTTTCGTACTAACTTTTTACAGACTACTGCATCGTTGCTTTCGCTATCATAATCATAATTAGCACTATCCAGTGGTGGGTAGATGGACGAAAGAACTTCACTGGTCCCCGAACAGATATGGGTCTAGAGGTCTTAGATGCCGTGAAAAGTCAGCAAAACCCATTAGATCTCGAAGACCCCAAGCTAGTGAATGAGCAGAGCGGAGGCCATCGACTGTGAAGAAGCTATATGCACAGCTATAGTCATGTGAGTTATAGAACACTCAACAGAGTAGTATAGACGTTATCGTTGGAAGCCCTCGTCCGCTCTGATGATATCAATAGCAGTATCACATTATCCACAGTACTCACACAGCTTTAAGTGGCTAGCATGCAGTGATCGAACGCAGTCTAAACATTCACTGCCGCTCTAAGATCTGCCAAGACTCTCCGACTCTCACTACGTCAGCCTTGCCTTGTGCATAAATCTCTAATTATCCTAGCGAGCCACTGCAAACGCAGAACCTCGCATGCGAGCTTCCAGAAATATCCGAAGTTTGAAACACACCCACATACTATGTCGTTCAATCCGCTCTCATTGCTCGGTCGAATGTATAATTATCTTCGTCCATCTCCATCCTCAGCTGCCTCTTCTCCAGATGGCGCTACTACTCCTTCTACTTCATCGAGCTCTGCTACAAGCGGCCATGGCACTGCCTTCTCCGGCGGTCCTCAGATGTTCGTGCACAATACACATGCTAACAAACATCATCGCGCTAATTATCTTTCCAGTGCCCACAACTCTGCCAACAGTACTCCGAGCGACCATCCTCATGTGTTCAAGCATAACATAGATACCTCCGGCCATGATGCTACCCCTATAGCCAGATCGACCAGTTCTTCCCCTGGCGGTTCTCATACATCAGTACACAACACACACTTAGCTGATCATGGAGGTGATTCTTCATGTAGCGCCTCTAGTTCTTCTCCCGGTAGCGTCGAGGCGTTTGTGCACAATGCTACCTCTTCACCAATCAACCTCTTGCCTATTAATCGCTCATCTGCTGACAATGTTTCTCCCATCTCGTCTGGCATCACTGGAACTCAGAATAAGCCAGACGTCAACTCACCGACTTCGAGTGTACCTCTGAGAGACACAATGTTCGGCATCCCAACCTTTGGCGAACACACTCGTCTGGCTTCCTCCTTACCAAACTTGAACATGGCTGGCGGTTCTTCGTCAAAGCAGCCCCAGAAAGAGCACCTAGCGCTGCCAACTGCAGCCCCGTCCGCGCTGGATGCCTCTACTACTGCTGGGGAGACCGCTAATGAATCCGGTCGCAAGAAGCTCGACCCCACTTCGCCTGCTAGCCTCAAGCGAACTGGAAAGACTAAGGAGGAGATCGAGGCCAAGATCTTTATGGAGGAGGACGATGGCACTTTACCCGATGGATACATCGGCACCTACGAAGATGTACGCTATTACCATCTCCCTCAGCCACCTCACGACTGCGGCTCCAACAATCTCCACGAGCTCGTTTGCAAGCACTATGTCTCTGCGCCGTCTTCCTCATCTTGTGGCTTGAACTGCAAGACCCCGAACATCAATGTCGAGGCTTTCAAGTGCCGAGAGTGTCATGACCTCGTTATGTCTATCCTCCATAACGAGCTCAGCGATACACAGAAGCAAAAGATCGAGACGGCCGCGGCGGCCGGTCGGCACCTCTTCGTTATCGGTTTCTGTGTCGAGTTCGTGACCAATTGGGTTGCCAAACGCGGCAAGGAGATGCACGGTGTCGCCGAGACTGTCATGGGTGTTCTGCAGTTCGATTATGGTCGCAACTGCGATAAAGCTACGGCGCCTGAGGTGAAGTTTTCTAGTATCGTGGAGCAGATACAGTTGCGAGATGAGTACCGCGTGCGGAAGAAGTTCGAGCGACAACACGCGGGCGCTTCAGGCACAAAGCGCGAGGAGACTGCTACTGCACCGATCGCTACTGATGAGCAGCCTGCAAAACAGCAGCGCACGAGGCTGGAGCTGGGCACTGAACCCCTCCCTGAACCCAACCCCACCACGAAGCGCAAGGAAGCTGCTGCGGACGAGGCACCCTTGAAGCCCGCTAAACAACAGCGTACGAAGCTCGGGACTGTACCAGAGCCCGTCAGCGCCCGCACACGAGGCAAGAAGCGTGATGCGCCAGAAGAACCACCTATAGCGCTTAAACGCGTCTCTAGATCAAAACCCTCCGTTCAGTTCGGCCACGTCTCGACTCCCGGCGCTCCGCCTCCTCTGTCAACAGCGCCCGTCAGCGCTCGCACTCGCCAGAAGCGCGGTCCGATTGTCGAGGAGCCCCTTCCTTCTCCGATGGGCCCGCGGTTCGGCAAGGTGGGCTTGGAGGCTCCGCGTGGCAAGATTGGTGCGTTGCCGGTGCAGCGCAAGCGTGGAGTTGGGGAGGATACCGAGGCTGAGCAGCTGAAGCGGTCACGGCTGGATAGTTACCGGTTGCCCCGCGAGGATGCTCGGCGTGCGGATGAGGGATGGGAGGGCGCCGTGGGCGAGGAGACGCCTTGGAACGATGACGGTGAGTAGTCGCTATGTACTGCATTGGATGTTGATTGACTGACAGGGTTGAAGAGCTTTGAAGTACCCACCATCACACCGGAGACGGGGTATAGAAATTGAACCGAATTACCGTCCAGGAGCTTTTCTAGCTATACACACCACATAGAGGATCTTGTTCGAAAGATCGAAGCGCTTCAGGATTTGTGATACGATATCTGTACCAGCAGTCCGGGTGTGGTATACCCTAGTCAATACATTCATCAGTGCAAATCAGTAATACATGCTTGCCATCAAGTATTCTCTCTCAAACTGTGATTCCATGATCGAAGGCCAGGTAGATGGAATAGGTTCCAGGTATCTCTAAGAGGACAGTTGTTGCATCAACATATCAACCACCGCGAAGCTTCGGGAATGTTTTGCATCCACATTTCTCCTCATACTAGCGCGCCGCGTAGCGCCACGTCTACCTATTGAAGGACTCGGCGAGCTTTTGCCGACTGCATCAGCACCTCGTTAGAGAAGCCTCTTAGCTTGTTCGCGATATGCAGCTTCCAACACGCCAGAGTCTCCGATGTCACAAGGCTAAAGCTGAAGGAAAGTGTGCGACTGCATACCGTAACGGATGACCTTAGTTTTAAGGCAATATTCCCAGACCTTAAGTGATTCGCGTGTCCCATTGCCGTGACCGATAAGACTATGTGGCGTTTAATTCGATCGCGATTACGTGCCGTATCTCTCCACATCCGATTAGGAATCTCATGTTGTGTATCCAATCTCAACACGTAAAACTTAAGTCACAGAGATACAGTTGACCTCATTCAAGTTCTCTTATTTAGTAGTATTGATCGGCTTTATAGTAGAAGGGGAGGAACTTAGATACACTTATTAGCTAGTGACACAAATGCAAGTGTTTCGTAGTGCGGGGCAAAACAATAAAGAAGGCAAGCAGTCCCCAAGAAGAAGGCAAATGCGGTCACCGTGGGGGCGGCCAGGTTTCCGCTTCTTAAGCACGTTGACCCCTCAAACTAAGCAATAAAGCAGTCCTCGTCTTGCGATTCACTGTTCGAAGTCGCCCACCCAAAACGACGATGCCTATTGTTGGGAGTAACATTACTGTTGTCCTCACCACCCATGGGACTACCTATTCCCTTCTCGCATCTAATGTTGCGAACCTTACTACGGTCTTCACCCCTCCAGCATCTTGTGCAACTCCATGCTATTTCCTAGGTGATAGCAATCGCTCTGACGTAGCTCTCCTTGGTACCGCCTGTCGTTATGTCGGTAACGACCATACAGCATGCCAGCCCGGCAGTTATGATGATTCGGAGATAGTATTTCCATACTACTCTCCCGGGATCTGTCCACAAGGATTTACCAGGGCATGCAGTCCAATCTCTGAGATTTCTTTCCGAGAAAATGCAACAGCGCAAGTTTGTTGTCCAACGTAAGAGGTTCTCTCGATGGTATGGCTTTATCAATTAGCTGACGCCAAGATCAGAGGCTATCAATGCAATCATTACGACTATCAAGGCGATTACTCCGCCCAATGCTTTAGCTATGTGCCTGTCTCTTCATATATAACCCCGATCTTCTTGTCGGCAAACGTTACCGGTAGCGGAGGTTTACCAGTCTATACAAGCCTCTCAGCGTCTGCGGTCGACTATATCGCAACAGTAGCATACGCTGGGGTAACGGTCGCATGGGAGGCTACGGATACTGCTATTGTCGATCTCTTAGCGAGCTCCTCATCGGTCTTATCCACGGCAGGCTCAAGCACTGAAGCTCCATCCTCTACATCATCATTACTCGCCAATAGCTCATCGTCAATCGCCTCTCAAGCAACTACTTCTCGATTAGGCCAACCCGGTCTTTCAGCGGGCGCATGGGGTGGTGTCGGGGTCGGCATTGCTGTAGCAGTCTCCCTCGCTGCTGGTGGTACGATTTTATACATACGACGCTTGAAGAGTGCATTAATAGCCTCGAGGGTCGAGCCGGAGTATTTAAAGCCGGAGTTACCCGCAACGGAAAAGGGAAGACAGATACCCGTCGAGGTGGATGTTACGCCGTATGTTGCTCATGAGTTGATGGTGAACGAGCCACCAGTTGAACTTGATGTACACGAACGGAGAGAGCACGATCATTGATCGACTTGGAGTCCACTGCTGAAGTCTTGCAATTGCCGGAGGCTTGCGTGTCGGTGGCAGGAAACACTTTCCGTCGTGCTCATGATTATGATATGCAAGAAGAATGATGAAGTCAGCTCAATTATTTGAACCGTAGTCTCTCTATCGAACTGAATCAAAAGAACATAACTGTACCTAGTATCTCTTGATGGTATCATCATAGTATAGATTCCATGATATTATTTAGAGCATTTATGGCAACTAGGAAGACAGAAGGTTGTGAAGACAGAGAATAAACCCCGACGCCGTCGGGGTTTCGTTACAAATAGGTACGGTAAGCAGGAGCTCCTTCTTCCGCTTAGTTAATTATAAGTTCTATAACAACATGTAGAAAATTTATGACACTAGGTAAGCAAGAGGCCGTAGAGAGGGAACAGGCATGTAGCACCAAGCTCAAGCTCGCCCGATTTGGGTGCAGATATGGCTCGAACAAAGAGTGCGAAAGATTCGTTTCGCCGCACGCTCATCCGAATCTCCGAGAATCTACACTTTTCTCGCCGCTGAAGATTGTTTGAAAATCGTACTATAACTCGAAAGGAGGGGCACGGAGCGGGTTATGAGGGGAGGCTGTAACACTGACTCACATGCCTATGAGTCTTCGCACAGACACAGTTCCCCGCCATGTTCAGTCGACATTGTAAACATTTCGAAGCGCACCTCCACAAGACTCACAGCTTCGGGATTCGGATTGCGCAGGTAGGGTCGTGTCGTGAGAGCACTCAAGTGCTCTAATTAGTATCTGAGACCAGTATCTCTCATCTCTACACAATGACCGTCACACCTACATCCTGATTTTAAGCGGCTTGCAGTCAGTAGCAACACCATGATAGACACCTCTGATCAAGTTGTTCCTGAGTTGAGTCGAAGTCAGTCCTCGTTCGTCCCCGCAGCATTGAGTCAGGCATGACTATGGTCCAGCGCATAGACTCACTCACTGCCACGCTTAGCTATACGGCTCTGTGAGATAGACCAAAGCGATTTCTTGACCTTCTAAGAATCACGTTCTTGCTCGCTGAAAGAGCTTAGTTTTCTTCGCCATGGCGGACCTCTATCACCACGCCATACTCGAAATAAGTAGGAATGCCGACACTGGAAAGGCTGAACCTGAGATTCCGGGTAAGAGTGGAGCGCATCGTGAACAGTGCTTCCGGAGTCTATCTCTTGGGCTTCATCGATACCGCTCGCACATCTTTGCTGCACTGATCGTGCTCTTGGCGATCGCAGTTGCAGTACTAGCTGCGCTGCTAGGGCTCGCATACTCCAAACAGCATACGAACCAGTCAGTGACCATATCTTATCTGACCCTGATACCTTTATTGATACATTCTATTTTATAGTCTTTGCCTGTCAGCGACTCCCTCCAGCAGAGACAACGCGTCCTCAATATCCGACCCCGACCCCGCTCGCATCGAGCTCCTTCCACGGCCCCCTTGCACCAACAATACCATCCTCCCCTCCCCATTCACACATTCAGCCTGGTTCAAACTACGCTGCAACACCTCGTTTCCTGAATGGGAGGCTTTCAAGATTCATTCATATTCCTTCGACGACTGCCTCGCGCTTTGCGAGAGAATGAACCGCATAGAGCTCTTTACCAAGGGTATCGCGCATCCGTGTGGCGGCATTCTGTATAGAGTGGATATGGCAGGACAAGAGGCGCTGAGTAATGAGCCGGGAAACTGTCGTATTCTGGCGGCGAACTGGACCTATCAGCCGTGGTATACGGAGAATGGAAATGGAACTTTCGCAAGGGCTTGTACGGATGCGCGGTGTGTGGGGTTTTATTAGACCCTGGAATAGCGGTATGGATTGCCTTGAACAAGGGATTTGATCTTTCGACATGACCTAATTAGAATCTTTCTAAGTTGGAGTGTTTCCAATTATTATTACTGATTAAACATATTTCAATGCACTTTAAATAGTAACTCAGCGAGGTGAAGTTTCGCGAAAACCCGCTCATAAATGACAATGCGACACATATGAAAGAGCGGCGGCGGCGGTACTGTAGGTAGTAATCACTTGTTTCGTTGCCGAGCGCGCTAAACTAGTGCGTGCCACGCTAGCTCCATCGGCCATAAATTGCCTGTGACTTCCATTCACGCCGAAACCTTCCAAATGGGCAAACAAAGCTTGGCGAGTCAACGTGAGTTACTCAAAAGCTGGTACAGTGGCATCTTCCACTTCCTAGACGCGCCCGCTACATTTAAAGCCTTGCGGCGCGCCCTCCCCCTTGCCTCCTTCCTGACTCACCTATTTCTTCTTCCTCGCTTTGTTGTAACCACCATCTCACTTACACTCACGCTGCGCAATCCCGCTCCATCCCGCCAATCCTACATCATGCCATCTTCCGATGCGCTCGGTTCAGTGCTGGTTCTCGGCGGTTGCGGCTTCCTCGGCCATCACATCGTCAAATTGCTCCTCGAGGCTGCCGACGCCACCCAGGTCACGGTATTTGACCTCAGCATCGATTCCTATCAAGTCGAAGGTGCGAAATACATCCCGGGGAGCATCACGTCACGCGAAGACGTCACCAAAGCTCTCGAAACAGCGAGGCCGCAGGTTGTTTTCCACACCGTTTCTCCGCAAGCACTGGGCAGCCCGAAGCTGTTCAAGCAGGTCAATATTGAAGGTACACGTAACCTGTTGAAATGTGTCCAAGAGAGCGGATTCGTTAGAGCACTGGTGTACACTTCGAGCTCTTCAGTCGTCCACGACCACCGAAGCGATCTAGCAGGCGTAACTGAGGACTTGCCGCTTCTCTTTCTTCCCCGGCAGATGGAGCTGTACTCGCACACGAAAGCCGTGGCCGAGCAGATGGTATTGGGAGTGAACAAGGTTGGAGGTGTTCGTACCTGTGCTATACGCCCTGCCGGCATGTTTGGGGAGGGTGATCGCACCACCACTGGAAACATCATTGGCAGCGCCAAAGAAGGCAAGAACAAGATCCAGATTGGCGACAACTCTAAGCTATTCGACTGGACTTATGTGGACAACAACGCCTACGCGCAAATCTTAGCTGCTCGAGCTCTGCTTCGCAGTCAACTCGAGCCTCAGCCTGACGACCGCAAAGTTGACGGCGAAGCCTTCGTCATCACGAACGACAACCCTTGGCCGTTCTGGGACTTTACCCGTGCTGTGGGCGCAGCTGCCGGCTATCCTGTCAAGAAGAGTGATATCTGGGTGATTCCAGCTGGTCTCATGTGGTCCATCGTCCTCCTCATCGAGTGGCTCTACTACTGCTTCACGTTTGGCACTAAACAGCCACGATTCACGCGCGCAAAAATCAAATACATGACAATCCACCGCTACTTCGACATCTCCAAGGCCAAAAGCCGGTTGGGCTATTCGCCGCAGGTCAGCATGGAAGTCGGGATCCAAAAGACCGTCCAGTGGTACCTGCACATAACCAAGGAAGAGAAAAACCAGAGTGAGGCGTTTCGGAAACTGGTCTGATGTGCCGCAGACCTTGCGAAACATTGTGAAGGCAAAACTAGGCAACTAGGTGGGTGCAATAAACAAGGGATTCAAATTAATCGTGTGGCACAGTACCAAGTACAGCCTAGCATAGTGCGGAGTAGAAATTGCCAAATAAACGCCTAGAATAGGTACTGAGGAGAAACGATAAGACCAGTGAGACTGTAGAGAGCAAGTAATATTAGTAGTTAAAAAGGCATTGTAACTATCTATATTGTAACTACTACTTATTATTTTATGCCAATTGTTGCGCGTAGTCCTAATAGTAAATATAATAGTTACGTAACCTAGTAATATAATCATCTACAGATAGCTTCGCAAAAACCGTGCAAACGCCTCCCTTGTGGACAAGGCCATTCGAGGTATAAGGAAGAGCATTGGCCATATCTTCCTGCGAAACGGTTCCGAAGTACCTGTTGCGGGCGAGATATACAAGCTGATCTCGGTCGAGATTAGGTGTGTTGAGGCGAGATGTCCTATCGGTGATCGAAGACGCTACGCTCGTAGCTTCGCTTTTGCTTGAACAGAATAGCGGTTCCTGGAGTGCTCCTGGACTGCCTGTGGAACCCTGTCGTAGAATGTGGAGAAGGCGTGATACCACGCTCTTCATTCACAGCTAGCGTACCTTTGCCAGAGTCAGCTCGAGAACTATGGTCAAGCATATGTAGGGGTTTATATGACTTACCATATCCGTTAGGGGAAGCTGAACGCGCACGGTCCAACTGGTCTGCGATGATATCTTTGATGTCACGAAGATGCTCCTAGGGAGGCGCTGGCGGCGCAACAATGATGCCAGTCGGCGTCAATAACTTTTCTTTTGCCTGGTGGCTCTCGTCAGAGTGCTCAAGTTCGGATCCAGTACCCTGTTCCGCCTTTAAAATTTCGTCGTCTTGAGCCACATCCTTATTCGAATGAACCTCGAGAACGATGACAGCAGATTCAGATACAGAAATCGACGTCTCGCCCCCTACGACTTCCGCCTAGCCTGCGGCTAAGACAGTCAGAGGCAAGAATGGTGATGCGGGACGCGAAGACTGTGGAGATGGATCCGTGCTCGGTATATTGAGAACTAAGAACTGTGTCGATGGGGGAGAATACAGAGGAGTGTCGCGTGCCCCGTGGATGGGAGACTCCTCACCAGTACCGGGGTTGGAGGAGTAGTAAAGAATATTGAAGTTAGATTAACTAGTTGAACTAGAGTCTCTCTATTAAACTAAATTAAAAAGGCGTAACTATAGTCTCTCTTAATAGTATTAATAATATTCTATAATAGTAAGGGGCTTAATAGCTATCTATAACTATAGTTTATTAAGTAAACCTTAATAGTACTATCTAATAGTCTATTCTTTAAGTTAACTTAAATATTTATTTTATATAGTTAGTCTATAAGTACTTATCTTTTACTTACTTTTCTTTATCTCTTATTTATCTTATAATCCTATAATTTATTAGATATTATAAATATTATCTATATTAATAATATTAATACTAGCTTTAATAGGTAATAGCTATATAAGCTCTTTTTATTAGTATTAATTAATAAAAGCTATAAGCTTTAGAAAAATTTAATAAACCTTTTTAATACTACTAAGTAGCTATAAGTATAAGCTAAAGTTTAGCGTATCTAAATTTAGATAAAAGGCTATAAAAAAGACTTAAAGAATATAAAGCTTTATATTAATATAGTAATACTTAGTTAGTTTTACTACTTTACTAGCTATTATAGCTTAGCTAACGTCTATAGATATACTTAATAAAAACTATAACCTTTAGATTAGTAATAAGCTAGGTTATAATATATAGATAGTAAATAGTTAATACTTAGCTCTTAGTTAAGAGGATACTAGGTATCTCAACGAGCTCGCGGCCTTCATGAGGGACAACGAGCTCGAACTACACGAGATCAGTCGCCATCGTTGGTAACGAACTCAGCTTCAAGGCCGTCGGCACCGTCGATGGAGACTTCTACAAGATCTTCGTCCGGGCTCTTCTCTTCGGAAGCTGGAGATGTGGCATCATCTGCGGCCACTGGTACTATCGGACTTAGGAGCTTAGGAACATAGTGCGCAACCACTTTGAGCTTGTCATCATCGAGGAAGTCTTGGAGACCCCCCGTCACGTTCAGCCGCTCACCGGGGGTGTCCCCGTCCTCTGTGATGAGGCTATCACTACCGGAGTCGGATGTCGTCTTTCGTCGGGAGTTGGTTTTCCATGTACGGGCTCCTCATGCACATGCTGCTCGTGGACGGGTTCATCTCGTGTAGGTTCCTTTTGTGTAGGCTTCTCTTGTACAGGCTCCTCTTGTGCAGATTCCTCTTGTACAGGCTTCTTTTTCTTCTCCTTGCGCGACTTCTTTGTTTCCTTGATCGTAACTGGCGTCGGAAGCAGCAGCAGGACGTGCATCGAAGTAATTCTATCATAGCGAGCTGGAGAGAGTGGACGGATAAGTTCTGCGCGATTTGGAAGCAAGAGAAGCATGAGATAGACTTCAGATGCTTGGAATGAGCCCAAGGGTTGGTTCTGGGTAATAGAGTAAGACGTGGAGCAGTCGGCCTGAAGCTCCGTGTCGATAATATCGGCGGGCGGGTTTCCGTATGATCTTTTTGTATCGTGCAGAGAGCTAGAAGCGGGGATGGTGACAGCTCGTAATTCGAAGTTGGAAACCTTGAGTGCGAAGGACAGGTTGCGCTGAAGACAAAAGACTGGTCTATGGGTCTATCGAAAGCAGCGAAGCACTGACCAAGCGCAGGCGGCTAGGCAAGGGTGAATGTCAAGTATAGAGCAGGAATGAGTGACTGGATGCTCAGGGTCTTTCGAGGTCGGAGAAGAACTAGAGGTAATTCTCCAAAGTCAAGGAACACCCATACGTCTTTTGACTCCTCAACAATCGCTGCCTTCATATCCATCTAAGAGTTCTTGGCTGCTAAAGAGATCCAAATATTAATGGTCGGCAGCATGTCGCAAAGACTAGCCGTCTTCTGAACGCATTGTTTACTCATGTGCGGAATTTTAAATCCACCCTACATACAAGAGACGCTCGGTTTCCTTAGTCGTAGTCCGTACTGTTTTTGCTCGCTGTCTTCGGTACTCTCCTCTTCACTCTTCCGCTACGGTTGCTGTCTCTTCATACTCCTCCTCGGAAACACGCTCTCTACAACTTCTAAATTCGGCTTCAAACATTCATCTAGAATCAGCTAAACAGTTGTTACTTAGTGTTACGATGTGGTCGGTATCAAGCATAAATGCAGAGCTATTGATGCCACCAGTGCAACCCTCATTGCAGGCACGCTCTTGCAGAGATACGGCCAGCTCGGCGTACTCGTCAACAACGCGGCCACAGTGAGTGTGGGTTCGCTAGGCCGCACGATGTCTCTATCAACAACATAACCAAAACGATGCCGGTCAATTACGTGCAAGTTCGCTGTTGCCCAGGCAGTACTGTTGTTGCTGCTCCAGCCTTCGGATGGCGCAAAGACGGTTGTCAACATGATGAGCGCAGTGTCGCACTTCGACACCACGGGTGCCATCGGACTTACAACATCTCTGAGCTGGCGGTCAACCACCTCGCCGAGGCACTGACACAGGCGTATGCCGACGATGGCATTGTCGCGCATTGAGTGCACCCGGGGATCGTGAAGACGATGCCGCCGCCCATTGGCATGGACGCACCCGAGGCTCGCCGCTCGCGACCGATGACGTCGCACTGTGTGGCGCCTTCCTGGTATGGCTTGTCAAGGAGAGGAGGGACTGGCTGAGTGGGCAGTACCTCAGTGCCAACCAGGATGTTGAGGAGCTCGAGGGTAAGCAGGAGGCCATTGTTGACCAAGTCAAGCTGAAGATGCGCTTGGTGGTGTAGGCATATGGGAGAGTTGGTAGAATTTGTATCATACAGGGTATAGGGCTGGTAGAAACTATACGGGAGTTAGTCTAGAGCAATTAAATAATTCGATAATCCTTATTCTATCATGAAGAAAGTAACGCCATTCCAGCTTCCATTCACTTCTTTCCCACCAAGATGCGTATATCAGCCCTGTGAACCGGCGGCATAATACCCAGACACGGCTTGCCCTTCTCCATATCAGGAAACTGCGCTTCCTTATCAAAGGGACTAAGTCGAAACCGGGTGATGCGGCCGGCGAAGGTGATGAAAGTTGCCGCGCCTTGGGATTGCAAGAAGAAGATATACATATTGTTTGACGTTAAAGGACCAAGACATCTTCGGGAGTGATGAATGCGATGTATTAAAGTCCTCAAATTGCTGCGAACCAAACGTCACACGTTCTGTTTTGCCAAACGTGCTTTGATGCAGATATCTCTGAACGCTATATCCCCTCAAGCTTATTACCATGTAAGAGTAGGCCTTAGGGTCATGATCGACCTACTCAACCTTAGTCTCGGCTCTTCCTAACCCACGGAACATTCCACCATGCCGGCTGGACAGGACCTAGTATAGAACGCCGTAGGAAGTCGTGCCTCAGAAGTGTGCCGTCGCTCGTTTAAATCACAAGGTAGTAGCAGGCTCTCGCTGGACCAGAGGAACCTGACGCTTTGCAAAAGGGCGATACGGTAACGTCGAGAGCTGCGTGTCGAAACCGTACCCAGGTAGCCAACCTTCGCCCAGCATTTCCAAATCCAGAACTTCAACTCTCCGATGCCGCCCAAGCCCGACGCATACGACAGCTCCAGTACCATCGAACTTCTTCCCCCTTCGTCCTACTTCAAACAAGCATCTTATTACCACAGCGACTGAAGAAGCCCTACCAAGACTTCTGATACCAGCCCTGCTAGCTGCCCGATCAGAATTGCTTGACCCTGCTGCGCCCCTGAGGACTGAACTACTGTTCTCTCGTCTTCTCGTCCTTCGCTCGCTTCGTCCTGCTCTTCAACTGCTGGCAATTGCTCCTTCTCCGAGAGCTTCTCGTCCATTAGGGCTGATCGAGAGTCTGAGTAACAAGACTTAGATGGGTGCTGGGGAAATGTGTTCAGTGTGATGTGTTTCCGGTCAGGAGATGGGTAAGGACGAGGATTAGGAATGTGGAAGCCTGGCCATGTGTTACCTAGGTGCGAGCGCGGAGTTTAGTAATCCGGCTTGACATCAGGCGACCAAGGCGGGGCAAGATAGGGCGCCTTTCATCCCAACCAACGGATCCTTCAAGAGTGAAACATAACTTGAAACGATAGTGCACAGGCGATCAGAGAGCATTGAGGTGTTGTAGTGACGACGGCGTTGGCGAAGCCTGACACCTCTCAAAGTACTGTAAGAGAACAAGATTCCCACTGCTGAACTATGAGTTGCAGACTGTTTCTGTTATGACGTAGCTTTCTGTTATGACGTAGCTTGACTTTCGGTTCTCTTGCTGCGCTGTAACATCGTCCTAAAGTTCCAAGCCATGTTCAGCCAAGGAATTTGTTGACCCTGATTATAGGTACCTAGTCCACCTCACAAGCCTAATTCCTCGATAATGATGTCCGCCGCCTTCTCCGCGATAGCAACCACCGTATTCATCGTATTCCCAGCAACGTTGCGCGGTGGAATGCTCAAATCAGCAACCTTACAGCCCTTCAACACCGTACGCATTCAGCTTCGCATCTATAACGCTTATTTCCTCGCGCGGCCCCATTTTGTAGGTGCCTAGCGAGTGCCAGGTCGTCTCGACGTGTGCACGCGCGTAGTCTTCAATCACCTGGTCGTCCTCCAGCGTGTACACAATGTCCATCACATTCGGCGCTGGCTCGTCATTCAGTTGAATGAGCGTGGCGGGCGACTCAGGCGAGAATGGCGGATGCAGTATGGGAAGTTCTCCGCGGTATGTTTCCATGCGGCGGAAGATCTCACCTTGCTTCTTGTATGCCCAGACGTGTTTCTTGATGTCAACACCTTGGATATCCGAAAAGAAGCCAGTTGTAAATTTGGCTTTGTCGTCGCGGTCGAGCCCGCTGATTGTGGGCGGATCCATGGGAGAGTGGGTATCCCGTGAAGACAGACACGGTAAAGTACTGGAGGGCTGGAGCTAGGTATGGGTCGCCTGGGAACCTAGATGATGCAATTAGCCCTCATCTAATCTTCCCACAGCGTTGATGCGTACTTACCCGCTGATAAGAGAGGCTAGCGCAAGCGGCTTGTCTGGATCGCTCTTATAGTCCTTGTCCACAAAGCTTGAAAGTCTGGTCCCAAAGCGGCAACTTCTGCGTCAGTGGGCCGAATCTTGCACGTAGTGTCCATCGCATTCCATCCAAGAATCGCAGCGCTCTCCTGTATCGGTTCACCTGCATCCAGTCGACCGCCGACAATGGCATCGATGGTCTCATCCTCATGCAAGGCAGACAGATATGGTATACTAACAAGTGATGGACTTGGTAATTTTCACTCGCTCCAGGAAGGTCTGCAACGACGTCCACACCCGCCTTCTTCATGTCCTCAGGATTGCCTAAACCGGATCGTTCGAGTATCGACGGAATTCCGAGAGCTCCGCTAGGTACCACAACTAGCTTTCATGCTCGAAAGGTGCGGAGGGCGCCGTTGGGATGGACTTTCGGATTTGGCCTGTATTCGAGCCCCGAAGCTCTCTTGTTGTCGAAGATGACGCGTTTACTTGCGAGTTTACAACGACATGCAGGTTCGGATATTTCCACTCTGGAGCTTAGGATGGAGTACCTAGAAGCCGCATCTTGCCGCGTACCATCAGTCCCAGTGTATTTCAAAGCCCGTTGAACGCCATTGTTGGCGTCTAAGGATGTCAAATTTTCAATCTCATGATACCCAATATTACCTGCCGCCTGAACAAAGTGGGACCCCGATCTGTTTGCACGGTAGGTACCGCCGAATACATTGATCGGGCCATTGAAGCCATGGAAAGTTCGCGGACCTGGCCCGTGATAAGTTTCGAGCTAGCCGGACCTATCAACTTAGCTCATCGCGATGACCGATCCTGGTACATACCTTTCTCAAGTAGGGTGTCATATCTTCGGCGGACCATCCGGGCACATTCCACGAATTATAATCCGATTGTTGAGTTCTTGAATACATCATCAGCTTGATCGACGAGCCTCCACCGAGGGTGCTTCCACATGGAACGATCAACTCTCTACTATCTATCACGCTAATCCTCTTTGTTCCCTTGGTAGAAAATTTCGTGATTGCTTGTTGGCATAAGGGCGCTCAGAAACAAAGCTGGGTGTACGATGTTTGGCACGTCGAGATTATTGGGTCCGTGTTCAATCAACCAAATGGATAGGTCATGGTCGGCCTCGGCGAGTCTGCCGGCCACAACACATCCAGCGGTTCCACCTGCAAGCAATGAGTTACTCGTTTGTGATGCATTGTCGGATGTTTCTACTCACCCCCAAGAATAAGGACATCCACCTCTCGGATAGTATCTGGAAGTGTCTCGTATATTTCCTCCATCGCAATTTCGAAGAGCAGTGTTCGGAACAGAGCCCAGCTGAGATTATATCCAAGTTGCAATTATGGAGGTTGGTCTTCTTGAACGGTCCGCAGGAATTGTTACTAGGTATGTGACAACAGCTGTGTAGGAAGTAATACAAGAAAGTAACGAACTAGAGCGGCGCAGCTTGCGGCGGGGTTCCGCTTTTCGCAAGGCCTGCTTGAAGCGGCAGTAAACACGTAAGGCATTCTCTTCCGATCGGTTGCATCACTCTACTAATGTCCGTCGTCTGCATGGGACATTTTCACAGTGTGGAACAACATAGGGCAACTGATGATATCTTAAGAGCTTCTTCGGAGACTCTCATCAGTAGTATCGTCAGCGTCATGAGCGGTCGGCAGCCAATTCTTTGGGACTATTTACAAAACCCCAGACAATAGCTATCTGCAAGATGTCAGCACCAGCACATCACCAATATGGATTTTACTGCCTCTCGATCGATCATACAACAATATCCAACCGAATCAAGGCGTTCTTCCATGAGAACATGAGGTGGAGTACGCCTCTCACAAATAAAAGGTTTGATCGTATCCCAATTCCTACCCACCATAGTTTGCAGCATGCATGCGCACTGAGTGATAAACTTTGGAGCTTTTTCCGACCAAGTAGGTTCATTATCGGGCCGTTTCCAGATGCGGAGGTCGCTTGACAGGATGATGGAAGATGCATTGAGGAAGATGCACCAAGGTTGATGCACCTAGGAAGATGCATAATGTATATAAATTATTGAATACGACTGGACTGTAACAACCCCTAGCTTTCGGAATGATTGTCCTCTCATACCAAGGAAGAACCATGTAGCCTCCGTGAAATTTATTACTAACCTATGTTGCGACATCAATGCATGCAAATAGCTTTATGAAATGTGGAATCCAGCGACTTCAAGGTGATTCCTCCCGTGGGCAACGATAGTAGTGATCCAAACAGCTTGCTTGACATCGTTGTGCCGTCCGCTAGTCAAGGAACTTACACTCACTGCCAGAGATAGGAAGTCGTAACAATTGAAGCATCAAACCTAAGCTAGTATAGAATGAATCCATCGCCTATCTAGTAACCTGCGATAGTAGACATGATAAGCTATCTTCAGAAGCTGAACCCGCTCAGAGTAGACTTTGACCGAGTTTCACAGGTACACTATAGGTTCGGTGCCGCTGACAGGGAGGCGGAGATGGGACCGCTGCGAAATTGGCTACTCTATGCAATATCATGGGGTGATTTTTATGTAAGAGCAGGACATCATTCATACTGATGATGGGAAAGGCACTAGCAGAATGTGGTTCCCTAAAAAATTGATTTAAAAGTAATCCTATCAAAGACATTCAAAAACATCTTTAGCATAAATGCAACCAAAGAGTAGGACGAGAAGAATTTCAAAACAAAGGACACCCACGCTATGCAAAATCCCATAACGACTCCCCCCTTCCCCCTAATTATTACCACATCTTTCCCCCATGACCATCTTATTTCTAAACACGTGTTTACCGCTAAGCAGAAGTAGCCACCTCGACATCGACGGGAGCAATCTTGATAGATTCGGCATCGGCAGCGCGAGCAGCAGCTATCCAGCGCTTAGGGAGAGAAGTCAGGCTGATAGAGCGTTTTGAAGGGCCAATGCATTGTCCACTACTTGTGTAGTTGTCACATCCCTTGGCGGCGACGGAGGTGGAGAGAGCGAAAGCAGCGAAAGTAACGACGCCGGTGACCTTCATTTCGATTGTTTGGTTGTTGTAGGTTCAGTGATTTGATTTGTAGGTGGTATTGATGTCCTGTCTTTTTTAGGATTGAGTGGCTCAAGGCTATTGATTGCAATGTGGCAGGAGGACTTGGGTTGGTAGTAAGGTTGAAGTGATGAAGTGATTGATATTGTGATGAGAATTGAATTTCGGGAAGGTTTGAGAGTTCTTTATACTCGAGCATTGGCTGTCGGTTGAACAAAGCCACTCAAGGCTGCGGCTGCGAGTTTCGTCTGTCTTGCACATGACAATGTCATTGTTAAGCCACTCGGTATCAGGATCACTGCACCTAAGGTCTGAGCTATTCATTTTAGTTTCAACCTAGCCACAAAGTGCGTTGTCATGTGCCAGATTTAGTTCGAGGACGCTGTCAAGAAGAAATTTTAATCTAGCTATGGGTCCTGACGATGTTTGGGGGCACTGGGCAGACAGTTACATCACAAAATATGAGCCTATGGGTAGTACATCTACACGAAACATAACACACAAGACTCGCATGCGTTCATAGTGCTCCCACGACTTCCAGCCACGGTCTAGTAGTCACTTGCACGAGAGGAAACTAGGCCCGCGGCCGGCGATCTCTTCGAGAACCATACCATTAGCTTACAGAGAGGCGCTACATTCTTAGACTCCTACGATTTGCTGAGATATTTTAGGACATGTTTGAGCACACATTCAATGACTTTGTCTGAGTTTTCCCTTAATTCGACGGGTTATTGCATTACCTCGTAGCTGACAGTAGAAAAGTTTCGTCGCAGTCCAAGCATCCTCCAGATCAAATTCAAATCGTCAACTTAGTCAACCTGAGTTATCTAGCTCGACTTGGAGTCGGGGTAAAATACAGCCCTGTAACGTAAAGGAACAGAGGCGTGCACCGCAGCGGGACGCCAGCGGCTCGAAAGTCCGACCAGCCACGGGTACCTACCGATCCTCACCTGAAGCAGGAGGCTCTACATCCGGTATCATTATACTATAGACTCACAACGTCTGCCTACAACTAACTACTAGCGCCAGGAGCCTCGTTTGTGGTGTTGAGCGCAGTCCTATTTTTGGTGAATGAGGCGTAGTTCAGACCAGAAATTCAGCCAATCCGAGTTCTTGTATCATATTATTAGCAAACGCCCGAGTAAAAATAGAACAAAGAGATAGAGGTCTGTACTAGTTTCTTCCCTCATGAAGTGGCTTGAATGACCTTCAAGCATCGTGCGTCTCAGGTGGGCTCGGAATGTTGGATCCGGCTTCACGAGCAGGTCCTCGTGCCCGCGCATTGGAACTCAATTGTAACAATGTTGATAATTTTGGTCATAGTGTCATTGAGCGCCTGAACTGGCTGGTACTGAAAGAACGCCAGCGTTGGGCAGACAAAGGATTCTGTTCCGACAATTGAACAATAAGATGGACGTGAAAGACAAAATCTCTCGCAATCAGATACATACTACGAATTTCAACACAATGTCGTCTTCCAACTCAGACCCAGACTGGCAGCCGCATCAAGCCATTCCAACTGTTATCTCGATCCTTTTCGCCACCCTCACCTCTCTAGCAGTCCTTTCTTTTCCTAAACTCTTCTATCCTAAAAGCTCACTAGCCTTGGTTCTCTCGACACTGTGTCTGAGTTGGCATTTCTCAGATGGGTTCCCCGACGTCTTTGCACAGGAGCAGTGGCTGCGAGCACTGATCATGTTCGGTGCGCACATGTCTCATCTACTTGTAGTTCGTGGCACACATCAGGATCTGCATACACAGCCAAAGGAGGCGAAACGCACCGCATGTTATCGTGGATACAAGCTGCTATTTAACTTTCGCGGTATCGGAACGGATTGGGAGGTGCCTTATCTCCATCGAACTGTAACCGTTCAGCAAAAGAAGTACGATGATCCTACTCAGAACGCGCGGAAGCATGACCAGATAGGCCGTTTACGGACTAAAAGCCGTTGGTCAGCTGTACGAAGGCGCGTGTTCTATCTTCTCGTCAATTACCTCGTTCTGTGCCTATACTACGAGCTTCTTCATCCAGCCCTCTACCTGCTTCCTAAAGCATCGGACTTCACGCCCACAAAAGAATCGTTCCTCCGACGTCTTCCGTTAACTCTCGTCTATCCTGGCTCATCAGCTGCGATCGCAGCTCGCGAGCTCTGGGTCCGCATTTGCATGGTCGTTGAGTTGGTTATACCAGAGTACTTCTGGCTCGCGTCCTACCACGATATCTCAGCTATCATATTCATTGGCATCGGCTTAGATGGAGACGAGGATTGGCCTCCGATTATGGGTTCAGTCTCAGCTGCGACCACTTTGCGAGGGTTCTGGGGGTGTTTCTGGCATCGCATCCTATATCGATCTTTCAGCGAACATGCCACTGTGCTGGCTCGATGGCTCGGTTTCAGAAAAGGAACAACGAGTGGTAGACTAGCAAGCAACGTCCTGGTATTTGCGTTCTCAGCCTTCATGCACGCGGCCGTGAGTTTCCGCATTGGCAATAAGTGTGCTTGGGGTAGGAGCATGTGGTTCTGGGTCTTGCAGCCTGT
The DNA here is from genome assembly GCA_010015825.1 of Lophiotrema nucula. Classification (NCBI taxonomy): domain Eukaryota; kingdom Fungi; phylum Ascomycota; class Dothideomycetes; order Pleosporales; family Lophiotremataceae; genus Lophiotrema; species Lophiotrema nucula. Next base: position 113,530 of record ML977314.1, on the reverse strand, counting down.
GGGGTTCATCGGCGAGGGGGTCGTCCAAACCTATTGGAGGAGGCTCCGGTCGACTTGGAATCTGAATGAACGGATGACAAGATATACGACGGTTTTGGAGAATGCAGTAGGTTGTTCTTGGGTGTGTCTCTGGTTCTTTTGGAGCGAGCCAAAACGGATTTTTCCGCTAGCATACTGCGGGAAGGGTTAGCCAATTCGGCAATGCACATCTAGGTGGGTGCCATTTATCGGTCACAGTACTTTTATGGTAAAATTATCGGGAAGGGAGGATTGGTCTGTCTATGTTCACGGTTATTATCGGCTGGTCGTAGAGTAGTGGATGTGCCGCGTCTTCCCGGATTAGCGCGGCGCTTAGAGTTAGATGTGGGACTACTACAAGTAGTATAATGTGTTCATCAATCAGTTGTCCTTGCTATTAGAGTAGTAGACGGCTTCTGAGCTAGTACGTGGGTATAATTCCTTCTCGTTAACATTTAAGATTCCGAAAACCCTCTCGCCCGGGTCGCGACAGGAACAACCTCTGAGAGCTATGTTGATCATTTGCACTAACACGATCCATAGAGGATGCCCTTGCCAAACTCCACCAGGCTATTGATGTAGTTTGTTGTTGCTGGACGGCACGGCCGTTAGAAAGGTCGAAGCTCCGTATTCGAGAACGATCGACAATGCCGATCTCACCGAGAGCGGTGCTGCCTATCATAATGCACTCATGCAATGATCAAAGTCTAGTTGATAACAGTTTATGTTCCTTGTTCCCATTCATACTACCAAAAGTCAAGGTTTGAGGTATTGTACAGGTCCTACCCAGCGAAACCGCAGCTTCCAGGGTTCCAACATCAATATCACGATTTAGGAATACCAACGTGACGTTCATCGTACCACTCATGAATATCCAACATCGGCCAGACCAAGTCCAGTCTTACTCCTTGAAGCCTCCCGATAGCCACCTCGTGTAGAACTCCGCGGACGCCTCCGGCTGGTCATAAGGCACCATGTGGCCACCGGCATGGATCTTGACGAAAGTGAAGTTGCCACTCGTCTTGTACTCGCCAACCTTGTCACCCTTTCCGCCAAGAAGGAGATCTTGCATCTTGGCTGCAGCGTAGTCCTTTTGGCCAGGCCATTCAAGAGCCTCAGTCCACGCCTTGTTGCCAAGCCAGTTGCAAATGTAGTCAGCATCGCCAGCATAGATCAGTACAGGGATCTGTTCAAGGAGACCTGGGACGACACGGTGGTATGGCTTCATCCAGTCGCCTTGGAGGAGGAAGTTGCGGTTGATATCGAAGTTGCAGCTGTCGTATGAGCTGACTTCGGCGCCAACAGCCTTCATAACCTCCTTCTTGTTGAGGTAAGCGCTGATCCAGTCGATCTCGTCATAACAAAGGTCGTTACTTCCGCAGGGGCGGCGTACGTCGTAGACATTCTGTCCTGTGCGTTGATATGGACCAATCATAGCATTGTTGCAGTAGATGGAAGCGGGAACACAGCTCCAGACTGACTCGGAGTTGTAGCAGTTCTCAATGAGGCCGGCGCAGCGAGGGTAAGCGTTCTCCATGGCCTGGCAAGCGCCATCGTCGAGAACAGCGGGCCAGCCTCCGTCACCGCAAGCCATGGGCTTGTAGTATTCGTACTGGGTCAGGCCATCGGTTAGACCATTGCCGATCAGAACCGAGGAGAGATTGATGTTGCGCTTCTTGTGGGACAGGATCTCCGAGGCGAAGACGGGGATGTAGTGCCCGGCATACGACTCGCCAGCAATGTGGAATGTCTGCTTAGCGTACTCGGGGAATTGCTTGAAGAAGAGCGTGAGCAAGGCGTAGATGTCCTTGCCCGCAGCGACAGTGTTGCTAACTGAGCCGCTGCTGTACGAGTATCCGACGTTTACGGGCTGATCGAGGAAGATGACCGAGGCGTTGGCGTTCCAAGAGAAATCGTTGTACTTGATCTCGAGCTTCTTGGTGACAGAGCCCGGGCCGAGCTCCATAAACAGGCCCATCAAGCTCGAGCAGCCGGGGCCGCCGTTCAGCCAAAGGACGACGGGGTCGTTCTCTGGGTCATTGCGCGATTCGAAGAACCCTGCGACTCTGTCAGCGGTGGACCGTGATGACGACGATCAGCTAGGTACGCACAGTAAAAGAGATGCTTGTCCTCCTCGTCATCATCCAGGTATCCACTGTATTGCTTGACCTTGTCAACGCCAAGCGAGCTTGGGTCGACCTTCTTCACCCTGAGGTTGTAGTTCTCCAGCTTTCCATCAATCTCACGCTCCTTCTCGCCCTGAGCATTCTCAACCCAGACACTCTGGACGTCAGCGCCCTTAACAACGTGGTCCCACTCGCTGTCTGGCTTTCGGGTGTGCGGCTTCGGCGAGGAGAAGAAAGAAGCTGCCTCGAAGTCCTTCGGGAACATGAGTGCTACCTCATCCCAGACCCGACGAGCTTCGCCGGTGAGCGACTTCAGCGACTCCTCGAGGTTCTGGAGCGGCTTCGTCCATGACTCTGTATCGATGCTTTTGAACGATTCAGGGACCTTCAGCACCTGCTGTGGGGGTGCAACAGCTGCTGAGGCTGCTCCGATGAGCAGGGCCGATGTTGCGACCTTCATGGTGGCGGCGTCAACGAGCTGCTAGAGCTTCCGGAGCTCGGGCGAATGCGATAAGACGAGGGCCGCGCTAGTGCAACAATGTTACCACGAAGGATACAACGGAATGAGTTAATGGAAGTGTACAGGAGGTTGATGAGAGTCGGGAGGAGAGTGTGGGTGACGGGAGGAAGGTGCGATGGAGGATAGTTGGGGAAGGCGCGTTGTCAAAGGCAACCAACATGACGCAGGCACCGCTTCCTTATCAGGCTCGTGACTGCGGCGCTAGAGGTGGCTGGTGACTTGGCGTTTCACTCTTGGGACGCCAGGCAGGTCAACCGACCAGCTCGATCACGGGGAACGCAAGCTGCAGATGGTTACCACTTGCACCAAGGGCTATAGCCAAGCAGACTGCTCTCCTCGAGCTCAGATGAGAACCATATCAATGGTCTGCCACTCCGGACGGATCGTTCCTACCTGTATTTTCCAATTAGTACTAGCGCATTTTCAGCCCTACGTGAATCATCTTGAGTAACTCTTGCCCGCCAGATTTCACTGCCAGGCTTCCAAGCTATAAATCGAACGCGCCCGAGCAGAAGACTCGCCCTCTCTGCTTGTCAGGCTCTTCCAACGGCTACAATCGACTGTTAACCGACTCGCAGTATATACTCACCGCAATTTCCCCGCAGCTGAGCGCGCAACATTATTCTGCTGCCGACCGAGTCGAGCTGTCCTCTTTGCCCCACTCACCCACCTCTCTACCAAACGCGTCCCAAATATCCCATTCAAGATGCCAGTCGGAATACAGCAACCGTCCGGTCAAGTCAAGCTCACGAACGTTGCGTACGTGCGCATGAAGAAAGGTTCGTTCCCATACGGGTATCAATAGAACTACATTTCACTGACATCATCCAGGCAAACGGCGCTATGAGGTTGCCTGCTACAAGAACAAGATTCTCGAATACCGCAACAAGGTCGACACAAAGATCGATAACGTTCTTCAAATCGACAAAGTCTATATAAACGTCAGCAAGGGCCAGGAGGCTTCCAAGGCAGATCTTGCGAAAGATTTCGGGAAAGACAAGACGATCGAAGAGATCATCGACGATATACTCAATAATGGTACCATTCAGATCGGAGAGAAAGAGCGTCAGGCGGCACTAGAACGAACCCACAACGAGGTCATCAACATTGTGGCATCGAAACTGGTGGACCCGAATACCAAACGAGTGTACACTACGGGCATGATTGAGAAGATGCTCGAAAAGCTCAGTTCTGAGACGGCACACCAACAACAAGAGGCAAAGGTAGAACGCGCCGCGCCCGAGAATGGTGAAGAGAAAGGAAAAGAAAAGGAGCTCCCAAAGTGGAGAGGTGTCACAGCGAAGAAGGATGCGAAAGAACAGGCCAATTGGGCTATGAAGGCGCTTATTGCCCACCACCCGACGTCCTACGCAAAGGCACGTATGCGACTGCGGGTAGTCTGTCCCACCTCTATGCTCAAGCACGCCGTCAAACACACCCAAAAAGCTCAGAGCTCCAACGATGGTGCCGATGCTGAGAACAAGCCCACCGGAAACGTGAAGGACACTATCCTCGCCCAATTCGAACGAGTTGAGGACCAAGACACTACAGGTGACGAGTGGGAGGTTACTGGCTTCGCAGAACCTGGCGCCCTAAAAACGCTTAACGAATTCATTGGAGGCCAGACCAAGGGGCGTGGACGAGTGGAGGTCCTGGACATGGCCATGATCCATGAGGACGACTGAGTGGAAACACGTCCTCAAGCCAGACGACACGCGCAGCAACCTCCAGCTCACGTGTATGCTCACGTCTAGCTTGTTCAAGCAGTCTCGATGACAGCTGCCGCCCAGCAACCACCTCGAGCGCCTAGACTACTGCCTGGCGTCGCCTCACGAATCTGAGAGGCAAGCTGCCACTCGCAACTCCCCATTCATTCTGCGCCAAGTATCTCAAAACGCTTCTGGCGCGTAAATCTCTTTGGCCTATTCGGTGTATGCGCATAGATATTGCGCGTCGTTGCGGATGAACAACCGCATCAAGCCCACGCTTCATAAAGTCTGCTTGACGTAGAGAGACTGTCTGCGGCATCAATATTGAGGGCATGCAGCTATAACGCTTGAATATGATCCCAAAACCATGCTTTTCTTCAGTTTCAGTCGTCTCTCCTAGTCATCATACTGTTCTCCATGTCTCTGAATCTCTTACAGTCGCTTGCAATTCCATTATTGAAGCCACTCCACTGGAGCCACGATTTTTCCGCATGCTTCTGAGAAGCTTCCAAATGAATGCGCGACACTCAAAACGGTCTCAAACTCGCAGCTAGGAAATTGGACTATAGCCATTCATCACTCGACAGGTGTTGCCGACGTGCAGGTTGCTGCAGCGTTAGCGCGGGATGTCGCTTCCACCCACGCTCTGTCTCCACGATGACCCAACGTCCCTTCAACGACCCCTTCTACGAGCCATGGATGACCCTTGCAAGTGTCGCCGTTGGAGTTTACAATGCTCAAACCATCCACTCATCGTGTTGACGGTTCTCAAATGTGTCAACGGCTCTAGGTTTCCCGTACCCATGGAGAGCTACCAGCATCCGCCAGCGCATCCATCGAAACGTTGCGAACGTCGCTCGCCAGACTCTCGTCGCTGCCGCTTCTATACCAGGTCCATTCTTCGTTCTTGGCCAAGAATCCTGCTCTCTAGACTTGTTCGGGGTCCGAAGGTTCTCGTAGCATATTGAGACACAAGACATTGTACATTGTTGGGCGGCTTGAGGATTAACTAGCATAGTTCTTTCTGCGGATAAGCCAGCAGTCTGTATCCTCGGCATTTACTGCTCCATATTGCCTGCATGTCAAGAACGCAGCTCACAGCCATCCTGGACTGTGCCAATTGGCCAATCCCAAAGCATGCCAGCCCTCCCGATTCTCTTTCTCTGTTTCAACACCCGAATCGCTGCGGCTTCCTGTCTGTATCTTCGCCACTATGGATGTCCAAGCTCGAACCAAAGTCAATATATTGGCCAACAGCTGTTCAACGAGTGCGATAAGCTCGTTGCACACTTCTGCTTCTGTCCATGGCAGAGCACGGTTTCGGCGCTTATGGTGGTATAGAAAGCTCCTTCACAGCGTTGCGATAGTGGACCGCAGAGCTCCAAATTCCCTCTCCTTCTTTCTTCGGCGCTAAATTTGACATGGCCTGGTCAGCGGATGTGTACCATGGTACGTACAATGCGAACAGCTCACGGACCCCTGTACCCTCCTTTTCAACTCTAAGTCAGTTTCCAGCGCATCGCGCACTCCCGTCTGAATGCGCGATTTTCAGGGTCTTTTGCATCCCCCGAGACTCTTGCGCAAAGAGAATGGCGCATTGAGCGTATTACGAAGGTGGCAATGGAAATAATGAGGCGAGAATGGAGTTTCATTACTGTCACATCTACGTGTTTCGAAGTCGTTGCCATTATATACATTAGTCGTAAGTCATATTGGTGTACCCGACACCTCTTTCATCAAGTCGTCATCAAGTCATTCATGAACGTATCCCAGAAATGCAGAGCCAAAAGGAAATACAGAAAACGAACGATGTGAAGCGAAACAACATGATCAAAGAAAAATGCAGAAAAGAAGGAACAAACCGGAAGTGCACCGTCAACCTTTCCATCTGTATGCCCGAGGGAATTCTCCAACCAAACGCAACAACTTCTTGACTTTTCCCGTCCAAGCTCCTCAAGAACTCCGTGTCTATCCCGATCCCTGTCTCTGCGAGTCCACGCAAGTCACACAAGTTCCACTCCTTTCACACCCTGTTCAATCCCACCACACACGATCCCTAATCCTCCCATTCCCACTCAAAATCCCCAACACCTCAGCACTACTCGTCCGGAACCCCCACACGCGCCCAATCGGCTCCGCGATATCCATCCAGTCCAATCCCCTTACATCATACATATCCAGCACGACTCTCACGAGCCAGGGATCGTACATCGGTGAGTTCGCATCTTGGTACGCTTCAAAGTCTGGCGTTACGATTTCGACACCTAAGGGCAGGTTGATGGATGGTGCTGGCAGTGCGGTGGAAGCGTCTCTGAATGAGAGAGAGGGCGGTGGTGGTGAAGGCGCAGAAGGGAGCTCAAGGTCAGGAGATCCAGAGCCGAAGAGTGCGAAGCGACTCCCCTCGCTCGCCGGCGACGAGCTCTCAACATCCGACATACTCTCCGCACTACTATCACTCATCATCGAATCATCGCTCATCTTCGTGTGCAGCATCATCCTCATATTCCCCGCGTTCTGGGGCGAGCGGATCATGGCGTGCTCGGCGGCTTTGAGCGCATCGTAGACGGGCAGCGGGTTTCTGCTCGTGATGGGGTGGATTGAGGACGCGGATTTGGAATAGGGCGAGTCGTCGATGGGTGTTATTGTTATGCGGGACGAGGGCGAGTCGAAGGATTGGGATTTGTGGATGCGGATTTTGGGGGAGGGTGTTCGGGGGGATGGTCTCATTGTGGAAGCCATCTTGAATGTGGTTCTTCAGCCTTTGCGGTGGCCCTCTTTATGTATTTGATGGTATGTAGTAACGAAATTCGATATAGTACAGAGTCGAGATCAAAAAGGAAGCAGTACAGAAGAGTAGTCAACTCGCCTCGCCACAAAAAGCGCGGGACGGCAACAGACAAGACACGGCACCACGCAGCGAATGCGAACTTATATTCCCCCTCTCACCACGTACACTGCATCCTGCGTCCTGCATCTTCCCCATGCAAGACTTGCAGATTCAAGGGTCCACAGCATCGAGGTGGAGATTGCACTAGACAGTCTCCTGTACCTAGACTTGTTGGTCCCGATGGCGCGACCCGTGGCCGTTGGCATCCATCCGCCCTCGTGCGTGAGTGGATATGACGGTAGTCTAGATCAGCATTGGAAGGAGGCGTGGGCATGGGACGGGATGGGCATGGGTGGATAGCGACAGCGCTGCACTCCAGACTTGGCGTGTACGAGCGAGTGAGAGGTGGAGAGGATGGGGCGTGAGGGAGGGGAGGGAGAGGACCCGAATGGCTTCTCTTCTCTGGAGAACGAAGTCATGATTGGCTTTGCTGGAGTAATTGTGTTCGGGCGCGGTAGGCGTTTGTACGACGTGAAGTTACAGCCTCACTGCCCATGCCCTTCCTAGCTCGTCGTTGTGGATGAGACCCGCGAAGAGTTCAACACCACAACAAAAGAAACATCGTCCGTGTGCTAACGGTCCGTCCCGCCCACATCAGTCCAGAATATCCCCCATTCCAACAGTCTCTGTAAATCAGGAGACACACCTCAAACTCCGGGGAGACCCAAGTCGCGCAAGTCGGGAGGAACGCGACAGGGGTGTGACGTGGAGGTGCACCTCAGGCCTTGTATGCGACCCTAACCATCTCCCACCAAATTCGCCAATGACATTGTGCCTTGGCGCCAGCTTGTCAAAGCCACAGCATGTCTTGACAGTATGGTTGGATGATTGTGAGTCGGAGAGTTTCTAGGAGTGATGGAGGCTCCACGTAGCAGGTCTATGTTGGTTTTACAATGCGATCCATTAAGAATGATTTCTGTGGTAGGAGCTCGAGAGGGTCTGGATCTACTTAGAACGCCCTCTACCCTGATGAGCATCTACGGTATTACCAGTCGAATCCCGTTCAAGGTCGTTTCTAGTCTGGCGCCCTTTACGCTGCGGAATACTGTGCTCGTCCGGGTTCCGCTCCAAACTTACCCGTGAACTTCCCACCTCGGGAGTCACTCCACACATCACAGTCACGGCAGCGAGACGAGGCAGACAAGCTTAACCAGGATTGTTGGAGGGAAGATGCATTGATGGACTCGAAGTAGGCGTTACAGAAGGGCGGTCGTACGTGCGATCTACACCACGAGACTAGAAGCACTCCCCAACTCACCTGTTCGCGCATCAGTCTGGATGGCATCCGTTGTCCTCAACTTCCTGTGAGATGCAGAGATGCTAGTGCATCTACACTCCTGGGCGCTTTCAATGCTCCATAGCCGTATAGGTTATGCAGCCTCTCCCCAGAATGCTGCGCAAAGCCACGTAGAGCGAAGATCAAGTGACTGGGATCAGATTGTGTGATTTTTGGTACATGCCATTGGTTTAGTTTATCAACCCATACCCTCATGGGGCTGAGCACCTATCATGACCATGCCACCCTACCATGCAGAGAGCCGTATGGAGAAGTTGAAAGCCAATCAAAAAGAACACCATGTGTGCACCCCCAAAGCCTTATTTCCCCATACCACCGCACATCTCCCCGGGATCGCCCATACGAGCGAAACCCTTTATCCCTTCTTCTTGGACACACCGACGGTACGGCCGCGGCGACCAGTCGTCTTGGAGTGCTGGCCACGGACACGGAGGCCCCAGTAGTGTCGCAGACCACGGTGAGCGCGGATCTTCTTCAGGCGCTCCAAATCCTCACGAAGCTTGGAGTCGACGCCGTTGGCTAGGACCTGGGAGTTCTTGCCGTCGACGATATCACGCTGCCTGTTGAGGAACCAGGTGGGGATTTTGTCTGCGTCCGTTAGCATCTAGTTCGCCTGATACGGTTGGCTGCAAGAGTCGTACATTGCGAAGGGTTCTGGATGATGGTGACGATTCGCTCGAGCTCTTCGGAGGTGAGGTCACCGGCACGCTTGGTGAGGTCGACATCGGCCTTCTTGCAGACCAAGTTGGAGTAGCGGCGACCGACACCCTTGATCTTGGTCAAGGCGTACATGACCTTTTGCTTGCCATCGACGTTTGTGTTCAACAATCGGATGATGTATTGGAAGCTGCGAGCAGTCAGCACCATGTTCCAACCCGTACAATTTCACCAGCTGTTTCTCTTCGCCTGCCCACTGCCGTGGCTGTCCTCACTACCGCAACCCGCGCAGCCAGCCGTGTTGCTCCCCGTGTGTTGCGCATCCCCAACCCAATTCCTTAAGACTAGCGCTTGTCGTGTTTCCTCCAATATTCTTCATGGCTGGTGCGGGCTGAGGTAGCGGGTTCGCGGGGGCGGTGGAGGCAGGACGCCGCTGGTGCTGGATACGTACTTCGACTCTGGCAGCCCGTTAGTATCGTCATCGACAGCTGGATACAGGAAGGAATATACGCACTCTCTCCGGACACGAGCGACATGATGGCGGCTTGTCGGTGCTCGTCGATGTGGTGTTGGCGTTCGTCGTCGGCGAAATTGAAGGTCGAGTGTGAAAATGCGGCATGCCAAGTGTGCGCTAAGTAAGCGAGCGCCTGCCCGTGATTGGTCGCTTCTGCCTCGCGCTTCCCGGAAGATCAACATCAACACCAACTTCACCACCGTGACCTTCTTGCCCTTCACATCTCTGCTAGCAATTCTCCATCTGTCGCGATGTCATGACATCTCCTCATCCAGGCTCTCGTATCGCTGCAAGCCTGGCCCTCAACTATCGCGCCGCGTCCGAGGGCACAACAGCATCGTGGCTGTGAGCCTGGGGCGCGACGAGGGCGGCTGAACTATGGCCTTTTCGCTCGCTACGGGCCGCAGGAGACATCAGAAGTCTATCCACCAGACCGAAACATGCAGTGGAGAAGAGGAAGGAGCGGGCTATGCCTTGCCGTCGCAGTCCTGGGGCACCATTGATGCCTTGCCCGATGTTGCTGCCTTTGCAGTCGGTCCAGCAGGACAGATGCGTCGTCAACACCTACACCACGTGCCGGCTCCTACGAACACCTTGGAATATCTTATGCAACCATGTCATTTGGAATATTCGTGAGTGGCAGGACTCGGTCTGGTGGAAGTTTTCTGCTTATTCTGGTGTTACTGTTCTGTCTCACGCCTTCCTTCTTTTCGTTGCTTACCCCGAGTCCTGCGTCTCCAGCCTCGTGCACTGCATCCCATATCTCCTAAGCAAAACGCTTCTGCCTGTTTCTCCGATGATCGCATCCGTTTCCGTCGAGCTGTCTGCACGGGGAGTTAAATTCTCTCCATCCCATCCGCCCCCAACTTCATGACCCCAAAGCTTTGTGGAGGCGGAGTGTGATCTGCGCCACATCAAGAAAGCTCAACAATTCGTTTCGGGACGGCGTCCGCAAGAAGCTTCTTTCGACGCCTTCTTGCAGGCAGCCCTAACCGCACGGTCTTACCGTCTGGAGTCCGCCCTTAGCCTCACCTCCGTTTAAATAGCTCAAGTGGCCCGCGCGGGCGAACGATCCCCGGTAGCCTCACCAGTCCGCCCCGGATCGTCACCAGGGCCATCTTGATACTACACATAATCATCACATATCGTAAAGCATCACTCAGACACGATAAGTGACCAGTTCTTGCACTCTTCCGCTCTCTTGTCTCATTCGCATTATCTCATCTCGTCTCACCGTCTCATCGTCCGTCATTCTTCTACTTCAATGCATGCCAAGGACTTTCCGGGAAACCGCCATCTACTAGGACCCGGTTATTCTCCTACGTCTCCGTACTGAAAGGGCTTGCAACGGAGCTGGACATTGAAGCTTCGATCGTGGATGATTGGTCCTTTCACCACATCCGCTACAGACCGGAACTCTTTCGTCTGTCGGCATAAGCCTTGACAACTAGCCTTTATAGCATCATCTTGTGGAAATTGATATACGGCAAAAATGGCCAACGTGGCAGGTCCATCGTCCGGAGCAGGCACGCCCCAAGGATCACCAGCAGCTCCTGGCCATCTTACCCGGATCAACACTGGTTCAAGCGACAGCAGTAGCCTCTATGCCCCGCTTCCACCAGGTCGTTACACTCTACCAATTCACGGGAGCTGTCCCCGGTGTCACCACCTTCATCAAGCCGCCACTGTAAAAATCCGGGTCTCCGCAAGCTCTAACAAGAAGAATAAAGTTAATTGCGAGCGGTGCGGGGCAAGTTGGCTGGCACTCGGAGGAGGCAATTCGACGACAATCTCTTTGCTTTCTCAGGAGTCCGCGGACCCGGATCCCATCGAGGTGAATGTCCGCAATGCACTGATCAATATGGTTCGGTCTGCTACCTTCATCGCTTCACCCACTGCCCTTGCCGACGTGCCAGAGTCTCTCTCCCGGGTCCAGTCGCACGCCCCTTCTGTTCATTCTCCTATGGACTCTCCAGTTGTTGAGAAACACCAGAGCCATTCTGCCGAACCGAAATCTACGCCTCCTCCTTCTTTTGATGCTAAGCTCGCCCTTCCAATCGATGAGGAGGCCACTGCCGCGAACTCACCCAACGGCTCGACACGATTCGCATCTCACCCTGTGAAAGGCGAAAACAAGACCAAGAGGCTAGCGACGCAACTAAAGAAGCTTAGAGAGCGATTTCCATTTCTAAGAAGCTTTCGCTTCGGAGGTTGGAAACTTGGTCGAAAGTCCAAGATGTCAGAGAAGCAACGAGGCAAACTCCCGATCATTAGGACCTTGGGATCTCTTTCCAAGATTCCCGATGATTCCGGCTCACACGTCGCAACAAGTGTTCCAAACATCGGCGGAGTGCTTGGACCCGATGAGGAGGCGCCTGAGACAAGAAGATATGAAGATCAAACGGCGAAGGCAGCATCCGTTGCCCAATTGGATCATACCTTCGATTTCAACATCACGAAGGAAGAGCTGAAGCAGATGTCAAGAGAAGACAGAATTGAATGGGTGCGCAAGCAGTTTTCTGCGCTCAAGCCAAAGTGCAATTGTTCGGACGATTGCGACTGTAGACATTCTAGCACGAGTGCCGTGTCAACCAGCGATGATGACGGGAACACTCTACCTCAGCTTAATCCGACGCGGGCTTCCATTATTACTTTGCCAACCCACCCTGTCGGTCGTCGGCGTTCCATAAATGAGTTCTTTATTGGTACCTTGGGTATTGGCGCTCGATTTGATAGCCAATCAGTCGGCCCGGTTGAGTACGCACAGAGCGTTGCAAGTACGAACACATCACAAGCAGCTACATTGTGGGAAGGGATGACCGCAACGTCAGGCCCATCTCCCATGTATCTTGGTGTGGTACATCATCACAGACATAGGTCGCCCTCGCCGCGACCCAGGTCTGTTCCCCCTGGATCACCCATATTCCCTCGTCACGGTCGGGCGCATATGGATCAGGATGGAGTCGATAGGCGATGGTCAGGAGACTCCTTCACCGCCGTGGGAAGCGTTGCCGGTATCGGGAGACAAGGAATGGATACACGTTCCATCGCATCACCCCAGCGAACCCTCACCGCCGGTCCTCATCGACCACCATCCTCTCTGGTTCACTTTCAGCTACCACCACGCGACTCAGCCGATGGTGATGCCTCGCACGAGTCTGCACCACGTATTAACGATCATCGCACGTCTAATGAAAGCAATAGAGATGCCACTGAATCGATACCCTAACACAACGACTACCTCCCCACTCTGAATACCGATTTCAGCCATTTTGTCACCTCTCCCTCGCGGAGCGGCGTTGGCGTTCAGGTGTCAGATCGATTGTGATTGTTTCTTAATTTCTATACCAATATGGCGATATAAATGGTGGCACCAGATACGCTCCGTCGGCATGATTAAATAGGATACGTACTGTGGAGATATGCTTGGCATGAAGTCCATGACTGGCAAATAATGACCACGTTTAGAAGTAGGGTTCCATTCCTGTGGAGGCTTTTGTTCTGGGAGTTACTTCCATCTGTTTCTATTCTCAAATTTCATTGGCTACATTTCTGCATTCATATCCAGCCATCTTCATAACGCATCTCTGAGGTCGTCTTGGGTCATTTCAGTTTTACCGTTGTATACCCTCTTGGACGCTCCATCATACGTAGATAGACTTATAGATTAATACCATGTGTACCCACGACACACACATCTGTACGATGTTGAGCTGTGCAAAGACATCTACCGTGCTCTCATTGGCCAGCGCTCGCCAAGCCACCGCAACAGCCGAGAATGAGCTTCGCCTCCGAGCTAAACCCCTCCCTGTCCCACGCACTCTCCATACCTGAGCCTCGCCAAACTCTTCCATCACCGGTATCCAGACATGAGAGTCGAGCGCACATCAAATGGAGAAGACGAAGACACGGAAGCCTCATTCGAAGTCACGAAATGGCTGTCTCCCTTGCAAAGCACGACATGTGAAGGTACTGCCATACTGTGCCCCGATTGGTCAATACGTCTTGCCTGACATTGCTTTAGTGCGATGAAACAAGACCAGAATGCGTCAATTGCGACAAGTATGGATCAAAGTGCGAGTATCCGCCAACTAAGCCGCGCGCCTCGAGGAGCAGCCATGTGTCCCCATATCCCGTGGTCTCTACACCTTCATCCACAGAGGACATGAGTATCAACCAATCGCTACCACAGCCGGGAGCGAATGGCACCCAGGATCCAGTGCTACACATCCCGCAGCTCCGACTGCTTCATCAATTCGTCTCCGAAACAGTCAAAGACCTAGGTGCTTCCACAGATTTTGACGAAGTTAATTCGAGCTACATGATGAAACTTGCGTTCGATTTCCCTTTCCTTCTTCACGGCTGCTTGGCATTGGCTGCTTTGCATCTCAGCCGAGTCGAGCCTTCCCTCCGAGCGGAATATATCCAGCAGGCAGAGAGCTACCATAACGCAGGTCTAGCCCAGTTCCGTACCGAGATCCAGGACATTGTCGATTCGAATTTTGAAGCTGTGTTCTGCTTCGCTTTTCTCATGTTCCCATACGCGTGTGCTGTTCCTATACTCATCGCCAACAGCAGCCCTGAACAAGCGCTCGACAGCATCATGCAAAACTTCCTCTTAACGAGGGCAGTGCGGCCGATGGTTGTTCAATACTATACAGTAATGCAAGGCTCGGGCCTTGGACGATTCGTACCGCCAGATGTGCGTAACATTGACTGGAATCGAGAATCAACGACTGAGCTTGTTTCCTTGCGCAAGTTCGCGGATGTCACTTCCAATCTGTACCCTCAGGACATCAACGAAGCATATCGTAGCGCGATCCGTACCTTGGACGTCCTCTTCGCGGCAGTCGCGCACTCATCCACACCGCCCTCTCCATCTCTATTGAAGATGTGGCCTCACGAAGTTCCACCTCGGTTCCTAGAGCTACTATCCGAGAAGCAACCTGGAGCACTGATCATCTTCGCTCATTACGCGGTTCTGCTGCGCAAGAGCCAGAAGTACTGGTTCCTTCAGGGGGCCGCCGAGCAGATCCTCGACATTTCGGAGAAGCTTGTCCCAACTGAATGGACGAGCTGGCTGGATTGGCCTAGGGAGCAAATCCGAGCGGGGAATACCGACTCTGGAGGATCATGAGCGACGTATCCACACTCCAAGATGGAAACGGAAGACCTTGCGAACTAGGGGTACCCAGCCTGCCTGCGCGACACACTGTTTCGAATGAACCATGCATCAGCTCATTCAAGTATGATCACGTCTTGTTTGAGGCGTTATCGATCACAATCCATGGTAATGGGGAGCCTCAATATAGCGAGAGGGTCTGGGCAACCAGCACTTCATCGTGGAGTCTTGCACGTCCCTGCTTATAAGCTTTCGGGACACGAGAAGCTTCCGCGGAGCCTTCCCATACGGAAATACGCGATTAGAAAAGGGAAGGGTCCGAGGCTTATCCAAACCCTTAGTCGTCGATGTGGGTCGCTCGCTGCGCCTGGAATTGTCGCTTGGACCACGACTGGCAGATATCACCGTATACGATGCCGTAGCGAATACGCGTACTCGCCAGTCGTATTTAGCATTACGGCGGCGCGACCCGCCAACGAGAAACGCCTTACATGCCTAGTTCACAGCGCTGTTGCTTTGGAGACGCCGTATAGAAGCTCTATACGCGTACGAAATGAAGATGGTGCGCAAGTCTTCCCGATGGTGCCTGCCATGCTCCTCAACAGCATCACGGTATAAAGCAAGAACCCAGGACAGCTATTTGTCTGTAGCATCCACCCACTATTTCCACAGCTTCTCTTGCGCATATTAGGGTTTCTCTGTGTCGCCTTGAGTCTTAATACTAGGCAAGCAGCCCACCATGTCCGACTCACACATCGAGTACAAGCTTTGGAATTACACACCATCAACCGCAGGAGGTGTGATCGGCGCCATCGTATTCTTCATCCTCACATTCTTCCATTCCTGGCGCTTGGTCAAAAATCGAACATGGTTCTGCATACCGTTCGTGATTGGAGGACTCGTAAGTCACAATTCCACCTCCTGCTGCCGTCGAACTCTACTAACTTTCCTCGCAGTTCGAAGCCATAGGCTACGCCGCCCGCGCAGCAGCCCACACCGACACCGAGTCCAAAACACCCTACATCATCCAGTCCGTCCTAATCCTGGTCGCGCCTATCCTCTTCGCTGCATCCATCTACATGGTCCTAGGCCGCCTCATCCTCCGTACCGAATCTGAATCTCTATCAGTTATCCGCCCTCGCTGGGTAACCGTCATCTTTGTCACCGGCGATATCCTTTGCTTCTTCATCCAGTCCGGCGGCGCGGGCATGCTGGTCCAAGCCGACGACCAGAGCGGTGTCAAGAGAGGCGAGAACATCATCCTGGGCGGTTTGATCCTGCAAATTCTTTGCTTTGGCTTCTTCGTCGTGGTGGCTGGGATTTGGCATAAGAGGATGAGCGCGATGGAGACGCCAGCGGCCCGAACTGGACTTATTCCGTGGCGGAGGTATATCAGTCTGCTGTACGTGGCGAGTGTGTGTATTTCTATCAGGAATGCGTGTCGTGTTGTCGAGTACGCTATGGGTCGGGTGAGTCAATCATCTCTTCTTCCCTGTTCCACTTTCATGTGTGTTGGACACATGCTAACGGGTACTTGTAGGATGCATACCTCCTTACGCACGAGTGGCCGATGTACATTTACGATTTCCTGCTCATGGCCACCGCGCTGGGTGTCTGCCTTAGCTGGTACGATCCGAACATCAAGCGCGGGGCGAAATTGGATATCGAGATGCGGGGTTAGGGTGAGGAGATGTCGCGACCCTTTGCGAAGATTGTCAAAGAGTCGATGCCATCGGGTTTCATCTGTAAGGGAGGATAATAGCTGGCCCATCTCGAACCGCCCGAAGACTACCAAAGCAGCGACGACATCGGGGTTTCGTCTGCAACGAAGGAGCGTATCAGGATCAACAAGTTCAGGAGCCTCAGTACCAGACCCTCTACCTTTCAAAAACATTGATAGCATTGCTTAATTTTGTTCTTGTCTGTATACCAACCTTTGGCCCCGAGAGACCTATCTATCGCACGACCTCGTGTTCTGAAACATTCCAGTCTTTCCGCCCCATCCCATCCCATCCTTCCATCCTTCCAACTAAGCCACCCCAACGTAACGCCGCAATCCTCCATCCCCCTCTACACTTCGACTCATATCAGCCCCTCTTCCCTTCTCACCTCTCCCCTCCTTCTCCTTCTCCTCCCCAACAACAACAATGCCATCCCCAAGCACCACTAGGACCAACACCGCTCTCACGATCCTCGCATACATTCTCCTCGCCCTCCAAGTCATCCTCTGCATCCCGATCTTGTTTTTCGCACTATGGTGGTGTCTGCTCTCCGCTTTCGCCATCCTCGCTGGTAGTTCGGGGAATGCTGGCGGGGAGGCGGACAGAGTGGTGGTGGGCATGTGGTGGAATACGCTGCTGTAAGAACGGGCCCCCCCCCGCTTTTGCATTGTGTCCAGGAGGCGATTCAAGAGCCCGCATGAAAGATGAGAGAGCGTGTGCATGCAACGGGAGAGAAAATACTGAACATCGGTTATAGCATCTTCCTCCAAACATTCTGCGTGTCTGCGATCCTGGCCGGCGTCGTCCTGCAGCTGTACAAACAGCGCACCACGCCCCGCACTTTGCGCTACGAAACTACGAAGAGCGTCCTTGCGACAACGGCATACATTCTGCTTCTCGTAAACCCGGTCCTGCGGGTTATTCATCTGGAGATGGTGGGCTGGGTGCCGGTTGTGTAAGCACACCTCCTTATCTCCTCTCTCTAATCTCCTATCTCCCAATCTCTTCTCAGTGGTTAGTGTTCGGGTTTCGACGAGTTCCACGCGGTTTAGTTACCCAGCAAGTCCCTCGAATCTCGTGGCTGGATGAAGATGTCTGGGGGGTTGGAAAAGCAGAGCTGACGGATAGAACATAGGTTGTTCTTCTACCCTTCTCTAGCGCTAGCGTGGTGGAGGAATAAGAGAGAGACCGAGAAGACGGGCAGAGGCGTTGATGGGGAGGTGTGTCTGCCAGACGAGGAAGCTGGGATTCCGTTGATGGGGATCAAATTCTGAGTGCAGCCAGCGAGCGACATCGACAGCACGCTTGATGGGAAAAGAGCAGAGCAGAGCAGGAGACTTCTTCAACATCGTCCGACACTTGGATAAGAGGATGGGCATTGAATAGTGTCCAACCTTTCATTGACATCGTATAGCATACACAAACAAAGCTCGAAGCCATGATAACTCAGTGCTGAATGAAAAGAGAGAACGCCAAATAATGCAATGCACCCTTCCTGCCGCCAGCAGTGTAATATGACCCAGGGTATCAATGCCACAAGTCCCGAGACCGAACGACCAAACGCCAACTTTTTCCATCCGTATATCGATGAGTTTGAAGAATGCCTCGGTCGCCTGAGGATTGGTGCAGAATGGTAGCCTTTATCTCCGTGCGACTCATCTGTTTCTGCTCAGACATAAACCAGCATTACTCACTGTCTTCCTCTTCCTTCTTGATGTCCACCTCTTCCTCCTTGACGTCCACCTTTTCCTCCTTAACGTCTACCTCTTCCTCCTTAACGTCCACTTCTTCCTCCTTAATGTCCACCTCCTCCTCCTTAACGTCCTCCTCGTCCTCCTTAACGTCCACTTCTTCCTCCTTCATGTCCTGCTCTTCCTCCAACAGATCCGCGAACTTCCCAACAAATATACCCTCAAGAATGTCATCTCCCCTAACGCCTACAGGTAGCTCCCGACTGTAAACTCTCCGAATGATATTGCGCTCGAAATTCCAAACACGCTCGTCGATCCCAGACTCGGTTCCCTCGGGGTGATTAGCGATAGGCTGATCACGATGGGCAGCATGGCTTGACGCAGCCTAAACGCCGCTCCACTCCATACCGTTGCCGCCTTGGCCCTGCTGGTTCTGCATCTGCGAGCGCTGAGCCATCATTTGCCGCATCATCATTTGCTGCTGCTGTTGCTGCATGTTTGACATGTTGCCCATGCCTTGCATGTTCATGCCGGCCATATTGCCCATACCCTGCACGTTCATACCCGCCATATTCTGCATGTTCTGCATGTTCATGCCCTGCATGCCCTGCATACCTCCCATATTTTGCTGCATGTTCTGCATTTGTATTGCGTTCATCATGTTCTGGGGCATCTGTCCACCGTGCATGGCTTGCTGCTGGGCTATGTGGGCTCGCTGCATCTGCGCCTGCCGTTGTCGCTGCTGCTGCTGGAGAACGGCCTGGTATTGCTGCATCTGCATCGGGTTGTTGGGGTTTTGACCACCGCCCATGTTCATCTGGCCTTGCATGCTCTGGCTCATCTGCATCTGGCCTGCAGCTTGCTGTTCGGCCTGTTTCTTGTTGTTGATCATCTGTTGGAACGCCCGAAGCTGTTGCATGGCCTGTGGAGGGACGTTCTGCTGAGTGCCATACTGCTGCATCAAATGTTGTTGTCGCTGTCGGAACTGGGCCTCCAGTTGCGCAGAGCTCAAGTTTTGTAATGGGTTGCTTGGCTGTTGCGGCGTGCCTGCATGCTGTGACATTTGAACGCCTTGGGGCGAGCCATGTCCCATGTGCTGCTGCTGCTGCTGCTGCATTTCGGCGAGAAAGCGCTGAGCAAGCATGTTCTTGTACACCTGTGGTTGGTGACCACCGGGTATTCCCTCGCGCGAGATCTGCTGTTGCGCCTTCATGGTAGCCATTTGTTGCGGCGTCATTGCCTGGCCGGGAGACATGCCCATTTGCCGCTGCGCTTGCACCTGCGCCTGCGCTCGCAGCCGAGCTTGTTGCTGTTGATGTGCCATCTGTAGCTGTTCTGGCGTCATGCCTTGCATCGAAGGCGTGTTCATCATGACGGGGGTTCCGCCTTGCATTGGCATGGTCGGGCTTCCCTGACTCATGCGGTTCGGTTGAGGGGTGGAGGCCATATTGCGTGCCGGGCCCGCAGATCCCATCACAGGCGTGCCTTGGGCGACCATGGGTGTTCCTGTGCGACTCATGGGCTGGTTTTGTTGCTGGCTGACGGTGCGCGCCATGCCGGCAGCGTGCTGGACTGCGGAGGGCGGGCGTGCAGGGCTACCGGCTGCACCGTGGTTCGAGGATGTCGGCATCATTGGAGTGCCGCCCAGAGGATGCGTAGACACCATGGGCGACGAGACCATAGGGGTGTTCTGGCGGACTACTGGGGACGAGAAGTGTGCTTGTGTGGCGGACTGCGGGGTCTGGGAGACCTGGGGAGTAGGAGCGTTGGCCATCTGTTGATTCTGAGATGCGCGTAGCGCTTGCTCTTGCTGCATGGCTTGTTGCTGTGCTTGGTGCGCCTGCTGTTGCCGCAACATGTCCTGCTGCCTCTGCTGCATCAAGGCCTGCGACTGCTGCGTCTGCTCGGCTTGCCGGCTAGCTTCCAGGTCTCTGCGTTTCTGTAGCTCGGCCTCGGCCTGTGCCTGTCTCTTCGCCGCGGCAGCTCTGGCCTCCTCTTCCTTCTTGCGTCGCTCCGCCTCCTCGTGATGCATCTTGATCGACTCGAGGGTCTTGAAGCGCGAGAAGGTCTGGAAGTTGGCGCCCCCGCGCACGGCAGGCTGGGCTTCGTCTCCGCCGGTCGCTGCGGCAGTCTTGGACGCCTGGAACTCGTCGCCTGCAAGCATGAAGCGTTGGATGTCAGCCGCCTCAGCCTCGTCTGCAGCCAACTCAGCTGTGGTCCTCTTCCGGGTCTTGCGAGCAGGCGCGGGGTTCTTGTTGTTGGGGTGCGTCATGGCCTCTATCAGAGCGACCGACTCGCCCAGACTCCGCGTGGGCTCCAGATATAGCTTCGGACACGTCTCGCTGTACATGGCGGCCTCGAACTCGTGCACGTTCGTCTCGTCCACGACCATCTTCTGCCGTTTCGGACTGCGACCGGCGGGGAAGGTCGGGGTAGGCGGCACCGCGGTGAGCGGCGTGGGGGGGTTGCCAGCGGCTCTTCCTGCGGCTTGATTGCGGCGGTAGGTCTGGGGGTCTGGCATGGGAGTGGTCGCCAGCAGCTGGATGTCGGCGTCGTGTGACTGCGAGGTGGGGAACAGCACGACAGTCACAATCTTGGCTTTCGTCGGCTGCTTCTGCGAGGCAGGCTGGCCGGGGGCGGGCATGTTCTCCTTGTCCACGTCCTTGTCTGGCTTCGAGCCGTCGGGCGCTGCCGCTTTCGCTTGCCCATCTGCGGGTTTCCCAGGCGACTCGGACGGGTAGGGGACATGCGGGGAGGGGGTAATGTACTGGTTGTGGTTGTGGATGGAGAACGGCACTGTGCCGCTGCCGTCGGGGGCGCTGCTCGAGTCGTCCTTGGCCTTGATGCTCCCCGAGCGGTAGTCGTGCACCTCGACGATCAGGCAGTTGTCGTAGAAGGGTATGCCGGCGAAGTAGAAGTCGTCGAGCATGTCGTGGGGCACCGTCTTCTCGCGGAGGTGCCTGAGCAGGAGTTTCATGGGCGACGCATACGAGAGCGACTCCTGCGAGTCGTTGAGGCGGAAGTGGTTCTGGTGCAGGTAGACGCGCATCGACGGCTGGCAGCCCTTGAACTTGGCCAGGACCTCCTGCTGCGTCCACACTGGCATGTCTGTTAGCCTGTGTCTGGAGGAATCGAGCGGGGAGCGCCCACTGTATCGCCGCGTCTCCTCCTTGGCCGCGCCGTTTTCCATGTTGCTGGCTTTGGCGGTTGCGGTGCGCGCCAAGGCCGGCCGCTGCGATTCGCGACGCTGGCGAAGGGCCTGCGACGGGCGGGCGGCGACGGCCACGGTCGACATGGCTGCTGTCTTTTCTCGTGCCGGACGCGCAGCTACTGTCACTGTCACTGTCACTGTCACTTTCACTCTCACTCTCACTCTCACTCTCACTCTCGGCGTGTTGTGAGGGGTTGAGGTTGTTTGCTGATGGCCACGCCGTTGACGTTGCGCTCCCGAAACGCCTGATGCCATCGGTACATCGGCGCTTGACGCACGGACCAACTTCAACTGTGCAGGGAGCCAAGAACGGTGCAACATTCAACGCACAGCTATGAGGGCGTCTCCTCACCTTTTCCGCCGCGACCCTAGCCCTAGCCCTAGCCCTCGCACCTGTTGCAGCGTCCGCCTCTCTCATCCTCTACAGCCCGTTTGGGGGACTGCATATCTCCAAAGTCGACGAGTCCTGCAAAGTGCCCCGTCTTATCGAAGGATAGATGAGATTGTAGGCTCGACGTTTGGCTTCATCCTTCAATGTTTCGTAGGCTCGTCCGAGCTTGAGTGTATGATTCAGCACAGATGACTCCATGATTGGAAGGATCGGTTTAGCTTCGAAGGGTTGACATACTAGTTGAAAAGCTGCAGTAGCATCGTCCTTAGCATTCCCGTCTGCATGGAGCTTCAGAGCCAGTCTTTCGTAAGTTGTAATGATTAGTTCAGGCGTAGCAGTCTGCCTCACTTCGAGGACCAGGTAATACTCCTCTGTAATTGGTGATAGCGCCATGTCCTGGGGAAGGCTTCATTTAGGGTTCTGTTATGATAAAGCGCGCCGGTAGAGGACATGACATCTTAGCATAAGCACACACAAGAGTGACTAGGCTCCCAGATACAGGTCTCAAGTAAGACTGCAATGCGGCGTGGCACAAGATGACTCAGCATACCTCAAGCTGGAGTGATAGGTATCGGTTGATCAGATTTAGTCTTGGAGGAGTACAATCGAAGCGACAAGGCTGTCTTTGCTAAGGATTAGTTTTGTAAAGGAATACATTTAGAGGCTTTTCACGAATTGTTAAAACGTGGTTAGATGATCTTATGTGAGTAGTGATCTATTATGTAAATGGCAAACACCATATCAATATGAACGATGTGATGATATCCAATTTAGGTTCAAGCATCGTTTCGTCAGCTACCTGCTCAGACGAAAAGATGAAAGACATCACGATGCAATGCAAACCAAGAACAACAATGCAATCCCGCCATATATACAGCACTTACCTTTGTCTCTTTGTTCGAGAACTACCCTATTTCGCCACACATCGCGATTAGATCTACCCACCTATTCGCGAATCGGCTTCAGAGGGCTACGAAGCGGTGAGTGGGATCGCAGAACGCGTCCAGACTGTGTCTTGTCGTGAGAGCGAGTGCTATATCGACGGATAGGAGTCATCTGGTCGAACTCCAGCATGGAGTTACCACCGAATGAGACCCGGCGGCCATCCATTGAAGGCTTGCGATTAGCTAGTGAGGACTTCGAGGACTTCAAGGACGAAGTTCGACGGCCATAGCCGACAGTGCTAGATTTTCGGCGGTTGAGGAAGTGGTCGGCCTTGTACGCGCCTAGATTGGCTCGCAGCAGGTCATCGAGATCATCGGGGATGTGAGCAGCGTATTCATCGTCCTGGAACTGCCCCAATTCGGATGGGAGATAATCGTTGGCGGGTTGCGACTCAAAGTCGTCCTCTAGTATAGCGTCGACGTTGTATGTGTCGACCTTCTTGTGCTGGCGATGACTCCGGCGGATTGGCTGTCCTGAGGGACGAGGAGACGATCCCGTGTTGGCAAGCGGAGCATCAGGTTCTTCATATTCGTCACTCTCGTTGCCATCATGGACGGTGAACTGCTTCTGGCGCTTGCTTGAACGTGCAGGAGGGTCAAAAGCATCATCGGAATCGGAATCGGAGTCGGAGTCGACTTCATCATTCTTCCGCTTCTTTCCTGCATGTGGGCTCGATCGTCGGCCACTCTGCTTGGCCTTTTCGCTGATATTGCGGGTAGCCTCTTTGATGGCTCGCTTCTTCTGCTCGGCCAGAATATCGTCGTCATCGTCGTCATCGTCTGCCTCAGTCAAGCCGCGCCGTTTCGCTTTAGCTTGCTTCTTCCTCGCCCGCTTGTTCCTGGCAACCTCAGAGAACAACATGTTCAGATCTCCGAAATTGACCAGCAAGTGTGTTGCCTTGTGTCCACGTTCTTCGAACTGCTTGCACTGCGCTGGTGGTCGAAGATCAGCCTTGCACTTGGTCATGGCATATGTCAGTGTGCTGAAGTGATCCTTTGGCGCATTTTTCGGTGTAGCTGGATGACGGGGATAACGCCGGAACTCCTCTTCTTTCTGTACCCCATGGCGGCCTCCATGAACAGCTGCTTCAACGAATGTTAGGGCAGTTTGGCATTCAGGTTGCCCTGCAAGAGTGGCGGCGAATTTGCCGCTGGGCTCGTTGGATAGTGATCGAACGTCGACCCTAACGTCGGCGCGCCGAATAATCTCTGGAAAATCCAAGAATCGTTCCATGCAGTATAAGTGAGCGTAACCTGAAACTA
Source organism: Lophiotrema nucula (assembly GCA_010015825.1). NCBI lineage: Eukaryota > Fungi > Ascomycota > Dothideomycetes > Pleosporales > Lophiotremataceae > Lophiotrema > Lophiotrema nucula. The sequence goes on along the minus strand of ML977314.1, from coordinate 89,459 downwards.
AGAAGGGATCAGTACGAGTCCCATACTTGTGAGATTTCTCATCAAAAGCGACGCGATAGTGTCCGTGAAGAATCGTTCCTGTCTGGTGCTGTTGAGCCGGGCATTCAGCAAAGCGACACTTAGACCAGGTGGTAGTTTTATAGCGTCGTGCGGAGTCGGTCGGGCCCTTCTGAATCCAGATGATGAGCTTGGCATCAGTTACCTTGTTCCGAGGGTACTCCAAGATGTACTCTTTGATCTTGCTGGCTCTCATGACCTTGTCCTTGAATTCACCGTCCTTGGTGTACTTGAACTCGTAATGTGTACTGTTCCAATCACCAGCAGGATGCGCGCAATCATCGTACTCTGCCTTATAGCGATTGATTTTGGCGGTACGTGTTGTTTTGCCTTCTGTGGTGGCATTGATGCGGACCCAAGGCTTCGCGGGATCCATCTGCGGTCGGGCGCCTGGTTGTAAGCGTCTGTCGGCGAAGGTAGAGGCATTCCGACCGGCTTTGCCCTGGGCCCGCCGCCTTGCTTGCGAACTAGTATCGGTGAAGAAACTACCCGAGGAACGGTGGCTAGATACTTTGGAGCCCACAGAGGAAGGGTAGCGGGATGAAGACGCTTGCGAATGGGAGCGTGCCTTCTTATAAGCGTGTCCAAAGCCGGCAGACGACGCTGAGAGAGAATGCTTGCGGGAGTTGCGCTGCGGTACAAAGAGTGCATTGCCCTCAAACTCCTCGAAGTTCTCGCCTCCCACCATCAGGGTGGGATCTACGTACGGGGATGGAGCTAAGGCGGGCTCACGAGGGATGGCAGCTAACGGATTGAATTGCATCTGGGGAGCCTGCTGTGGGTAGTTCCCATATGCACCGTAACCGTCAACATCCAATTGATTGAAGTCGGTAAACTGGGCGTCACCAACGAATGGCTGTTCCGGAACTCCATTTGCAAGAACGGGATTCGAAAAGTCGAGCGATGTCGAGTCAAAGGTGAAAGTCCCGCCATTGGCCTCGCCTGGGAGCATAAACTGGTCCTCAGGGGCTAAGTTGACCCAGAAGTCCATATCGAATAGATCCAGGTTTGGATCTACAATGGCAGAATCAACATTCGCATTGGTTCCTCGGCGAGAGCCACTGGATGTCCGACGTTGCGAAAACTGTGATAATATAGACGCTCGCCGAGCAGCCAGCTCCCGGGACATCTTACGCGTGGACATCGCGGATGGAGACTTCGGTGTCATCCGCTGGTTCTCTGCCATTATTGTGCTGAGTAGTCTTGTTTGCTTTGGAAATGTTGAGAGATTTACGGAACTGGTTCATAGAGCCGCGACGGGTCGTTGCACAATATAAGTGAAGACACAACGCCTTTGAAACTAATTTCATTGTAAAGACGCAAGAATATTTTTAGAGATCTAAACAATGAGAGGATAACGATATTACAATGTGGGATCGAGATGTGAAAGAAGATCGTTGTACTTGAACAACGTGCAGATAAGACTTGGAGACAGTTCAAAGGGCCGTGGCTGAATGAACAATGGACACCGAAACACGGTTTCAACATAGGCGAAAGGGCTCGTCAAGGACAGCTATTCGACACTTCGGCCGACACGAGCAACGCCATTGATTCTGTAGCGGTGTTAGTACCAACTTGGTATATTATATAACGATGAGGCGATTATAGAGAGAAGATCAGAAGGTCTCCAAGCGAATAGATCCACATGAGTGTTCGGTACAGGTCTGTGAATGATGCTTATTCATCACAAGAGGAATAACGAGGTGAGAAAGAGAAGACTAACCTATTGGCACACATGCTCGGTGGCCGCGTATCCCTAAACGTGTGCATTATTCGTGGTGTTCAAGTCGAACCAAGACTCTGTAGGCAGCTCCTCGTACTGCGAGCTCTGAGGGCGGAAAGCGCAGCTCAGTCACGAGAGTCAACTTCATATCCACCAGTGAAGTGCATCTGAGTATAACCTAGCGTTCGACCACGAGGCAGCGACAGGCTCCGTGGTCGGCAGTATGAGAGTGGTGGTGCAGAAAAGATCGAGAAAATCTTCGGCCTAGGCCAAGGCAATGAAATAAGCGAGTGGCTAAACGTTTGTGGCTTAGTGGCCAGCTTCATCACGTGCCCCCAAAGGCGGCTGCGGCCCCACCTGCATCTTCGACCTGCATCTTCGACCTCAACTCGGAAACGACACCACTCTGAAGCTCAATTCTATCTGGCTGCACTTGTGCTGATCCTTTCGTAATTTGGCCACTCATGTGGTCTAATTTGGTATGATTTGAAACCGCTACTTCACTCCCAAAGATAAACCTAGTTGTTTATCGCGAAACATCGTCGGCTTCAGATGTTCGCGGTCCTTCGTCCCGTCCTCCAATTTGAGGACGGCATCCAAACAGTCCATGACACGGGCCACCTCTACGGAACGAGGGTTTCCTGACAAAAAGCAACTGGTCCGGTTTCATGGGAACTGGCGTTCTTCTGCCCTGCCCGCCAGAAGGAACGAGCTCGAGGCGAGGTTCGACCGCTCAGTAGGAAAGTCGTCCGAACCGCTCAGAGTTCTCGAAGGAACATGCCACATATGGTTTTCACTATAGCGGTAAAACATCCTCTTCGAGATCACCAGAAGTGCCGATCGGGTACGTCGATCAGGTTCTTCCCGCGACGAAACGAACAATCTCAACCCAGTTGCAGTCTATTTTAGCCTTGAAATCGTTAGCCTCGTGGCCTGCCCATGGGGTTTCAGCATGCCAGGCAGACTAATCCCGTAGCCGGATGCCCCAAGAAACGTGTCCCACTTGCTTGTTCCTAGTTCAACCGTCTGCGTCCCAGGTATATCCTCTAGAGTTACATGTGCCACATCCAGTCACCTTCCACCGTCCGCAAGCCAGAGTTGCCGGACCATGACACTCGATGCCATGGATTGCTTTACAGTTCACGTCTGGAACCTTCCTACTGAACCTACCAGAGCTGCCAACAACCTTGTTCTTGACGTTTCTCGATCGCCGGTAAGCCGTCGATGGGCTGATTAGCGTGACCATCCGCGGGATCGTCAAGGCTGGAGGCACTCAGGTATTCCCCCAGAACCGGATTCGGTCCAGCCGATGTTTGATGTTTACTGGAGAGGCTCAGAATATAGACGGTGACGCTGCTGCTGCAAACGTCAAATCTGCGAATCATGCGGTTACCTCCCGTTCGTCTTCTATAGCACACTTGATATGGCCGATGCTGTTCAACAACAGGCTCAGATCACCGTCGATCTAGTCATTATTCTTTTGTTGCTATGCTGGACCACCGTCGGTCTGCGGTTATGGGTACGGTTCAAGATCACTAGGTCTCCGGGATGGGATGACGCCTTCATGGTCTTCACACTAGTAAGTCATATGCGGCTTTGAAAAGCAGTAGTAGTCATTTCTGATGCCTAATCAGTGTTTGTTCACATGTTACTGCTCCTTCCTTCTCGTGATTAGCCAACAGGGCTTTTTGAACCAACTGCCAACTACGGATTCCTTGATGAAAACTCTCGTTGTAAGACATCACCATCCGGGGCGGGAAACAGATAAGCGGGTTCGATCTTTCACTTGGGAGCGCTTATCAGCTACACCATATGCATATGAAGTAGATTTTGAACGCTGAAGTGCTCTCACATGATTAGCGAACCTGTGGTATCTGCACCTCCTCTACGATTCGCCTCCCATATACCCTAATCTAACATCAACTCTAGTACATTCAACTGTCAGAAGTCTTCTACATCCTCACAACGACAACTCTCAAAATATCTCTCGGACTCTTCTTTCTTCGGGTCCTCACCAAGCGCTGGCAGATCCTCATATTCAGAGTAGTCCTCTACATCTCAGCCATCTACGGCGTCTTCTACGTCTTCATCGCTATCTTCCAATGCGGGAACCCAGGGAAGTTCCTCGACAGTCTTATAGACCAGCGAAGGTGTCTACCTACTGCCTTCCTCCTATTCACTGGGTACACATATGGCGTGATCAACGTCATCGCAGACTGGACGTTCGTCCTGATCCCCATCTTTGTCCTCGTTGATAGCGATATGGACCGGAGATCAAAGGTATCTGTGAGCATTGTGATGGCGCTCGGTGCTGTGTAAGTTCCCACCTACACAGTTTTACTCTACGGAACAGAAGCGCTTCACCATTTGTAAACTGCTCGCTGTTGCTTTCGGTCAACGTGCTGTGGCGCTCTAAGACCATGATACAAATCTGGCATCATGCTCCTCATTCTCACACACTGACATCCTACAGCGGAAGCGTCTCGTCCATCCTACGTATGGTCTACCTTCGAGGCCTTCTCTTCAACGGCAAACACCTCTGTACGCGTCCCTTCCCCTCGCATCAACACCACCCCGCCGCGTACTAATACCACCTAGCCGACGCCGTTCGAGCCACCATCTGGGCAACCGCCGAGCCCGGCACTGGCATAACCGCCGCCTCCATCGCCATCCTACGCCCTCTCTTCCGTAAGATAAAATCCGACGTCCAGGACAAAGTGTCGAAACACAGCAGCGCCAACAGCTGGTCGGGCACACGCGCAACTCGAAACCATAGCCGGTACTCTCACGACAGCACGATTACCCTGACTTCAGTAACGACGACCGTGACAGCGAATGGCAAGGATAAGAAGAAAGCAAGCGAGTATGCGATGCCCTCGCTTTTGGACGATACGTGGGATCCGCGAATCCGGGTCCAGAGGGCGCAGATTGCGAGGGTGATTAATGTCAGGATGACGACGGAGGTTCTACCTGGTCCGCCTGTGCCGCCGAAGACATGAGGTGACGTATTACGATTTGTGTATAGTCCGAGGAATAGGGCAGTCTCTCTATTTGTATATATAATAGTAGGGTCCCACATGGCGTTATGGGTGGGGCAGAGGCTCTGGAAAGGGATAGGGAGGCGCTGAATATGAATAGGCCGGCGTATTCTTCGTATTGCCATCGATACGTATTTAGCCTTGATTTGTAAAGCCCATTTGCGGTCAATCTGTGCTCCTGAGCTGATGCATGTGAAGTAGATGAGAAGGGCACCTTAGACCAACGCCTGTTGTGGTGCGATATTCAACGCCTGCTGTAATGATCCCAATGCTCTGTCCTTACACGACACCTTCCTTACTCGAAGCTCTCCGCAAGCGCAATAGCAGAGAATCTGAGATCTCCTCCCTTCTCGCTCTCAAGCTTCATCAGCCCACCAATTCCCCTCTCAACAGCCGCCGGGCTTAGCACGTCCTCATCATCCTTCAGGAGACCCCGATCGAGCGGGCCTTTCCGACTTCCCTCCAACTCCCACAAATGTCCATCCTTGCCCTTGATATACGCGACGAAGTGCTGCCCAAGATGCTCTTCCTCACGCAGCGTCGGTTGTGCGGTCTCTCCCAGCAGAAAGGCTTCTGCATGCGCCTTCTCGAACTCGAGCGAGTCTTCCAGCACCCATGCGCGCTCTCTCTGCTTCTTCGGCAGGGCGTTCTTGTGGATCTGGTCGAGCGTCGAACCAGGCTCAATGTACTTGCTCGCTTCGCCGTTCAGCAGGCAGTGCGTGAGGCCGATGCTGCCACACGCATTGCCGATCGTCTGCTTGAACCATATCACCGGATCTTCGTCGCCGCTCTTTGTGTACTCTGTCCTTTCCTTGTCTTCTGCTAGACGCTGCTCGTGCCAGGCTGGCGTGAGGGGGATGATGACGAGGAGCGCGAGGGCAGGGCGCGGGATGAAGGCGAGGAGGTCGGGGTCGGTGAACGAGTAGATGTCATGCCAAGCGAGGTTGCCGTTTAGCCCCAGGCGCTTCGAGAGGTGGTTCATTACTGTGGGGTTGTTCTCGAGGACGTGGAAGTGCTTCTTTGGTGGTCGAACGGGCCCGGATTCTGGCTCGCTGTTGAGCTTGTTTTGCGCGACCTCATCTGCGCTAGGGCCGTCGAGGATGCGGGTTCCTTGTGCCATCGTGGTGAAGGGTCGGGTCGCGACGAAGGACTGCTGCTGGGAAAGGTGAGGAGTGACGGTGGAGGTTTGTGGGCTCTGCTGCTGTGGTAAGATGCGCACGTATGTTCGTGTATTAGTTGAGAATCGAGGAGCTTTGATCAAACTGTGCCTGCTTTTTGACTTCAGCGAGAGTCTCCAGGCACCACAGCACGCGTGTCCCGCGAAGCTTTTCACCGGTAGTGACTGCAGTGCGGAAGGCGCAGGCAACCGTTGCTTCCACTCCGATTCCGAGGAGCGCCTGCCTTGTGAATCATGCCCCGCACTAGGCCAGATGAAGACGAGGGGCAGGAACCGGCTCAAGATGGCAAGCTTCAGCTACCGAAGATTCGCGAATGGGAACGGATGCAAGCAGACTTCGAATGTTTGAGGTTGATCTCATGAGCTTAAAGTAGTTCCCATAGAGGGAACAATGCTATCGATTAGGTTCATTGTAGGTAGTGCTTCGAATGAAGCGGTGTCCGGGGCATGTCCTCGCATCGGCTCTCCGCCTCAGGGTCTAAGCATCAGCTTATTTCTTTTGTATGCAGCTCAAGTCGTTCCTCTTTCTTCCCTCAATCTCTCTTCCCGTACTGTCGCAGTTCTTTCCACTCTGCTTCTTCTATTCGCTGTCTAGAGCCCTCCCATTGTTGACCACAACACGACCACAATGGACGACGAAGCCAGACAAGCCCTCGCGAAGATGGAGATGCCTCGACGGCCCATCAACTACGTCCCAGCGAAATCCGGAGAAATCCTTAAGCTAGGACACATTACCTGTAGAGTCATGGAAGATGGTTCTAGGACGGACAACCGCATTGGCAGCGCTGAGTTCACAGTACCTGCTGGTACTGCTGGCCCACCAGCCCATTGGTAAGTGATACTACAACATAGGAACTAATCGTGTACTATTACTCTGGAAGCGCTTCAGAAGAGGAAGAATCATCGCTATCAGCGATACGCCAACAATTGAAGCGCTCCCACTACCTACCAGTCTTCTATACCCCATCGCTAACCCTCCACCCCCAGGCACGAAATGCACGACGAAACCTTCCTCGTCACGCAGGGTACTATCCGCTTCCACGCTCCCGACGGCCAAATCGTCGACGCCGCAGTAGGCGACTACGTGACGGTCCCTATCCGCGCACCACACACCTTCTCCAACCCATTTGACGTCGAAGCCAAGTTCTTCAATACCTACACGCCCGCTTTCTACATTGATTATTTCAGGATACTGGCGGAGGTGAGTAAGAGCGACGAGAAAATGAGCAAGGAGAAGAACTTGGAGGTTATGGCGAGATTTGCTACGATGCCTGCGAAGCCCATGCTCGAGGAGCTTGCGAAGAAATGAGAGCTCAAAAGTTTGGGTAATGTGGAGAGATAGATTGATACTAGAAGCTACCTTATCTACCGGGGTTGAAGCTCCTGTTCACTGAGAAGTACGTCCGCTCAGTGTCCCATTTTCTTTTCAGCTCTGGTTTCCTACCTGCCATCAAACCTGAGGACATCCTAAATAGGAATTGTCATCGTATGGTGAAGCGTCTCTTCAGCGTATGTGGTGCCGTTGCTGAGATTGAAACTGGGGCGGAAAATGCATCGAAAGGGAGTGCACCCTTTCGTATAGCTCGAAGGCTTCAGTTCATTTGCCGTTTTCGTCCATTCATCACGAGTACTGACTCCATGGCCTTCTTCAAAGTTTGAACCTGTACTTGGGTTGCTGGAAAGCTTTTCATGGCTTCGATTCTGGATGTAGACAACTTTGAGTTGGTGTACTGATAGACACGAAGGAGGGACCAACAACCTTGGCGGTTAATCGCCTTCCATCACTTCTTGCGAGCGCGCATCGACCGCCTTCCCAGGTGATCAAGCCCAGGTGTATGGCTCCCAGATGATCAAAACCGAACAGGCCAAAGGCGAGATATTTGCCCTCCTTTTTGCGCACGGAATTGCGCCGGATATGATCGTCAAAGATAGGCAAGGAATGATCATAGGGAAACGGAAGTGCGATGTGGGTATCATTGCAGAAAAAGTCGAGGGTACGATGCCTCCAGCCATCGTAAACATCACGGCTAACAAAGATGTGACCATACTTTCAATTCGAAACTCTTGGTTCGAATTCAATGAAGACTCCGCAGCGTTTGTTTGAACTCCAATCATGCAATCCAAGAGGTATCGTTCCAAGCCAAAGCCGTGGCCATCAATGCCAATATTCTCCTCGTCCACTTTTTTCGTTGAACGCCATACATCCACCAACATCTCTTACAATATTCCTTTAACACGAAGTAAATGCCACACGAGAAAGCCGCTGAAGAAGAGCAGTCCAACTACGAGCTTAGCAACCACGCGCTCGATCGGAAACCGGACGTCGTCGGGTGCGGCACGCTCCACGCCCAGCTCTTCATCTGACACGTACACAGTCGAATGTGAAGGTATGTGCGAGACAAGCGTATCTCGATAGGACTGAACGATGACAGTGGCGTATGAGGGAGGTGCTTCGGTCGGGTATGGATAGAGGTGCGCTAGTGGCACGTCGTCGTCGTTGACTTCTGGTATCGCGTCTGAGTATGGTGGAAAGTACACCTGGCGCTCGACGTGTGCTGACGGGGCCCGATATCGCTGCGGTCGAGGTGCTATTACCTCGGGCACTGAGGACTCCGTAGATGCATCATCGCGATATTGCGGTGGTGGTCCTCGAGCTTCATTTGGTAGGGACGGTAGCGGTTTGGCTGGTGAGGCTCGTCCTGAAGGTGGCGGAGACGATACAGGCGATGGTATGGGTGAATCCCTATAGGGTTCTTGTAGACTGTTCTGGAGTGGTGCTGTTAGTGCCATGAATCTCTGAAATCGTTACAATAGCTTGCTCTTTAATGTTGAGCATGGATAGCTTCGACGAGCTCGGTCTTGCATCGCTGGCCTTTAGAGCAGCCCCACGTTGCTCAACGGCACGTACCTCCATTGTAAAGTGCTGGTCAGCTTCGTCTGCTTCCGCGGTCTGGAGGGTTTGCTCAGAATGAGGAGATGCGACAGTGCAAGCAACCTGTGGGTTAGCCAGGTGTGTTACTTGGATGTAAGAGGACAGCAGGCAGCTACGACGAGCACCTGTAGTTGAAACCTGCGATCCATTATGACTGCGGCGCAGGTGGCCCTATGCTGTACAGGGTTGCGCAGACGTCCACGAGCTGGAGGCTGGGGAGCACAGTTGGATGGCAGAGATAACAACTCCGTGTGGCTGGGTTGGCTTCCTGACTTGGCGCCGGCCCGAGGTGGATGCTTCCGCGCCAGCTGTCGCGCTCTTTCTACAATGCAACGACAACTTCAGAGGCTGCTTTTGCTCTGTTTGGACTCAGGTAGATGATATGTTCGCATGTTGCTGTCCGTCGAATGCTTTAGCATCACGCTCAGACAAAGCCGAGGGGCCGTCCGCAGCCATCGCAACAGGCTTAAACGCCATTTCAGGAACGCCCTGGTGCCTGAGCGTGCTGAGCCCCGGTTCTGACTTCTTGCTCCCTGGAGCCGTTCCACTATCTCGCCAAAAATAGCCCGGTCGCCTGCCTTTATTGCCGGCTTCGACTGCCCATATTCGAACAGCTCATTTTAGATAAGAGGTCTTCTTGATGAAATCGATAGTTCTCCTGTGAAGATGAATGCAGGAGAACCATGCCGCGCAGTCGATCAATTCCTTCTGTAGTCACTGGACGTGGTGCTGCCAACAAGTAGTCAAAAGTTGTAGGATTGCGGCGCATAGATTGTCTCTGTCTAGCCGATTGGGCCATGTGAGACTCTTTACAATTGATGGAGCGTAGGCGAAAGTTTGGGCTTGTGTCAAAGCAAAGCACTGCAGCTGGTAGGAAATTTAGACTCAGAGATGCCAACGAACCCCTATTATCTTTGCGCTCAGAAGCGCTTCATCCATAACAATACCAATCTCATATACTGTCTTGCCTTCGCTGTATCTGCCTCATCACGCGATCTTGAAAGACCTGTGGGTTGCGATCTGCAATGCTTTTCTCACCAGTATGCTGTGACCGTTACGATGACTATGCATTTTTGTAATAGCTAAATTGGGAGGCGTCGCTTTAGTGTTAGAAAAGTGTTATTGTGGTATTAGCTGCCGTGTAATGCATCTTTAGCCGATAATCCCAGCCCCTCCATTGCTAGCCGTCCAGTGCCACGTAACGACCCACCCACAACGCACGCAGATACTGAGTCAAGATTCTATCTCTCAGTTAGTTTGATGCAGACATAGATTTTTGAGTTGCAAAATCACTACTAAATTACCAAGCTGCCACGTGAGTGTCGGGCCTATCTTCCTTGGTCTAGTGGTCATGATTTCCGCTTGTCATTCGTGAGAAGCGCGGGAGACCGGGGGTAAGTTATCATGCTCTCCACTGTCGCACATACCATAACTAATCGTCACAGTTCGATTCCCCGAGGGAGAGAAAACCAAATTTTTTTTTTAAATAATTTTTTTTCTTCCAAGTTAGACTCTAAAATTCGAAACATTTTTTTGCACGATCTTTTCCATTACCTGCTACTCTGGAGTAGATGCGTATCATATATTTTCAAGCTCAACTGAATGCGCCGGCTGCCTTCTATCTTATGATAATCCTCGGTTAGCTCAATAGCCGCACAAGATGTCGTGGCACTGAGGCAATTCTCTTTTTGTAAGCGACCTGATGCAGTAGCAATTTCTTTTGTCGCCGCGCCGACATTTTCCTCCCAACTCCCATGAATCACTTCGCACCGTCTCGCTGCATATCGTCCGCTATTTCGCAAAAAGAACCGCGCGCTCGCCATTTCTTTAAATGCTTACCGGTTACAGGAGACTACTTGACTAGGATGGTAAAGTTTGGCTATCGTACACTGACATTATGCGAGGCACCTAATCGCCGCTGTACCAGACTGACTACCCACAGTGTTGAAAAGAAGGTCAAGGTCGCCGCTGCCATGCTAATAGTGCTCAGAGTATACCAACCTTGGAGGCGGCTCTTCCGTCATGTGTCCTCGTCATGCCTCTTTTTTTGCAACCTAGCAGAAGCGCATATCATAGCGTCTATGAACTGTCTGCCCTACTAGGTTATTGCTATCGAGTCCATAGTCCTTTAGCTACCCTCTATCCCCTGCTCTTCGCATATACACAGTATGCGCCGGCACCATGCTCCATCAAGCTTCGCTTTACGCTGTCCATAACTTTCATAGACAGTTTTCAATGCAATTACATGCGCTGGTACAGTTCTGAGCTCTTCATCCTGAGCCCATTTCGTCATTATGGTCATTCTGCTGGGTGGCGTGATGTTCAGACTGCGCCTTCCCTCCCTCTCTCCCTCGATGCTTGGGATGGAAGTCGCGACACAACCACCGCCAACCCTCACCCATACGTTCTCCTTCTCATCCCCACCAAGGTGAAACTTTACGTGCTATGTACAGAGATCCTACGGTGTACCCGAGTAGGCACATGGCCACGGTAGCCTGTCAGCAAGTGCTTCTCTGACGGCTCTCAGCCTCACATACCGTCTGAGATGACAATGAGCGGCAACTGGAACCAACGCCTGAATTCCTCATGGCACAATATGGAAAAACCCAGGTAGTTCAAGGTGATGTATTGCTATCAGAACCAGATACAAGTTGTCCAGGCGGCACAGGACCTTTCCATCCACCGCCGAATTCGTTTTGTGAACCAAACCAGCCGCAGTATTTCATCTCACGATCGTGACGGAATTCTAGAATGATTCCTGAGTTGTGCCTTGTCTCGGCATCAAGGGCACAAGGGCAGTTGAATCGAGTTGGAATTTGGGGGCGCACTGCCGAACATCTCGGTCTAAGGGGAGGGTTTACCCAGCTTGTCAAGTTCATCGAGTCGAGAAGTGGTCTCGCATTTTTATTGTGGCTTCCCGACAGCAAAAGACGTCATAATTTCCCGCCTGAACAGCATTGGCAAAGGTTGCGAGGAATTCACACTTAGTAAAATGAACTACTGATATCTCTTCATCGAATTGTGGTTGTAATTGCGATTTCATAGCTATACGATAAGGTTGCCACGACTGCTTAAGGAATCACCTCAACTCTCCCACTCCGAATCGGTCTACCTTTTCCACAGGCTTAAGCCGAAGTATTAGAAGAAGTGACAACATTATGAGTATCCTGAACAGTCTCACCAACAAAGTGTGGATTCTCAAATGCTCAAAATGAGTGCATATGAAACAAGACCACATGGGCTATAGCAAATTGTATCAAAGTCTCTCGATCGAGATCCCAAGTCGGTGGAACAGTTTATTGGCGGATTGGATTGGGATTAAAGTAAGGCATCGACTTGGCGTTGTTGTCGTACCACTGCACTGAAGCTTGGTGTCCAGGAGCTGTGTGAGTATGTCGTCTGTAGTCATAGTTGCTAGCTAGGAAGTGACGCCATTGTGTTTGTGTGGGTTAGGATTCAGTTCGGATGATCTCCGCGTGATACTTTCGACCTGAGTTGCTCGAGTTGCTTTGAGGAGCCGCGAGGAGGGACATGATACGCATGAGGACTACCTTCTCCGAGCTTCATCTCAGTCCCGACGGGCCGCAAATTTTCTTCACGTCCTCAACGATCTCGTTAAGAGAGTGGTGCGTTGCTGACACGGTCGCTTGCACAGCCTCAACCTTCTCCACAACTTTCTCCGAGGCGCAATAAGTCTTAAACTCCTCTTTTATTTCTATGACAGCATCTGCTAGAAGAGCGAGTTGCTTGTCCGTGTGCGTTTGCTAGTGTATCTCGAACTTTTGATTCAAATCAAGAACGACTGCCTCGAATACTGTCTTCGCTTAATCTGTCCGGTACAGCTTGTCTTTAAGAAGGTCAATTTCCGCAAGAGGGTCTTAGGGGCTTTTCTTAAGCGCCTCGTTCTCCCGTTGTAGCTTCTCCATCTGTACTTGTATCAATAAAAGCTCCTTCTTATGCGCGGTCTCATTCCGAGCGTAATCGCTAACTTATTCTCAAAGTATTATGTTACTTAGGCGTAGAGCATAGATCTCAGCATCCTTAAGTTCGAAGTTGCTAATAATCACGTCAAGAGAAGGAGGTTGCTCATCGGTAGGTAATAGCGACGAATTCGAAATGTTTACAGGTCCGTTACGTGATGTCATGTTACTAGCTTAATAGAGCAGTACTTAGGCGGTTGAGGGGATCTTTGAATTTTTGCGTTCGAACTAAGAGCTCATTAACGGTTATAATTATAGGGAAATTGTTCTAGGAAACGTTCGGAAGGTTTATATGTCGATTAGAGTTCCATGTCCGATACCCAATGTCTCGTGGAAGTATCACTGAAGTAAGTGACCAGTTCTGCACCGTGCAGTGAAAGTTCATTACTAATTTGGCTGCAGTCACCACAATCGTTCATGTCTGCTAATATACTCGGATTTGCTCGTACTGTCCGAAGGATCCATCCAGAACAGGCCCAGCTTTGGTAACAGCTTTTGACAATGGTCATAGGTACTGTACTAGCATGATCTGAGATTAGTGAGTACTGGGTTGAGTCTACGACATATGATACATGCAGGCACTTGCTTGCGTCGAGACAATGATATTTGATATTAGCTTCAGAGCTAGCGGTCGGAGTTGATTATAATGTGGCATTGAAAGGGTGGGACTTGTAGCGGGGATTGATATCGGGGGTATTGCTCAAAACTGTTAAACGCAGAGACAGTGCCGCTGAAGCTTCCTTGTTCTGTCAGATTGCAGTTCCTCGTAGACTACTTCCTTTCAGCCGATTGGGGCACCGAAGTACTCGTCCAGCAATGCTTATAGCTTAGCTTGAAGCCGAGCTAAGAGCTGTAAGTTTAAATCGTAAGATGCGCATGCCGACATCCGTACTTTAATCTAATCTTTAATCACGCCCACGATATATATAACCATAATACTCGTCGTAGATTAAAGCAGCCCGTTATACTTCTTAAACACTACCCTAAGTAGAGAGAGCGATAACGATAATAGTCAAGAACCGATGACAGATAACAAACTAGTGATCCACGAGAGTCGATTACGTTTCCAGATCAGGAGTCCTTCTCCCGGAGTTCCCTATGTGACATAGATGCTTGGACATGGCAATACGGCGATGTAGACACAGTCATCCCCGATACAGTACTTTGGAGTCATTCACTTGCATAGGCCAACTTGACGCTCCGAGATTATGAAGCATGATACTGTGATGATGTCATTGGCTTGTACTAAGAGTTAACGGGGAAGAAGTTTCCCAGAAGGATCAATTCGGTTCTGCAGAGGTCGATTCAGAGCACACACACGCTGCTATTGTGCTTTAGGTTTTGCTTCGTGGATGCAATCATCATCATGCACTTTATACTTTTTTATCTTCGTAGAGCTTGTCGATCTATGTCGATCAAGTTGAGAGTCAGGTGTTGTTCTTGCCAACGACTGCTTGCTGTATGCAATGACTGTGATAGGATAGCAGGCGATGGAGCTGAGACATGGCATGACCTCAATGCTTCGGAACCATGATGAGGTAAGTCCTACCATGATCCAGACTGGAATCCCTGCTTGATAACACAGTGATACAGAGGGTCCATTTGTAAGAAGGAAAGAACTCTGATTATCGGTGGCACAGATTGCTCGAACTATATCATCGCATTGATTGCTACCTCGTAATAGGTATGACGTATAGGAATATAAGAGCACGAAAACCGGGTCAGTTGTGAAATCAAACAAACTGTAAAGCGACATCAGGTGTACAGCACATAAGTGTTTTATTGGGGGTATTATCTCACCCAAGCGGGACCTGTATTATCGATCAGGAAAGACAGAGTTTATGGTGACAATATTTTGCTATTGTGATGATGCTAGTGTATGAAGGGGGCGGGCTTCTCCGTTCGAAGACCGAGTGTTCGGGCTCGAAAAAAAACATGAGATATCTGGTCTGACATAGTGTGCAATTTTGTCAAAGCCTCCCTCCGTACATCAGCGGTACAGTACTTTCAAGGCAGATGGAGTAGCTTCAAGCGCGGACGAACATTCAGTGAGTTCTAGATTTGACCATATTCGTGGCACTTTTCATCAAGGCAGCTTATTGCGGCCTATCCTAGTAGAAGATTCCCTCTTCATCTCGCAAGAACTGCTGACCCGCGGGTGTGGCCGCCCACTTGGCGAATTCGGCTTCCCTAGCACGTTCGGCCGCCGCGTCGCGATCGCAGAGCTCCCAGATGACTAGCGTGTAGTATGCTAGCAAGGGAAAGCTTAGCAGGTGGAATCCTAGCCAGAGGCGACGGCGCTGTACTGCTTGCGCACGTTCGAGTGGAGAGAGCTCCAGCTGGGCGTTGATCTCTGCGATCTCCGCCTTGTTAGAGAAGGAATCTTGCCGTATCCTCAAGCTACGTATCTTGTGATCAGCCTTGTGGACGTCTAGATAGAAGACCCGGGCTACTTGGCATACGTAGTAGCCCACGAGAAGAAGGAGAGCGGCGCAGATGACGCTTTCCTGCCAGTCTAGGATTACGAAGCTTACCTCCTCCGGAAGAAGTAAACACAGGAAGCAAAGCCAAAGTACTAGGACCAATGATCCAACAAACCCCACTACTAAGAGAGGTAGCTGAACTAGGAGGAAAGGTACCAGTAGTAGAGGTCCTCCTCGGTCCACAGGAATTTGAAGATAGTCATCCCGCTACTAGGTTGAGCCTGCATCTTCCGCCAGGTTGAACCTTACCGTTTGTACTAGACTTTACAGCCTAATTAGATCGTAGAGGGGAGCCGTTGTAGTAAAGGAATTTACTGGGTGCTTGTTGTGTGTGGAGCTGTCGGAGAGTAGTTGATGCTTGAGTTTGTTGGAGGGCGATAAGGGAGAGCTAAGAAAGTCTTTTTATACCCGCGGTGTCGCAACATTCTCCACGTACAGTGAGGAGACGGTCAAGATATTGTAGCTTGGACAGAGTCTTACTTTTGGTATATAGCGTCACAACGAAGATTCCTCGGGCGATAAAGTTGAAATATGAACAATATAGCAATTAGGTAGCATGACTACTGAGATTAATAGTGTCCCAAGAACCCTAGGGAGCGATTGGAGCACACAACATTCTTTACCATCAGACATGGCAAGATCGTGCTCGAAGGACATCAAAGTCATAAAATCAGATTGCACTAGAACCCGGTGGATCCGGATCTCTTCATAGAAATCGATGAATTATCCAGTCGCTAGAAGGGTAAGACGTGAGCTAGCAATCGCTCATACTATTATTCATTATTACTATGCCTGGGGCAAATTGAAGCTCGCCAAATAGTTGGGAGGACAGTTCGCTAAATCTCAATGATGATATCAAGGGGAACTGAAAAAAATGTAAGATCAGTCCTCAGTAAGCATACTCGACAGAAGCATACTCGAAACGGTCAAGGGCATAAGGTCTGATTAGACTTAAATAATGGGCTGGAAAATTATTGATGTGATTGAATGTAGCAATGGCCTCTATTCAAGGTATCTTGAAAGTAACTACCTCGGCCTTTCACACTTTCTTTCGATCCACCTTGTCAACGCCACACTCGGCACATCCACAGCCCGCCAAAACACGTCCGCTGCCCAGATAGTCACCATCGCCTGCCCTAAAAACGCAATAACAATCCCAAGTTCATACTGCATCGTCGTCTCCTTCCCAGTTACTGACCACCAGAACAGGATGTTCCTATAGCCAAACACAACGATCATTGCCTGGTGGACAAGATACAAAGCAAACGAAATCTTGCCGAGGTATCGCCCGAGCGGTGTGATGAATAAGCGCTGTAAGGAAGGCGAGCAAGAGACACTGTAGACAACGATGACCGCTCCAATCGTTGTCCAGAAGTACAATGGAAACTTGCCTTGGTCTCCAACAATGAGTGCGGCGATCTTGAAGAGAGGAGCTGAGAAGACCGCTCTATCGCCGCCTTTGCGAGGGTACGACAGAAGCAAGAGGCCAAGGGCGAACATTGCAGTGTTTCGACTCTTTTCCGAGCGACATTCTTGGTGTCCCGTGGAATCCACATTTTTCTCCAGCCGGATCAAGAAGAGCTCTGCTAACACAGTCCCAGCGAGAAAGAGAGGCGTTTCAGGATGTCTTTTGAGGTGGAAAAACACAGCCATAGCAATGAGGATCCCTATGCGCACTGTAGACCGAGTGCGCGCGAGTCCAAGGATGGAGACGAAGCTGATCAGTGAGCATCGAAACTCGACAGGAATGGTCCATAGCTGGCTGCTGTAGGGCATGTCAGTTGGATATTTGGTTTGCTGCAAGGGGTCTGCCCAGTGAAACACAAAGCTCGTCCAGTCTGCGATGACTTCGGTGGTGGTATTGTACTTTTGTGGCACAGCGATCGAATGGCCGGGGAACGGCCAGTCTTGCTGCAGCCTGTGTGCGTGATCGAATCCGCGTCCACAGTCAAATATCAGGACCAAAAGAAGGGCAGCAAGGCATGGAAGATATAATCTGCATGCCCGTCTGAAGGTGGCTGAGGCAAGGGCATCCAAGAGTTCCGGAAAGCATTGTGCTCGCACCAGGGAGACGGGTTTCAGTGAAATGCTAACTCCGGAGATGACGAAGAATAGAAAGACACATGCTTGGCCAGTAAATACGAGACGAATTACGGGGAGTTGTGTGATGAAATGGTCCTTAGTCCCTTTGTTTTTCGGATTATCGCCCCCATATCCGAAGTGCGCGTTTGGATGTTCGGGCATGATGAAGTGGTAAAGGAAAACGGCAAAAGCTGCGTAGCCTCGCAGTCCATCCAGGAAATCCGTAGGTCGCGCCACCGCTTGGAGCTGGCTATCATTTCGAGAAAGAAAACTCGGTACAAGAAACTGCACGGTCCGACGGGGAATCGATTTTATCCGAGGTAGAGCGAAGCTTACCGGCGCAGGCAAGAAGGTCTTCTCGGAAGGTAGGCGATCGTGGGCGACCTCGACCGAAAGCATTGTGCGTATGTCTGGGAAGCGGGCGGAATTGACCTGCCTACAACATGATTGTATCTCAAAGATAGGGGTAGTGGTGGCGTTTCTCAGCTCTGGCGTTGGTACGGTGGCTTGTGTGGCGTTGAAGATGCTTTTGGCAACGTCCAAAAGTGGGTTGGCTGAACAAGGTTCTCGGTCGCTTGAAAGCCACGACCCCTCTGACCTGATGTTATTTCGGCCGACGGATAGCTCTTAACTGCATGGTACGAAATGAGGTCGACGTTGAAGTCGAAGTCATGAAAAGGACGAACTCGCGGAGGGGCGGACCGGCGCCAGTTGATGTTGTGGTGCTTGCGCATACACACTGCCTATGCATCGGCATAGACGTCGGCCTGAAATAACTTGATGGTGGAGAAGCAATCTATCCGCTGCAGTTGCGCGCTTTTTGAGGTGAGCATGCGAAGTCGTTGTCGATCCCGGGACTAGCCCGGACTCGCGTTGCAGCGGGAAAATGGAGCACGATTCGCAGAAGATGGCCGTGGCACCGTGCATTTCGACATATGCCCTCGAAAGCCATAGCTCGCATACTGCAATTCCTACCATCCACCAGCCCAGTAAGCCAAACTCTTGAGCTGTGGGTGCCTGCAGAAGCGGCGAGCCTGTGGGCATCCTCTCTAAGAAGCCCTTCCACGGCCAAGGACAACGTCACCATGTTCGACCGTATTGCCCTTATCTTCCGCTCATCGTAGCCTTGCCAGCCAACTCAGACTTTGTGCCCGCCGTGTGCGTTAGGCTTGTTTTTCCTGCTTGCTGTGGACGCAGAGCGAGGGTTTTCCCGTTCGGTCGGCATCTTCGGGAGTTGCTTCTTAGGGGTGTCTCGCGCTCGCTTTTCGACATATGGCCTTGCTCGGACGGGTTCCATTGTCGGATCGCGGATGCAAGTCTGCAACTGTGGCCTGCGACGTCATTCGAACGCCATACCAGGAAAGCCCTCGACGAGTTCCAAGTCGGCTTCGGATCGATGGCGGTGGCGCTTCGACGAGCTGGAGCGTACCGGGCTCAGGATCATCGTCCGAGAGAGCAAGCGACGTGATTTAGTACGTACTGGTACTGTTGGTGTCGGTGGTGCTGGCTGGGGTGTGGTGCAGGTGGATCAAGGACGAAGCTCATCCGCATTGTTGTGAGACAAGCAGCACCGCACATTCGTCGATTGAAATGAGAGCTGATGTGCAACTCACGTGGACTCGCCAAGCTTTGTTGTCTCACTTGGAGGGAAGTCTAGTTAGAGTGCTTTCAGCCTCGCCATTGGTCTCATTTGGGCGGATGTTATCTCAATACTATAAGGATTCTTAGTAGATCACTATCTGCCCCTTGAAAGATTTGTTCGTGGAAGTAACGAATGACATGAACGGCGTGACGTCGACTCCGGATCTGGTTAGCGTGGATCGCGCTCGAAGAAAGTGAGTGGAGTCGACACGGTATATTATTTCAAAAATGTTCACGGTAACAAAGCAATCAAATTGGTGTAGTCTGAAATAGGATTGGCTGGGCCTGCAAAAGGAGCATTTTCTCCTGCTATATCCTCGCATTTCAAAACGAGGATGTTACAGACGACATCAGGTATTACAATACCACAAATATCATCATAGAAAAGTAGAGCGACTAAAGAAGCATGTCGTATACGACCATTCAAACTCTCTTCGAGATAGAAGACCTAATCCCATCCGCAAAGGCCAACTTGAACCACGCGAAAAAGCCGTAGACAAACATGAACACAGCCAGGTATTCCAGCTCTCGTACCCCAATCCCAATTCCTATAATAGTTGATCGATCCTGTGCCTGCTCTCTTCTGAGCCCAGCGAGGGCCTCGTGATTTGCGTTGTGGGCTGCACGCGATGTTAGTTCCTGTCAGCACGGGGACCAGTGATGTACGACGTTCAGTTACCATCTGCTCAATCTCTTCAAGCCTCAATGCGATTACATTATTCGACGGTGAGGGCGTGGCAGTATCTCCATTTTTGAGCGCTTTGAGACGACTCGATCGACGTACGGGATGTTTCGCCTTTTTGGGGGGCATAGTCGAGGGCTCAGGTTTTGCGATATGTTGGATGTTGTTCAAATAGAAGAAGATGCCAGCGCAAACTGTGAGAGTACAGGCCATGAGGTCGAAGTTGAAAGATGATTTGTGATGTCTGAGAAGACGGGAGAATGGGTCGTCTTCGGAACCTTGGAAGGCTTAGAGACAAAGACACGTTGTTGCGCCTTATTCCTCGGTAAATATAAATTCAAGTGCTCCGGAAACGGGTCCCGAGGTTAAGACAAAGAATGAGATCGAATTCTTCCCACTTCAAGGATTAAATAAAGAGGTGAGCAGGACAAGATATTGCCATCACATCGTCGTCGCCGTTTCTGCCTACTACTACTTCCACTTCACCTCCTGATACCGGTTAGCGCAGAAGTACCATCAAGGGAGCTCATATTAGGTTTGGGTGTTCTCATATTGGACGAAGCCATAATGAGTCTTATGGTCAGGATCGGTACGCTACTCCACGAGCAAGTGCATGCGTTTTTCCACTTATATCTCTGCCGGGGTGGCTGTAGTGGAGACTCGTCCCAGAGGAAGCTATGTAAATATTTAGTTGCACGTAATGCGAGATAGCAAGTAGATGAAGAAGACAGGTGTTGATTGTTATAAGCTACGAGAATCTCTACTATATAGTGTTCAGGGGTAGTTGAGCTAGTCTAGATGGGTGTAGTAAGCCTGAGCGATCTCACACGTAACCTGGATAGCTTTCACGAGATAGAGTATATGGGCAAGGTCAGGCAGAGTACTGTCTATTGGGGACACGGGCCAGCCTTCCAGGAAGCCTGTTGATATCTGAAAGCCGCGGCAAACAAGGGCTTGACTTAGATCTCAGCTGGGTAGTCAGAGAGTGTAAGTGCCACCAAACTTCCGAATGACTTGCACACTGTACTGATAGCCTCGCTGATCAACGAGATGTCCTTCGTTACCGCATTGGGCGAGGGGGCTCAAAGTTTATTCGCAGCCTCCCGCCCAAGTCCGCTGAGAAGACTCAGCTCTCCCAGAATCCCACCAGCTAGGGCAGCCCGTCGTCTAGTCATATTTTTATATTAATATTCACATAGTTCTGCGTTGTAATGGAATGAACCCTCCTGAGTAGATACATATTGAGTCCAAGCATGCGGTTGTGATCGAGAGGATAAATGCAGGGTTAGGAAGCGTCTTACTTGCAGCGTCTTGTAGCATGTTTACTAATACGTGTACTCGCCCCTGTTCTCCCTGTAGATAACCGATGACTCTTCATCTACAATACTCATGTAATTAAACTTACTATAGATATCTTCGTCCCACATAAGTCTATGAATCTCCAATCGCGGCCAGGAATTGGGCTACTGGCTCAATCACTTGTTCGTTTAATCTTGTCGTGTCAGCTTCCCAAGAATGATCATGACACTGTTCGAGACTATTGTTAGGGGATAGATGCTGTATACCTCGTTCAAGCCAAGCAAATTTGCAAAGTGCGCAACTGACGTGCGGTTGTTCTTGTGAAAATACTAAATCTAGCAGGGACGAAGAAACTTTATCTGCCAAATGATATCATTTGAATCATACCAACACTCGTTCAACATAGTCAATCTATCATTCGGTCAATGTTCCGGTACAAAGAACCTGATAATTGAGGCAGTTTCCAGGGTTCTATGCTTTCCAGCTGAGCTCAGCTCCTGGATTGATCAGACACCTTGATGCCAATACCATTTTTTAGAACGTGTTCGAAGATGGCTTCCCAACTGCAGTCTCATGAGTTCGCGTCTGTCTGGTCTTTGCTAATCACTGGATATTCAAGCCTGCTGGATGTTCTTAGTTGTCTCATGTACGAAGGCCAGCGCAATCACCGAAGGTATGTACTTTCAAGGTAGGGCTAGGAAGACGGGTCAGACCTCTCAATCCCTTGTTTTCACTTCCTCGGCTATATGTCTAAGCTGTTTGATTACCGAATATAGTCGCCTAGCGATGTAATGCATTCGCACTGGGACTTTTCGCAATGGGGGGAGTTATGCAGGTATGATTTGGCCGGAAAACTGTGCAAGTCATCGAGATCAATGGTTACGGAGGCTTTGAGTTCTACATATATTTGAGTGCTTATCTGTACATATGAGGAGAACAAATGCTGGCGTAGTCCGACCATAAGACAATGCACATCTTTTCATAGAGCTGATGCCATTTCTCGCATGGAGAGTATAGCGACATTGCCGCAAAATTGGAAGGTTGTGAATGTTGCCACAAGAAATACGATTTTATGAAAAGTAGGAAGAGAGTATTTAAAATTAATACAATCGCGGTTTTCATATCCCAAATGGCCGTTGATACTGCACTCGTGTTATCGTCAGCTGGTGGGGTGCCCGTCCGACATTTCTCATTACGCGCAGCTTTCGCCAGACACTACAGTTTGCCGTCGACTTCGCAGGTACTCTCAGACTGATTCCCTATAAATTCAAATCGTTAAGCTGTCGCGTTGGGCCAAGGGCATCAATTATCTGTCCAATCGCTTGGAACATATCTTGACCATTTACTTCCCCGTCCTTGCGAAACTCCGGCGATTACTTCAGAGCGAAGCGATCTGGGCGCCACTTGATCTGTTCCTTCTTCAGCAGCTTCGAGTTGTAGCCTCCAGCCGCTTGATACAGCCTACAGACCACGTGCTGGCAAATACAGTGGCTAGAAGTTTCGTCCTGTGATTGGCAATTGGTATTGCATTTCTCGGTGGTTTGTATGAAAGACTGTAGGAATAGGTGGCATCGTATCTTGCGAGATGTTGCCCTTTTCAGAAAGAGCAGCCATGTTTAACCAACCCTTGGCGCAGCGCTGTTGCTCCGCCGACAAGTGTGGTGCCGTACGTCGAGTACGCTGTCGTTCACGAAAAGACCCACGCGAGTTAGTGTCCGAGTCGTAATACTTTCGCCTGCGCTTAGAGTCTGGACGTTTACTCTTCGATGATGCGGTTTGCATGAACGGATCACGGTAGTATATCGAACCTTCTATGGGTAAGAAAGCGGTCTTCTCTTTATGATCCTCCTGGGTGAATATATCGTCTGACAATATACGAGACATAGTCGATGCCGTAGCTTCTTTCCTACGCGATCAATTACAAGTGAAATGGGCTATCGAACGAGCGACAACGTGTTTTCACACTGCGCTGCGAGTATGGCTCTAAGTTTATTACGTGATGATTGAAGGCTGTGCACCTATGTGGGAAACACACGTGGTGTGTGCCCTGCTGATTATCAGTGGCGACTTTGGTGATTGCCCAGCTGAGTGGGGTAGAGTTTGCGAGTCAGTTCTGGTGTTGGGGCGGATATGTTCCAGCACCAGATGTAAAGGGAACTCCAATCGAGATATGTATTCTGTCTGACTCTTGTGACTTTACTGGCGCATGGACGGGTGTATCTTGGTAATGAGAGGCACTGCACGGCGTCTCCATCACGTATCTTGTCCCGCCGACCTATCTTTTAACTTCATATTCATCGTGATTGACCGTCCCAGGCTGCTTGAAGGGGGAAAAATGCCGTGAAGTTGTGGATGTAGTGGTGGCAGCAACTGTCGAGTAGCTTGTGCATTTCCTTGTAGATTTGCTGATCTTCGTAGATAGATGTTCATGTCCAGAAAAGATAGTCGCAAGATTGGCATCCTGGAGCGCTTGAGGTCTCTGTAAACCTCATTTCAATTAGCATTTTGAGTGCCCAGAAGTCCTAATAGTCTACGATATAGTGCACGGGGTCTGTTTTGGGGCAGTTCGCTAACCCACCAATCGAGCGAGGGCGCGTCGCTTGTTCACGAACTTCGAGATTAGTATAATATGAAATCTTTTTTCCGGCCACTCAGAGAGATGGCAGACCCTTGCCTGACTTTTGAATTTGCCAATCCAGTTCAGATTTAATATATTGTCCTCGAATTGCCGACATTGCAATGCCCTCTACAACCGGGCTTGGTGAACAGATGATGGAGCGCCCGCGTCACTGGGCATTTACTGTCGAACGAAGAGCGCCCCACATCTTGCGCTTGCTATTAATACCTCCATGGTTCGCTCGTCTTCAGGGTCAGATCGCGCGCAGATCGACGTCGCGAGATCCTTCAAAGATGCGCTTATTAGCCTTCTTTTCCATCGTTGTTCTAGCACCCATCTCCGGACTCGCAGCACCAGCGACAGAAGTCTCGAGGACATGGAACACATTGGGCGAGAGAGGTGACAACCTCTGCAATCAATATAAATCCCCGCCGCAGCTTTGTACCCCAGATCCTACCGTGACGGTTGCGCAAACGGCAGAAAGAGCGTACAAGTTCTACAAAGCATTCGTTGTCGACGGGGATGCGAAGACAATGTTCTCTCTGATTGACAACTCCTATATTGTTTGTCTTTCCCCGAAGGTCATATCAATGTGCGCAAAACTAATTGGACGATAGCAACACCACGCTGGCTACTCGAACGGACCACAGGCAATCTGGACGCTCTTCTGCAACGGCAAACCAGCTGGTACTGCCGCTAATTCGGCCTGGTGCTTCGATGCCAGCACGAACATGTCGTATGCACGATACTCGACAGTGGACAGGTGGCGATGGGTCGACGGGTGTGTTCATGAACATGTAAGCTCTTCAGTGGTTGACCGAGAAACTTGCTCACCGCTGCTTATAGTGGGACTCAAATGAGAAAATACCGACGGACAAGTGCTACAAGTTGAACAGCACGATCACAGCTTGAGGGGCCGGTCGGGACCACCAGTGCGAGGGCCAAAATGGCGAGACATCTCATGGATTCAGTAGAACAACAACCTTATAGCTCGCTGGGCAATAGTGCGTTAGGGATGAAAGTTGGCGAACATTCTGTGATGATATCTGCTGAAATGGAGTCGCGATGGAATCTGCAGTCGACAGCTCCATATCCCCTCCCAGTCCTCGATCTGCGTTATAATCACCAGCTGTAATTGTACTTTTGCGAAGATTGTATGACCAATTGGTCCGCCGTGAAACCGAGATATGGCGGTGTATGCAGCCATCATGCCTAATGTGAGATACACTCACGCAAAATGAATGACGCCGTCGCAATTGCTCCATCTTAAGTGAGCCAGCGTGATTCGATTGAAGCTTTCCACGGTGAAGGTAAACATGTCTCCCGCTCTAATTGCGAGCGATGATGTTCAACCTATTGTCGCACACTACGTGTGCACCGTGGTTTACAACGACGTAATGAAGATAGTATCTACATCTACGCGCTGGAGGGGCTGATGCCGCATTTGAGGTGGGAATGCGGTTCTTGAAGACAGACGTTGTTGATGCTACTGGGTTTTGCTTCGCATGTGGATCGCATGATTGTGGTCCTCGCAGCTTGGATCTCCTAGCTTGCGAGATATGTTGCAGGGATCTTACATCACATTCCGAACTACGGATATATACTCTGTTCCTCTATGAGCCTGTCTAACCTCACGCAGTGGACCGTGAACTCCAAATGTTCGCGATGAACGATTTACTCATTCGGGCGATCTAAAGGGGTGGCAATCGCGTAAGGCCTTCTGCTCGAATCCAGATCGGCGGTCTCGCCGCCACGACGCTCCATGCTCTCCTCCCAAGTCTTTGGACCAGTCGACAAACATTCTGATCTGCCGCCCATACTCTTTCTTATTCACATTAGCGGTTGAGGAGGTCGTTCGCCATGGGATGTCAGTAGCCGTTGCCTCAAGTACCTAGGACGGTAACATACTACATGCTCTACGATATGCCAATCTTTCGAGATGGCACCATGCTTGTCTAAAGCCCGGCCAATGCCAGCTGCCAGCCTCTCAATGACGACAAGAAGGCCTATGCAGACAATGCGCTGACGGAGAAGGTTGTTCATGGCGGTGATCAGATGAATGAGAGACCATGCTGCACCATGTGGCGGAGGGGCTTCTCGATATCTGTGAGGCTGGTCTGGAGGTCGACTTCCGTAGATGATAACGGAGATCAGGCCAGCCTGGTTAGTGACGCTGTTCTGGATATCATCGAACTCAGTAGCGGTGAGTCTCGATCGAATGAGGATGTTGGAGGTCTTTGCGGCTGACATGTCGTGTTTTCGGTAAGTGGAGGTTACGCAGAGGAAGGTTTGCGACTCTTCGAAAAGACTGCTGTGAGCTGGTGAAGAACTGAAGTGTACTGCTGGATCTGAGGGAGACCTGATAGCTGTTCTAGCCTCGGGAAGAGATTGAGGTAGCGATCTAGAGGACCGAGTCAGCGCCAACTCGACCCATTCCAAGGGAGCCTCAGTACAATAGATGCCCAGGATCAATTTGCGGAATGCGCTGGCGAATAATTTAAGGAATTAAACAACCCAGGTTTCGAGCAGCAGAGCATCAATGCAAGAAGTGCAACGAGAAGCAAAGTATCTATAATTCCGCTTTTCAACCCGTGGAGGAAGCCCTATAATTCTCAGCTGATGTTTGCGAGGGCTCATATGTGATCCGTAATACGACAAGACGGTTGCTTCAATATACAACAATCCTTTTAGCCACACAGCTTTGGTCGATGACATCTGATCGTGATCCTTTTTAGATCTGAATACCCCCAGGAGAGAAAGGGTCAAATGCAATGCGCTGAATCTGGTCAAAATATGAAAGCTAATGCCTACCAAAAGACATGTATCCAGGAGACCAAAGCCACATTTCCTCAATATGAACTCTGCTCTTGGATTTTCAATAACGGAGCGTGTGCAATAATACGCCATCGCTATGCAAGACTCTCAAAGAATTACACCCACCATTTTCGCAACACGCAACAGCGCCAATAAAACGTAGAACGCACAGCAAGTTACGTATAACTTGCGCTGTGCTATGATT
The DNA here is from genome assembly GCA_010015825.1 of Lophiotrema nucula. Lineage (NCBI taxonomy): Eukaryota > Fungi > Ascomycota > Dothideomycetes > Pleosporales > Lophiotremataceae > Lophiotrema > Lophiotrema nucula. The sequence goes on along the minus strand of ML977314.1, from coordinate 62,729 downwards.
TTTACTAGACTATAGCTAGTACTAGAAAGAAGACAGAACGGGTCTCAGAGGGCTGAAACATACCCTGCGCTGAGTCATAGACATCCTTCGATGATGACATGCATTAAGCCACCTTTGAGGGTCAATTGACGTACAGAGCTTTGAGTTGTGTGGTGAGAGGCCTTGTGCATTAGGGGGCCCCTGTAGTGGTAAGTATCGTACTTTTTGTGTACAAATAAGGGACGCAGGGTAGTAGGTATTATGGATTTAGCATAGGATATAAAGTAGGGCGTCATGTAAAGGGAAAACGCATTGTGACTCGAATCCGGACTCATTTTGTAAAGGCATTGTGCCTCAAACCGGTCTAGCGAGCCGGGTAGACTAGCAGTAGTACACTGGTAGCAGGAAAGCTCAAGACATTGGGTTCGAGTACAGGTGGCATCACACTGTTCGATGACATGTCACATGATCAACGATCCCGTGGGAGCTATCCTCATGCCAAAGCGTATTTGGGTGCGATCTTCTATTGCAAGGCGTCCGTCGACATGAGCCAACACATGCCAGCAGAGAAGATTCTTGAGCCATGCGCGCAGAATGTGATAGATCTATGGCTGGTGTGGCAGAAATTAACCCTCGCGTTCCCCGAGGTCTACTAGGTCGTTCCTTCCACATTCGTTTCCGTACAAGCTTTTCGCCACGCTGGCGGTACCTCACCCGCTTCACTAAATATCTTCCTATACCGAACAACTCCTGCCTGCAACAGCTTGTTCGAACTGCATCGCCACTCCGCTTGTTCCTCCCGCTGTTCCAGCCCGAGAGTCCTTCCGACAGAGGACGCCATGGGGCTGTCACCGTTGCTTGCGCACACCTATCGTCGCTACAAGGAAGGCACGAGTCAAATCGTGCAGTGGCTTGCGGAGACAGCTCGTGCAACTGGCCTGGTCAATCACATGTTTGAAGCGCAGACCACTGAGGGCGGAAGAAAGAAGGGAAAGCAACGAAAGGGGACTTCGCGACAGGGAGCGACCTACTTGTTGCCCGTCAACGCCTTCTTGACCTTCGCGAACGCAATCGCCTCCGTCAAAACCGAAGTTCCTGTTCATCTTATCGCTACGCTTCGCGATGTCATACGCTTGCGAAAGAGCTTCGGTTCCTGGTACAGTTCACCGGAAGCAGACAACACAGCAAACAGCAGCACAACTAGCGATGGGCACCAGCATTTCATTGCTGTGTTGGAGCGAGTGTCAGATCTACTCGCTCCGCACTCAGGAAACGAATTCGCGAAGGTCCAATTCGAAAGGTCAAGTGGCGCCGAAAAGCTGCGACTCTCAAATATGTTCGAGCATCTTGAAGTCCAAGAGTGTGACGACACGCTATCAACCGGCACCATGGCCCCGCCGGTTAAGAAGAGCCAGCGCCAGGACACGTACAAGCTCGAGACTAGACCGGAAGATACTTCTCTCGCCCTTTACTGTCTGATGAAAGACCTGACGGACATGCGCTTCTTCGTGCGGCAGACCTGGGACGAGTACCGCAACAAGCAGGTGTCCCTAGAGACGGCAGCAACCATTATGAACATGGCTATCTCTGTATTCCGAAGCCTCAATGAGACTTTGGTTGCAGAGTTCCCCCAGTTCAAATCACATATGGACGTCATATCGTCTCTCTGGGGTGACTACCGCTGTCCGAATCTTGATCCTTCTGAGGATCCATTTGACTGGGGGACCTACCAAACTGACGACGTTCAGCTGACTTCGAAGTCTCTCTTTTGCGACAATACCTGCGGCTGGCTCGCGAAGTTTCTGCTCGGCTCCAATCGTCGACCGATGTATCGATCAATGCATCCCAATTTCCTAAGTCAGGATGAAGAAACCCTTCTCAGGTGCCTGTCTCTGTTCAGCTTAATGGACGAGTGTAGTGGAAATTTGAAGGGACTGCGCAAGCCTTACAGTGACAATGTTCTCGAGGCGGTCGCCTACATCCGGGAAAATCAAACGATTCCTACCTGGGCTGTCTTCGCAGTACAGCTTTTCATCGATACCCGGCGTGTACTTCGTCATGACACCAGTCGTGGTCTGCGGGATCTTCGAGACACTGCCTTGTGGCTTCGAGAGTCTCTCAACTCTTGCGAAGAACACGCCAAGTACTTCCAGATCAACGAGTGGTACACGCTGTCCAAGAATCTCTTTTCGGATCTCAACAATATCATCAACATTGCTCTCGACATCGATGTCTCTCAATGCCTGCTCCTTGAGGCAGTTGGATCCAGTGCCCCAGAGCTGTCTTGGGGAACTGATTTCTTGTACAGCAATCATCCGATGATGTGCGGTCATTTGCTCGCCAAAATGCTTCATCGATTCCACATGCTGGGAACACACATCAGCGGACAACAACGTATGGTTCTCAGCACAATGCATCTTTACAATGCGGCACGCCAGCTTGGCAGATTGTCCGGAAAGTGGCAATGGGAGGACTTGGATTACATGATCAACATGCAGGGCTCGGACTATGTGTTTGCTGGTGCTCGCCCAAAGACCGCGCTCGAGTGTTGCCGTCGACAGGGTCTCGTCTTCGGTGAACCAGCCTCAAAGTGGGCACTCGACAAGAGTGGAAGATCACATTCGAGGGAGTGGGAACGGGAGTCCAAGACCGGCGAGCGAGTCTACCCAGGGAAGAAGTATCGGATGAGATGGCTGCGTATGACATCCAAATGGGTTAGGGAGTGCTGGATCATGGGCCCCGACAGCCTGAGCGCATCCAGAGCACAGGAAGATCCACTCCACATGTTAGAATGCCACGTTCGTCACTATATTGAAGAGAGACCGTCGAAGCAAGGCAGCGGAGTGAATAGCAATATGACGGCACTCCAATCGCTTCAAGTTCTCAAAGACGTCCTCAAGGATGATGAGTTCATTCTCCGCTTTGATCTCACGGCCATGAACCGGAAATGCATCGATCTGTTCCGGCGTATCCAGTCGTTCTGCATCGCCGAGTCGCCGGAGTACTACGTCGTAGAGCAAGTTAGCGGAGACCGAAGGATCAAAGTTATGCTCGACAAAATCCTCATTGGAGAGGCTATGCCATACATGCGAGACGGATCACCGAGCCATTTCATCGAAGTCTGTGTCCAGCTGGCCAAGTTGATCCACGGCGAAGGTAATGCCGAGTTAATGAAGGCCGAAGCTCGCCATAATGTGCAGCGTGGCGATGGACCAGCATTGGCCGCAAGCGAGCTTGTAGATCTCGAGGATCCAGTCTACGAGACATGTCCATACGAGCTCCGGCAGTTCTTCGATGAAATTGAGCCCGAAAATCGGTTTATTTTCAGGACTCGCGGGTTTCGCGGCATTGGCTTGCGTAATATCGCCCCCATTAGCAAGAGAGGGGACTGGGGGAAGGGTCAGGTCGTGGAAGACAAGGATCTTGACAAGAAGGAGTTGGACACCTACTACGAGTATGTGCCTGGTATGAACTCTGCACTTCCAGCTGAGGGAGATTCGAGGGACTAAACAACTCTCATCAATCAAATCGAACAACATGGGGAGAAATTGTGCAAACATATCAGATACTCCAGTGGTAGGGCACTAAATTGAGAGATGTGGGACTCGGCAATGAAGATCGTCCATTTCCAGTCGCCTCTGAGCGGCGGTTACTGCTGTCTCGCTGCTTAACGCGGCGTCAAAGCGAGCATGATTAGAACATAATGAGCTCTTACAATAGTTCTGTGCGGCAGAGAACTGTATCAATTCCTCGTGTCAACTAGTGTGAAGTTCTCTCAATGTGTTCGCGGCCTGTGACTCCCCCCCTTCCAAAAAAAAAGGCTGACTTTATTTTCGTACCTGGTTATTGTTCAGCTCCTCCGGGAACGCATCGTCGTCGACATAGACCTCTTATTTTAGCTTGTCATTGCTCAGATTCCTCCTAGCAACTCTTCGCTCCCCACACGCTTACATCCCTACTGTAATCAATCTTAAGTTCCTTTTCACATCCCTTTTATGGACTTTGGCGACAACCCAACATCTCTCCCATTTCGATATTGGAACGGCTGTGGCCTGCGTTCTACTCTCCCGCCTCAAGACGTGAGCTGATGCGTGGGTTTTGCGGTCGCGAAACGTCCTTGGCACTGGCCAGGAGACAGATCGCGGCATCCGCAATGTTCAGGACGCTTCGAGGTCCTCCCAGCTCCACGACGCCGCCGGTGTGTGAATGTTATTGTCATTGACAAGGACATCTTCCAGCGCCAGGCCGGCGGCTCAGGGTGACTCGGCTGATTCGGGCTGAAGACGGCGTCCTGCTAGGGTCCGCAGCGGTGGGGATAGTGGAAGTGATGTAGGTTGGTTGTCCTGACAACTGCGTCGCGTCGCTGCTCGTATAGTACCACTTGTGGCGGTCTGCTTAGGCGTCGCCGGAGCGAGGATGTAGGACGCGTGCTTAAGGGTTGCGGAAGTATCGATGTCGCTGCAGAACTCGGAGTTGCGCTTTGCGATGTAGATGGTCATGGCAGTGCGGGGAAGGAGGCAGGGGATTGGCTGTAGAAAGGATGGCTTGCTTACTCTATGTAGATCCCGGGGAGCATCTTGGCACCGGCGAGCCTGCGTTTTTGAACTGCTTACTTTGTACTTGGACATCTGCAGTCTGATGGCCGAGTGGTCCCACTCCTCCTTTATGCATACTTCGTTGTCGACCGGTCAAGTCCTTGAGCCTGTATTTAAGATCTGTGCGAAGCCTCGACTCCGTAAAGGGTTCGCGTTAAGCCTTGTCTGCTCGTTCGGAGCTGGCTGAGCCCGAAATAGGTGACCCCTGCACATCAAACGTTACACTAAACTTTCGACACTAGCTCAGAAATTACTCGTTTAGGCAGTTCGGGGCCGCTTCCCCCGCTCCAGGGATGAGCCTGCACGAGACCAATCGTGATATACCTGCACAACAAGTGTTGCATTCAGTCTTCCTAAACGAAAGTTGCCTGTCTAGGTAAACTGAGGTCGCGAATCCCTGTGCATCAGTGGTTACACCCAGGTTTCGATGCCAGATTAGAAGTTTCCCGAAAAAGCAGTTTGACGCCAACCTTCGAGCAAATCACTCGACCGTGACACACGGCGTCATGTCAAGGTAGGAAACTCGGGGGGACCCAAGTGCGTAAGCGAAGGAGCGGCAAACGGGATCGACAACGAAGTGACGTGAAGTGAGAAATGAATTGATATCAGCAACCATGCGTTGCATGTCTCCACGATGAGATAAAGCTATACACGTGACGACATGCTTCGTACTTGAACAAAACTCTCCAGTAGTGAGAGCACACTTGATCTCATAACAGATCAAGGAAGTATAAAATGTCTCGAGAGGTCGTGGAAGCATACGCAAGTATCTCGCGGCTTATGTTGTTTGTAATTCCGACAAAGCTCACAACCCGACAATCCTTCGGATGGTGTTAAGAAGGCCCCGCGTCCTGAAAAAGACTAGCGCAGATGCTATACGCAGCTCCACGGTTGCAAGAAATAGCGGGTATTCACGTAAAACCTTTCCGTTGACTGCGCTTCTATCCCCACTGTTCTTCTTATACACTCTGCCCCCGCCATTGCGTGGCTGATCTTCGGTTGTTGGATCGACTGCATCCTCGACAGCCGAACCTTCTACAACTACGCCAGCTTCGCCAATGGTCTGGTGGTCGACTACCTGGTCCGTCGACTGGTTGGTCGTCTAGCTCCAGTCATTGCGAAGTTTGCGAAATAGCATACGCGAGCTCGATGTGTCCATATTCTGAGTTGTCGTAAGGTTGGCAACATCTGGAACCCCATTAAGGCATCCTAGGAAATGTTTGGCTCGTCCATTGCGTACTTCTTCGGCCTCGGAGTCATTCCCAAAGTCTAGATGGCCTAAACATGCAACTTGAAGATGCGAACGTACAATTTGATCACGTATGGCCTTGCCTGAGCGACCGATCGATTATGGATAGAAGATGCCACTGATGGTGAGTACCGGCGATGTTACCATTTACCATCAATGTGGTCTCGTCTTCACTGACCAACGGCCTCGATCAATGTCCATGGCTGCTACTGCGCGATGTCCCAATGTCCGATCGTAGTGGAATGGGTATTCCATCGAGGTCGCAAGGGGTGTTGCTACTGTTTGAGAAAGCGCTGCAGTGACTCCTCAACGAGATGCACCTATCCCCTTGCAGCATCCTCACGCCCGTTGGAGGCGTACTCATAGGGTTTTTAAAATCGCTTGGGAGAACGGGTGGCGATATTGGTTGGCGGACAGGGCCTGGAAAGCAGAGAGGGGTCTTTGCGGGGTCCCCACGCGTTGATCTCACCACAACGAATCTCGCCCTCACAATCCAATTTTTTCCGTACCCACTGTGCCCTCCAAAAGACCGAGTAAGTATGCGCATTGCTTATGTTTCTACCCTGCTGATAATGTCAGGTCTTGCAGATGTTCTGCGCACCGGCTGTGCCCCGTCCAGTCCTCTCGAGCGAACACAGCGCCACCGTCGACATGTGCAGCATCGAGCCTTTTACTTATCGCACAGGCGTCCTAGAGACTGCATTCTAGGCTTCCGGTAATACTGCTCACACCTGCTCTGCCTGTAATTGATGGAGCTTCTCGACCATCGTACCGGACAGCCATGCAGCAAATATGCTTGAGTCTAATATCGTCACAAATTGGAATAGAAGGTTGGAATGAACTTCCGCTACCTTATCACGTTAATTTCTAGTGAGCCTAACGCCTTTGGAGGTGGAAGTAACATGCGGAATCATGTCTGCCGTATGCCGCTGCTGAACCTTATCGCGCGCGCCCATGTTGAATTCATGAAGCGATGATTGAGTTCGAGTGCCCTGGCCGGAAACTGGAAGTCTCGCCCCTTTGTATTGTGCCTTGTACATCGGGTCTTCGGGCCCCAGGCCAACAAGCAACGCGATTGAAACCGACTAGTGACGATTGAGGTCGTAAATTTTCCGAATTCGAAGTCAACTCGCATCTTTCCGCTTAAAATCCCTACGACCTAGAGCAACCATCTGCACCCAGCCTGCTCCGACGGTTACATAATACAATGTCGCACGGCCCTGATCATCAACCCAATAGAGCAAGGCGCATGCAACCTATCGTGGTCAATAGCATATGAAAGAGATACCCAATTCCCGCTGGAAAAGATCTCTGAACACGCACCATCTGGCCTGTATCGAATCGTGCGCTATCGCAATAGCTATGATCAAGTTATTACGCTCCAAGAATGCTGGCAGCTCAGCGAAACCAAATGGCCAGATGCGTGCAGGTACCTCCTCACGTTAGATCAAACTTCTACCAGTTATGACCGAGGGTGACGCGCCATGGGACCTTTACACAGGGCTCAGGCTTCCCAGGTATGCGATCGAACTCCAACGATTGCGCCTTTCTCCGTTCTCCTTCCACTGTGCATGGTTTGCATCACGGTTCCTAACGATGGGGAGAACGGAAGCCCAACTTGTGCACCCACAACCAGAGCGACAGCAAAGAAAAGTCCAACGACCCGTCTGCATACGTCACGCATGGTTTAAAATTGGCAATCAACTCATCAAATTGGCAATAATCTCCTGTGGCGCCGGCCAATACACTGCTGTTTGTCTCAATGTGAATCAGGGGGCGGGCGGCGTACCGAGAACAGGGAAGCGCCATTAAGACGACTCTGCTGCCTGGAAAAACAGCAGCAGAGTGAGGCCGTGTCGCCCTCTTCGCTTTCTTCGTAGACAGAGCGCCAAAATTGGTTGCATACCAAACCGCAGATAGCTATCCAAGCAAGACCTTACATCATGAGACGAGCTACCGCGGTTGGAGACTCGAAAACTAAGGTTTAATAATGGTCACGAGCTGCGAGCTTCCATGCAGCACTAACCACTCGACTCATAATACGACATAGAGACTTTTTGATTGGTATATTTGTCCCTCCACTCCGGGGTTACCTGAAGATCGCCCATTGGATCATAAGAGAGGAGGCTTAATGTACTGTACCCTCGAGTACTATCCGAGTCTCGAGTTGAGAGACATACCTATCCTCGCAAATGAACATTGTCGCAAAATGAAAGTCCCAGCAGCCGCCGTCCTCTAGTTCATTGCCTACAGCATCGGAGCTTCCTTAACGGGTAGAATTCTCGGACCTTAGACCGGTGCTGCTATGGTTGGTCAGCTTTGCTTGATCTTCCGGTTCAAGTGACGTACCAGCTCGCCTTGAATGTCGCATGCGCTTTAAGCGCCGGCAAGAAGTGCCACCGTAGTTGCAGCAAGCGCCAATCCAAGCGCGACCTTCAGCCTGCCCTTTCCGCTCGTCCTGGTGTTGTTGCGCACCACATCTCCGAGATGCTTGTAATCAATGTACTCGCAGTAGATGGAGACTCGGGTATGGTTGCTCTGGGTTGCGGTGGTGTTGACGCATTTGCTGAAGTTGAGAGCGAGCCCAGTATCGTACGTCCAGCAATCAGCACTACAACCTCGACGGGTTACCCAGATATTGCTACCATTGATGACCGGCGGGCAGCATCCTGAGAACAGATCAAAGTCCTGCGACTCGTTGCGCATTGTTTCGTTGCTATAAACTAGCGAGCATTGTATGGGAATGCCGAGGTCTGGTGATGGGCGGCCGCAGGTGGTCACATTCCCAGCCCAGCCACTCGGATCCATCTGTTGCTGTTTTCAATAAGCCTTCGGCCGAAATGTATTTGAAGCGTTATACATACACCGCTATTGGCAGCAGGAGCGATAAAGCCGGAATCACCCATTTCGAGAGTGCGAGGTGTCTTTGCGTACCTAGTCGCGCGTTCGGAGGTCGATAGCGGTATTGGTGTGAGGAGGACACAAATAGCAGCTGATCTTCTCTGTCACCTAAACAGATTGGTGTTTGTGGAGTGGGTGTGTAAAGGAAGGAGCTCGGAGAGCCGAAGTCGCACTTTTATCGTAGTAGCGAGCGCCAAGAAATATTGCCTGTGCTACAGAGGGAGTCACGATCTTACCTGGAATGACGTAACAAACGCTCGAGCACAAACGCACAGAACTGCACTTCACTTCGGGGTATGGTCTGCTGACCCTGATGTTCCGCATCACACGGTAATTCTTCCTTCATCCCTAAACCATCCGAAGCAAACTCCACTAGCCAGGGGGCTGGTCTCGATCTACAATTTTTGCAGTGATTGAATGCTGGACTGCCCCTGCCCCATTACGCAAAACACTCGCATACACCTCTCTGAGCTTTGTAGTCTGAATCGTCCGCACTAGATTTCCGGCAATATCCAAGACTGCAAGTTGCGCAAATATTGGAGCACTATATCACTTGTGTATCTAAGTATAGCGGACAAGGCGGCAGCCGTGTCGTACCCGTATCCGTATAGCCCCTCAGCAGAGTTTCACCGATGTTATCGTCTAGGCTGCTAAAGATGCAGCACATAGTGGGTCAATATGCAGGCCCGCGGTGAGTTAAATAGCTGTAGGAATCGTCAGCTCAAACGCATATCTGATTCAATCTCTCCAAAAAGCCACTATTGACCTTTGTTAGTACCATATTCGACCGTGATACTTCGCAATGAACTCAGCTGGACTCCTTTTTCTTCTTGCTAGAGCTCTTGCTAGCCCTCTTGACCCGAAGTTCGCAAGCACCGGGGGCGTGGACATTTTCACTTCATGTTTCCCTGGGCGTGGGTATGTGTTGCCCCTCCCCACGATCTCAACACTATCTGAGCTACTTCACACAGGATGATGAACAATGACGGCTTTGCGGCCCGAGATCAGCTACTGGACGCGATTCCAAGCGATGGAGTCCAGCTTGCTGAGATGGGCTGCTTCTACAAGCGGGTCAATACCGCGGTTCTTTCGATCTGCAACTGGACCAACTCTACGCGTGTAGTGAACGTAGAAGAGGCGGAATTGGCGTTGATGGCTCTTGTCGATCAATGTCGGAGTGGATCTTTTGCCGGGCAACATCGCGCTAATGGCGTTGCGTACGCCGCGTACGGTGCGATGGCCGGCCAGTACATCCGTTCCGCTAGTAGCGCGAATAGCCAGAAGTACAGTCGACGTGATCGCTTGGATGGCTGCAATGACATCGGCTGGAATGGCGTTGAACATTTCAATTGCGACAAGCCAAAAGACCGTACCACTGGTGCGGATGGCAATTGCCCTGGCCACAGTGATCCAAAGAATCGATGTACTGCTTACTGTGAAGTGAAGCGGACCGGTTCTCTAGGTCCTGAGCAACTGGTTCCAGGTAGGATCATTCAACGAATCCTTCGTATGAGAATAGTAATAACCATACTGTATCGCAGGTGAAGCCGGTCATATATCTCCAAAGGGACAGGCGCAGAATATCGCGCATGGGACAGAAATATCCATCACGCATGGATTCTCTGTGGGACTCGGTGGATCGTATCAGGAGGCTGTCTCGGCTGGTGTGTCATACCAGTGTAAGCATCCTGCTCATCACAGAATCACCTGCATCAACTCAAATACTCTCAGTCTCTGTCACACATACCAAGAGCACAACAGTTGAGTACCAGGGAGTCCAAGATCCACCTCATCGTGCTCGCTGGGTGTATTGGGCCCGCTTCGTCGATACGTGTGGCGATCTCTCCGAGAGGGAGTTGCACAAACCGGAGAGCCCCACCTATCCTGTTTCACTACCACCAGTGTGCCGCGGCGAGGTCAAGACTACGCACAATTTCTGCGCCATGTCGCCTATGCTTGATAATCAAGGCCAACCAATACTACTGTTTGCGCAACAGTACGTCGATGATGGGAGTGAAGTATTGCCAATGGAAGAACAGCCTGTGAGTTATCAGGATGCGTGTGTGAATGCAGGTAGCAGCCATGTGAAAGACCCCGACGGCGATGGACAGGACGAGTGCCTCACGGATCTTTGATTCCTTCAGCTCCATTTCAGAGTGTGTTGTCTGGTGATTGCGCGTCTGGAATTCGAAGTTTGTATAAGATTTGTTTAGGCAATATCTAAGGACTTTCCTATGATGCTCAAGTTTGTTGGACTGCGCATCATTTTGACGACGAGTAGTTCAAATTGATTTCCTTTCTCCACACCTTACTTGTATTGTCCGCATCTCCACGGCAGCCACAACAGGCTGGTCGGGCCGACTTCGCTCGACTGTGATAACTTGTGCGCAGGCTGAGGCATGTGGCTGGGCCCATGCGTGTGAGCTAGACTCCGACCAGTCCCATAGCGTTGATCTAACAAGGATAGCTACCTACACACCTCGAAAATGTCACATGATGACGCGTCGTGGGGTCGCATGTTGCTCGCGTGGACCCTGGGCTTGGCAGGGGTAACGTCATCATTTCATACCAACCTACTGCCGACAACCTTTGACTTACACCGCCTGTGCAACCCATCTCTCTCCGGCCAGTCGTTTGCAGTCAACACGCAGCTAGGCTGCCACTAGGCTCCCACCGCATCCTCGCGCTGTTCCTTCACTTTGCGCACGGCATCGCTAACATCAACAAACACCACGATGTCGCTGGTTTTCCGCAACACTACAACCACTCCGCCCATGAATCGAAGGCGTGCGCGAGACCAGGAAGAGACGCTCGAAGACGAGCCCGGCCCTTCAAAGCGCCAGATTCTCAGGTATTGCAGTGTGCTCCCCGCAAAGTATGCATGAGACTAACCTTCACCACAGCTCTCCTTCCAGCTCACCCCAAGACATCAATACGCCTTTATTATCAGAACGATCTTCTCCAACTCCAATCCCCTCGCTTGCCTGCGATCAAGACGACCATCTCCAAGATAACACGCTCTCCGTCGTAAGTAGCGCATGCACGGAGCTGCACACCCCCTCCTCTTCAGGAGCGTCATCGCCATCTTCCTCACTTCGTGAGGGCGATCTCGAGGATCTAGAAGACAACGCCCTCCAGTTCGACAACGCAATGTCGCCGGAAGAGATACGGGACATACTGAAGCAGTACAATGTCTTTTACGACAAGAAGAAACCAATCCCGCAGCCGCTCCAGATGTTCATCGACAACCTTGGCCTGCCCCGAAATGAAACTTCTCCAAATGCGAGAGCAATTGCAGGTCTATCGTATGAGGCCAGGCAAGAGGGGGAGATGACAATGCGCACGATGATGACCGATCCCTTACTCGGCGTCGCTGATCCCGAAGGGCCGCTGAAGTATGTAGCAAGGGCGCAGGAGCTGAACCTCAAACCGAAATTCAATCCTGAATCCAAAGTCAAAAAGGCAGTTGCAACCAGCTTTCCGCAAGCTAAACCAGATACGGCCTTTGGGTTCCGAAATTCGAACAAGGCCGCTTACGGTGCCGAGCTCGCTTTCACCAAGGATGAGGAAATGTTTCTGGATCGGTATGTATTGATCATCGCGAGCTCCAGTCTGGTATTTTCCATGCTTACATGCCCTAGTAACAAGCTGATGGATGACTCTTACTTCCCATTCTTCACTGCGCAGTGGAAGAGCGAGCTCCGAAGTCAAACGCATGCTCAGGCACTTCCCCAGGGTGCTCGCGATGGGGCCGTCATTATCACACACCTGCGAAGCTTCTTTAAGAATAATGTTGACCACATGGGAGGACTCGTATCTACGAGCCACTTTTCGTGCACCCTCGATGGCAGGTCTTTGATTGTGTGGGTCCATTGGTTTGATGTGGCTCTGGACGAGTTCAGCATGGAGGAAGTGGCAAGTTACTGGCTGGGTAAGGAGTCGGACATGGTCGATTTCAGGCGCTTCTACCGCAACTTTCTTGACTATGTCGTTGGGACTCGGCTTGCTCATATCAAGGGCGTCATTGCGAAATCGCTGGGAGAGCTAGATCCTCCGGACTCTAAGCGTAGACGCCAGGGTTAGGCATGTTCACTCTTACTTTCTGTATGCACTTTAGGAGTTCTGGTTCATTTAGATACCCGGTCAGCGATTGGACTTACTTCCTTTCGTTCTCGATCCCGAATTCGACTTCAGTCTCTCTTGCAGCAGCGCCATCTTTTGCATCTTCCTGCTGCTTGCCCAGCTTGCTCAAACTTTCCAAATACGTCACGTGGAGCACGTGCTAAAGATGCTATACTTGGACTTTCGACGATGAATCTTCGTCCAAAAATTCCTTTCAATTGCGCAGATGACGAGCCCCAAGCAGTGTGGTGGTAGAATTCTTCCGTGCGAATAACGCACAACTTTGGTGGAATACTTCAGGCAAGCCGCTGGCTGGTCGTTCGGCGATATTCGTACCAGCTGGCTTCGAACAGTCACTTCCCAATTGCATAAAGGACTGCACCCGTTGTCAGGGCGATAACGATGCAGATTTATGGAGCCTTGATTGCCCCACCGGTCTTTCGCGATCCGCACTTGATGTGCCCTCCCAGGCAGCCTTCGCCGTGAGCTTCAGCATACTGTGTTCACGAGCAGCCCCGGGAAAAGCCTTTCAACGCTGAGCTCGTAGCTCTCTAATCGCAAAGCCTAGCTCCGCCATTGGACCGCCTCTACCAACCCTTTGCGAGCCTCGCGTCCGCCATGACCCCACGTAAGAGACAGATCAAATCCAACCCTGGAGAACACATCGGCAATTTGACACATTTTCGGAATCCTATCACGGGCGTCGACGAGCCGATAAATCCTCATGCCGCTAAAATTAATGAATTGATATGGCACACGGAACAGGAAAGAATGAGGAAGAGATGGGAGGCCGCGCAACAGCAGAAAACTCCAAAGAGCAAGAAGATCGCCCAGGTCCTGGACAACAATGAAGAAGAAGAAGAGTTGGAGTACATCAAGAGCGAGAGGAGGACCAATATCCCGGGTGCCCAGGATGTTGAGGCTATAGCAAGTCGTCTCAACGACGATTCGACAACCAAAAAGGGGGGCGGCAGCGAGGTTGGCTTGGATTTCGAGCCTTCTGACTCCAATGCAACATTGCAGTCCTCAGACGGCGAAGACCTTTTACATGATGCAGAGGAAGTGCTTGATAGCCACGAAGACGACGTTCGAGACGGGTTTGTTGTTGGCGACAAGGAGGAGATGGACGAGACGCCCTTGCATGTACCCGCGGCCGCAACCGAGAAAGGGTCCAAGCGCAACATCTTCACCGACACCGATGATGGAGACGAAGCTAGCATTCTGGACACACCTCGAGCAGCATTGTTCAAGGCCATAAGGTCTGCAAAAGATAAATCGAGTCGCGAACTACAGCGTGACATTGCTGTTGCCCGCGGTGGGTCCAAGCAGTCTGGGAAACGCAAAATTACAGTCACGGAGAGCATCTCAGTCACGAAGAAACGTCGTTCAACTTCGACTATTCTAGGCACGTCGGTTTTGTGTGTTGCCTGAGTCTTCGATTTGCTAACGTATGCTAAAGACGAACGGCCGGCTACCAAGGGAAGTGCAACATCAAAATCCCTGTCCTCCAATCCCGATACATCTGGAACAAAGAAACGTATTCTATTCATCGAGATCGATGATGACAGGTAGAGACCTTCAGCAACATTCAGCATCTACGATGATGCAGCCATGACTGGAGTGGTATCAGTACTACAACGTTCAATATCCTATATCTCGTTACTCCGTAGGCACAGCGATGATCTTACGGTAAAGGGCTTATTCAGACACTACTAATATTGCGGGTTGGTTCTCCCAAGGCAATAGCGTGCGTGGGGTGGATCAGCTGCAACGCGTCCTGCAGGTTACGAATCCTGGGCCTCAGTTGGTTGAGGAGATGCTCTCTGAGGACAGCGCCATGCTCGTATTTGTCAACGAGTTGAGAGGAGCATTTGGTTTGTCTGCAACAGCTAGACTCAGATGTTGTAGTCGATCTTTCGTTTCCTGGATGACACGGATTGCGGCATCGAATTTATTGAGCGATGCCTGGAGGGATCGATCAAGTTCGGTGAGATCCTATGTCGCTAGTTATTAGGCAACAGAAGGGGCATATTTATTCCTGGGTACGTACAGGTAGATCGTATGTATCAGTGAATGAAGTCAATGACTCTTGACACTTGGCAACTAGACGGTGCACTCTGATATCGTAGTCTGTAGCTCCTTGCAAAACCTCCAGAGATTGATATATGTGAGCGCGAATCATCAGGGATATTTGTGCGAGTGTCATATGTTGTGCGTGCGCGTTGTTGGTTACTTGACTGTTCATTTTCGCGGTTAACCTGATGTCGAGAATTCAGATTGATATCTGAATACTTTTGATCGGGGTTGGGAACGTCTCTCAGTGTCTTGAGAAGATTGCCACCTGTTTCTTGTAGCCACAAAGCACTTCTTGTCTAGCTTTCCTCACAATCAAGCGATGAAGCTAAAGGAAACATCAGAAGTGTTTTTGGAAGCTTCTGGTGGTAACGAGTCCGAGCTTGGACTCCGGGTCATTATCGCCGTCCACTCTACCCCGTACGACGCGTTGCCTGGGCATGTGGCACGTCGATTTAGGACGCCGCCGATGACTCCTGCATTCTCCATGTGTATCATCTACCTAACCCTCGTCGAAGACTCCTACATGAGCGCCTTGTCATACCAATCGTCCCGCGCCCACGGTGCCCATCGTTTGACTGCACAAGCACCGATGTATACTGACAGACTCGATATTTGCGCCTGCCACCTAGCAATACATCTCCCGCGCTGTAGTCTGTATACGCCATGCTCTCGTTTGATTGGGGATGTTCGCGGGATGACGGATTGATTGAGTTTGGCGCTGTGGACTGATCAATACAGCGACTCGTCAGGGCCGGGGGGCTCGGGTGGCTGGCATTGGCGCTGGCGATGTAATGCGGATGGGCGTTGAGTAGGGTTCGGCGGTTGTGGTGTGGTTGAAGAGGGGAGACCTGCAGTCTGGCTAGCTGGCGAAACGCGGGGTACCGGCAGCTCTTCCTTCACATCGAACTAGGCACAAGCATCCTTGACGCTATTTCCGGACTTCTCTACTAGAGTGTATCGCAAGGAACAGTGTTGTCAACATTCACCGCGACCAGGACGATATTGACCTCAAGATGTCGAGGGAAAGGCTAACCTAGGAGAGCCTTGGAGTATTGCGATGCCGCTGGTCTTAAGGTTTACTCGAAACTGATGATGATTGGAATACTAACATGTCAGGTAGGTGTGGGAGACAGGAGCACATGGACATACTAGCGTGTCTGGAGCAAGTTCTCCATCTCTCAGTCAGCTCCAGTCACCCAACTTCCAAGCTATCCTGCAGGTACAACACCGTACTAAAGTCCGCAGGCTATAATGTCAAGTTCTGTCTGCAGCTTTGTCACCAATCCTTTTGAACAGCACCTCCAACATCGGGAACAGCAAACCCCCAGCATGCGTTATCGTCCATACCAAGCTCCGACTCTTGTCTCTGATCCTTCCAGCCAATCTTTCGATGTTCAAGAAGAGCAATTCATCAGAACTCATTGTGACCCGTATCAACGTCCGCGCACCGTCTCTAATCCTTGGGCACAATGGATGGAGGATCAGGAACAGCATTCACTTGGAATACAACATGCTTCTTATCAGCGCTCGAACACGGTGCCTCTGTAGTAGTCATGATGTTGCATACTGGTATAGAGCTTGGGGACAACTCTAGCGGTGTTGCATGCAAAGGAATGTTTGATGGGCGATGAGGTTAGAATCGGGGGTGCAGATACCGTGTTCGAACACAACTAGTAGGAGTGCTTTAGATGGTTAGATGTAGTCGCATTTTTATAGTAATTGAATGTTGAAGTGCTCCTAATCAGAAGCAACTCATGATCAGGAGCACTTCAAACCTAGTTCACTGTAAAGGTGGGCGCTTACTTAGCGATCCATGGTGCTCCTGTAGGACTAAACTAAGACATTCATATAGATTTTTTTTCCTATCGTATTACGAGTGCTGAAGCCCTGTACCCGTTTGATCGAGGTCCTACCCGTGCAGTTTTGAGACGCTAAAGTGCTCCTGGAAAGTAATCTACAACCCGACACTGAGGGCCTTGAGCGGCGCAGCGCGATCCAGCCAGCTGCATAGTAACGCACTATTCAGCTCAACGATGATCTCGTCAGGCATGTCGTCGCAGAGGCTGTTTGGCGCGAGGTCTCGGACTGATATTCGGAATCTGAAACCTTCGTTCATATTTCCACCTGCATCACGGACGACCTAGCAAACTTAGCCTTGTCAACAGTAGATAGTTTCATCATATAACGAACCTTGTCGAACATCAGGCGGGCCTTCCGCGTCTGCCCGGCCCAAGGCGCCTTATAAGCCAGCAGTCCGAATTCTGATCCTGACGGGTGCACATCCTTATCGTAGTCAACATTCAAGCCCATTGCAAGCCTGCACTCACCCCTACTGCCTAGGATCCATTGTATGCACCTCTCTTCAAGGCCTTTGAGACGCGGCGACCACGACATCTCACTGACAAATGCGGGACGCGGATCACCATAACCGCTCACGTTCATGTGCCAGGCCACATCAGGCTTCCGAATCCCCTTATAGCCGTTGATATTAAGTTGATAGTTGTGTCCCGTCGTAGTGATTACTTTGGCTACGGCTGCCTTTAATCTGGCATCGTTGTAGACTTCTGGATGCCTCAAAAGGATGTCGCGCAGTGGCTGGTGGATCTGCTCGTTGGCGCCTCCGACTAAGACTACGTGAATCGTTTTAGGCATGATAAGACGGACCTCACAGGTTGAATAGTGGTATTCGCTCCTCTCCCTGCCACGTGTAGTACGTTAGCTCTTCATAAGCGACAAGATAGGAAAGTAGATACATCAGAACGACAAGCGGAAACTCACCTAACACTATCGTATTCCGAGTCGGCGCAAAGATAGGATTGCAACGTTTGAAACTCTGTCGCAGGGAGGGGGATGTAAAGAAGGCGAGTCTCGTGGAGTTGCTTGCGAAGAGGGCCCGTCTTGAGAGACTGGTATTAGATGCCTAACGCGCTCAAGGTTGCGCGAGCATCTTGGGGTCGTTTGCGCTGGTGGAGCTCTTCGTCTTGACCGCCTGGGTGGGCATGTGCGTGGTTCTCTTCCTCTTTCCCTCGACTCGCTTCAGCGCTACCCTCTTCTTCGTTTGTATCGGTCGAAGTTTCATAGCGGCGGTCGTGTGGACAGCACCGCAGGCGCGCACGTCTTTGGTGAAACTCACACAGAGTCTGGGCAGGGACGAAGTCGTGGAGGACTGCTCTGCATTCGTGGGTTGCGGAGGGTTCCTGATCGAGATTGATATTGGTATTGAGTTCGAGGCGTCGAAGCTATGTCCACGTCGAGTACAGCACTCTTTGCACACACATACTGAACTTTCTAAATTGTATTACAGCTATCAAAGAGCTGCCTACTTAGTTAGATTAAAAACTACGCAAAGTTTATATCTATTATTATATTCTACGTATCTTATAGTTTAATTTAACTTAGTACTATCTTAATTTTCTTCCTACTTATTAATTCGCGTATCTAGTTAAACACCTATAATAGCCCTAAAAAATTATTCTTATATATATATAGCTTAGCTTTAATTATTTTAAAAATCTTTTTTTTTTTTTCTTTTATAAAAGTAGCGAGCTAGCTAAAGTAAATATAATTATTAATTATAAAAGTTAAGTTTTTATACTTTATCTTTACTTTTTTAATATAGTATATTTTATAAAAAAGTACTTATACTACTTTAAGTAGTAGTTTTATAAATATTAAATAAATTTAAAATTTTATATTACTAGTATAGTACTTACTAAGTAATACTACTTTAAGTAGTAGTAACTTAAACTTTAAATTTTTTTTATTATAGCTTTTTAAAAAACTTTTTATTATTTTTATAATTATAGTAGTAGCTTATATAACTTTAATACTATAAAAGTATAAAAAGTATTTTTTTTAAAAAAGCTTATAAAAGTTTTTTTATTAAAGAAAAAGGTTATAGGGCTACTTTATAAATTTATTTTTTATTATATTTATAATAACTATTTAGCTAATTTTTAATAAAAAATTAATAAAAAGTTAAAAGTATATAAATTTTAATAAAAGCTTAATAAATAAGTAATAAATAAAAGTAAGTAAAAAATAAGTATTAATAAATTAACTATAAGAGATAGAAATTTAAAGTAACTTAAATAAATAAATTAATAAAAATTTACTTAATAAACTATTAATAGGTTTATTAATAAACTATAGTTATAAATAGCTATTTAGTCTTTTACTATTATAAAATATTATTAATATTATTAAAAGAGACTATAGTTACGCCTTTTTAATTTAGTTTAATAGAGAGACTACAGTTTAACTAGTTAAGCTAACTTTAATATTCTTCTATGTCCACGTCGCGTATTCCTAGGTAGGTAGTTGCACGGAAATCGCGTGGCGCGCCGCTCACGTGGCACAGTCCCCACTACCCTTTAGCGGACCTGTAGACTTCCCGGTCTCTCTTCACGAGCCAGTTACACCGTCTCGCAGCTGGAGGAACAATGGTTGGGCTCTCCGAGGGCTTCCAGCGTGGCAAGTACAGAGAGCTCGATCTCTGGAACGCACTCTCACTCAGCATCGATACGTACATCACTTGGCCTTTGTTCAAGAGCCAATTCCGAAGAGTGTCACTCGCATTTCACCCCGATTCCTTCGTTTTCAAAGCCTCTGGCGGTCCACCACCTGGCACCTCGTTCACAATGCTCTCGAATCTACGCGATGATCTCGAGAGAGAAGACGATATCAAAAGGAGCAGGCTTCTCGCTGAAGCATACGAGCGCCGCGCTTTTCGGCACGTCCGGACATGGTGGTACGAAACCCACAAAGCTCGTGTAGTGCCCAGCGAAGCCAAGGAGCAGCAGAGCAGCAGCGATTTGCCATCTCAACCACGTTCGAGGATGGACGAATCGCGCGCGCGTACCTCTGCACTTTTCGACAATGCACTTCGAGCGAAGAAATCCCTGTACGGCAACTATATCAGCAGTCCATTCCCACAATTCAATGCGGGTCGATACACTCCATCTTCTTCGCGACCGCAGAGTAGTTCTTCTACGTTCAGCACGAAGGGCAAATCTGCTACTCATGGGAGTGCTTCGCAAGGCCAACAGACGTACCGTTCATCGTCTTATACGTTCTCCGCAAGTGGCGACGAGCGTGCCCAAAGGGCCCCGACACCATCACGTTTCGGTGTCCCGCCGACGAGAACTGCGTCTAGCAATTCATCATCATCGGTGTTCACGTCAACAGATGTGCATTCAAGGCCGACAGGAGCTCCACCTCGGGATTCCACCCACAATGAGCATCCTTTAGCACCAACACTAGACACATCTGCGTCATCTGTTCACTGCCATAGCGCGAAACATACAACGCCACTCCGTCCTACGACCAGCAGTGCGCCGCTTCCTGAGTTCGCTGACCACGCAGAACGATCGAGGCCATATAGCTGGGTCAGAGGTTCCCAGACTGATCTCCGCGAGGAGAAGGGTAAAAGTCAAATTGGTGAAGCGAAGCGATTCAACACAGTGCACTCGGATGCCTCTGGCTTGGGCAGCGTCTCCTCGCGCCCCGGAGATTCAGTTACTGCAGGCCACTCTGCTAGTGAAGAGACCGACGCCGCAGGCTTGGACACTGGAGATTTTGGATTTGGCAAGAAAGACCCACGTTGGGTCGAAAATATCTTCACCAAGCATTGCGAAGCAGAGAAGGCGCAGTCGGCAGCTCCTAGCACTAAGCTGCCAGGGCGGTCTCTGGATCCACATCACAAAGGAGCTTCCTCTGCTGTATCACAAGCGACTTCTAATGTCGAGCCCAGCGAACATATCCCGCATCTAAGCGTCGAAATACAAACAACCGTAAAAAGGCATCCACCCGGCTCACCCGATCTGAAGCCCATGTCTTCGGGCACAACGCAACACCACAGTCCGCCTTGTCATACCAGCGTCGATACCAGAACCGGTAGACCAACCATGACACCGGAGCCGGTAGTGGCTGACAAGATGGAGCCCACCTCGAGTGGGAAGCGGCGTAGATTCATGTCTCCAGAAGATCCTGACCGGCCGCGTGGCCCTCGGCTCCGTCTGAGCAAGCAGTCGCGTCTCCCAGTCCGTATCCCAAAGGTTCGAAACCTCAAAGAGGGCACGCAAAATGAACCCATCTATCTTGAGTCTGATGACGATCAAGATGTTATGAATCGCTTCAACGTTACCAAACCTGATATGGGCTCCAATCAACCAGTACGCCCCGAATCGATCGGAACTCGAGAGAAGCCTGTGCTCCTAGACTCTGACGAGGAAGCTGATATCAGTGGTCTTAGCTCGCGGTTCGAGAGGCTGTCTAGTAACCCTGCGCAACCATATCCGAGAGTGACCAATGCGTCCTCAACTGCAAGCTCCGCGTCTGTACCACTCACTCCCGCCCGAGCAACAAGCTCTGCCAACACACTCCGCGATAGCATTCCCAGTCAGCCTTTCGCTCCGCTTTATCCCGCTCGAGGAACTCCAGGACCCCATTCCCCCGATACATTCCGCTACAATCTTCCTGTCAGAGAGCTCCTCCGCCTCTCGCGCAGCCGTCGCACAAACACGGTCAAGAACACCATCATGGCCGTGGTGCGCACCCGTACGCAGCCTGTCGAATCGTCGTATGCGGAATACATCGTCATGGGCTCAGTGCCGGTCCTGACAAGAAACATTTCCATGAGCTTTCGTGTGCACGCTGTTGATGTCGAGGGCAGGCAGCTGCCGGCTTGGTCTGATAACAGCAACACCTCTATCAGGTCTCAGGACATCGCTCGGCTAGGCTACTGGCTTGCACCATTTGAGACTATGTCGCTTGACGAAAGGAAGGCGTTTTTGGTGGGGTTGAGGGATGGTGGGAGGGTGTTGCCTTCGGGCTATTAGGCGTGTGGACATTGGGCGCATGGCTTAGGCTAGGTCCTGCAAGATAAGCGATGAGCGTTCACCTTAATAGATAAGAGCGTATACTCTATGTAATGTTGCTGTGGGTAAGTGGTATTAATAAGATTTCGGTTGAGTAATCTACTTTAAGTTTAACCTATAAGACTATAAAAATTTAGCTTTGCTAGGATGTACATCCTCCAGTAGCTTGAGAGCTTGGAACGAATAATAGAGGAGGTAGCTAAATGAAGTCTTGAGTACTGAGATTGTTCTACTCGTAGCAGGTTCCTTGTGAAAGGACCATCCAGCCAAACGCTTCATCATATGCTATGAAGATGAAGTCCTTGCCAATTTTCCCCTGGTACATCGAGATCCATTTATACCAACTGCCGTAGATCCCAAGGAGGAGAAGGTGCTACGATATCTGCGTAAAAAAGGAAAATAAGTCGCATGAGTATGTAAAGAACACATTGAAACCATATTAGCACCGGAGGGGAAGCGAGCTGACGAAGCGGGTAGTGGTATTACGGCTTCAGTAAGCCTCAAGGGCATTCAATCACCGAAGCGACACTGAAGTTTTTAGTGTTCCCTTGTCTAGCTATACTACGGTTCATATAAGGGGCTACATAGCTCAACTTATATAGAACACTTAGCGGCATAGAAAAATATCGTTACTTCCCTAATTAAAGGAAGACCCGTTTCGCTTTATCTTTGCTATAAGACAGGCTAAGACCGCTTGAAGCGCCTCTATTAGCCGCACCGAAACATGTAAACGACTACCAAAGTACCTGCTTTAATATATCAGGCTAAAAGGATTGAACGATCTAAGCATGTCATCCTCCACTTCGCCTTTTAAACGGCTACAAGAACCGCTTCTTGCAAAATCTTAAAAGCAGTAGTTGCTTCGTAACTTTAGATTCCTCGATAGACCTGCGATTACTTGTAACGGTAAGGGCTGAAGTTAGAGATAGCCTTTGGTCGCGCGCGCAGTGCCCTCGGCCGGACAGCACGACTGCGCGTTGCTTTCCATGCATGAGTTGCTCAAAACGAAGTAGATAGGAGAATACAAACAAGGTTACCAACTAGGTACCTTACTCCATAGTATAAAAGCTTTATCAGCCAGCTTCGACCCCATTTCGTAAACTACCAATCAAGCCACTTGTACAAACTACGATAAGAAGGCTAATAGAAAATAAAGATGAGGAATGAATCTGAACGTAAAAGCTCAGTACTTTCAAAGACTAGTAATAGAGTAACATTATGCCCTTTTAGTCTTAGAAAAAACAGAAAAAACGGAAGAAAAAAATTAGAGTAAAATTACCAGTTGGCTGGTAAGATGGTCTAGGCTAAATAAAGAGAAGCGTCACAGTTCGCAATGCAATCGATGCATGGAAACCAGCACGTCAACGGGGGTAATCCCCTGTCCACATTTATATCGGAGATTCAAGGATCACCACATGATATCCCTTATTGTTCTACTCCATAGCCATACTCAGTGGCTTCTTGCACTTGGCTGCGGCCCGGGTGCAATTTGACAGTATCTCGAGTTCCACATCCCTCCATTCCACCCCGAAGACATCAGGACTGGGACAGCAATCGATGGGTGTTGGGCCTCAGCGACGAGGAAGGGGGTCCGTGGTCTAAGCATAGGTCAGCGAATGTAATGACTAGGTGTTGACGAACTATGAGAGATATAGAAAGGAGAGAGGGGATCTAGACGCGAAGGCAGGGAAACGAACACATGTATATATATATCAGAGCTGCGACATACCTATCCTGTCCCCGATCGTGTGGTGAAGCGATAGTCGGAGACCGAGACTCAAGGATCGCTGATATCGTCATGACACCTCCAGCACTTTCTGGCACCGGAGCCGGACTCGTGGGCCTTCTTTCAGCGTCTCTCATTTCGTTCAGTTGCTCGTTCATGCTGGCCGCCAGAGTCGCAAAAGCTTGCAATGTATGTCGCAATGAAGAGTTCTCTTCCGTCAAAGTGGTGATTCTGCGTTGCTGGTCTAGGACGACGGCCTGGAGTTTCCTATTTGCCGCGATGGAAGTGTTGTGGTGGCCCATGTTGCGAAGTCGGGGAGGGCTTGGATGCGCTGAGTGATGTTTGTCAGATCGAAGCTTTGCTCGAGGTGGATGTCGTGGGCGACCAGGCTTCATCTGTGTACGCTTCGGTTACTAACTAGGGTGAAGTGGGCTTCGTAACATCAGAAGCCATGATGAGCTACATCTTATATCCATGGTAGATACTTTTTGGGCTGATTTGTTTGTTGAAGGAGGCCTTGCGGCGTGGATTAAGCCTTGCGCCTTTTTCATATACGCTGGAGTCCGCGGCGAAGATGGAAGTGTGAGAAGTCTGTGTGTCGCAGGCGGCGTTGACTCGGTAGCGGATCTTTATCGTTCCGTTCATTGAACAGGCACATCTTTCGTAACATCGAATAAAAAGGGTTTGAGGCCGTCTATGGCGCCAATCGCCAAAGCCCCAGTTGGGTTATTTCCCCTCTCGCACCGTTTTTGCCCCAGAATTTTGCCTTGCTGTGCCGCATTAAGCGCTGTGTCTTGGGCTCATCAGTCTGCTAGCTGCACAGGGGTTCACAGTTGGTGCACTCGATCTATTTCTGAGCCACGATGAACCCAAACGCGCCACCATTCTCCTTGTCGCACAGATGTCTGTCTTGTAGTGACCAGCATCGAGGGCGCAGGCGCCCAAGGACGAAGCCCCTCTCGTGCTGTGCCCCTTTGAAAAGCCGAGGCTCGAACAGACTGCGCAATTGACCCCAATCACTAACCTGGCCCTGCTGAACCGGCTTCAAAGCGGTCTATCAAGGAGGAAGTGAAGTAATCACGTCGATTAAATGTAATCGTCGAGACACCAGCGCTGATCTCGCAATCGTTGCATCTTTGTAGCCGAATCGATTAGTCTGAGCCTTCGACTTCATGTAGAGCTTTGGTCGATGTTACTGAGGCGGTATCGCATGCTTATCGGCCAGCTGTACGCATTGCTAGAGAGTTGCTCCTCGGATGGGCCGACCGATCGATGCTGTCAGGAAATGGTTTCGCCCTTCCCGGTTCTAAGCATCAGACCTCAGACTCATTGGTAAGCCTCGGTGAGCCTGGCTTCTTCTTTGAGCACAACTGGTTGGTAAGAGCGTGCCACCAACAGTGAAAGTTCACCCCTGAGCACATGCCATGCGAATGATTGGAGGTTGGCTGCCTGTTGTAACTCCAAGGGAGCAGCAAATGCAGCGTGGTCGGGCGCTTCCGCCACGTTCGTTTTAGAGAAGGATCGCGCTCATGGAGTTTCTCCACAGTTGGCAATAATCGACATTTGTCTCAACTTCCTTCGCGCATCGATGGGAGCTGGTCGTGATATGAGGCTGTGCAGGGCCGGATCCAGATGCGTTTGAAGACCGCAAAGACTTTTTTGGTGTTGCAGAATGGTACGCAGCCGCGACACAACCGCCCGTATCCAGCTGAATCTGCACCGAATCCATATCCGGCGCGTGTTTAAGCTCACGATCAAGCCCGGAAAGAAATTGCGTTCGGTAGAGCCCCACGACACGAGTATCTAATAGTAATATCTCGGACATCCCCAAGGACCAAAATGGAGGTCATGTCCACTTCGAAACCAGCAATACGGCAATGGGCTGCATGGAAAATTGGCCTCCCGACTTGCCTCGACATGGAACAGGTGTCGAGCCTGCAGCCCTAGGAGATAGCCACATATCCGCGTGCGCGAACGGGCTAGCAGGAGATCCCGAATATGGTAGCGCATTTCCGGAACTAGATGAACCGGCCATCCGCACGGGGTCTTGGTCGCAATTTTGGCACTATTGTTGCTTGCGCTCTGATTTCGAAATAACCCGCGTTTTCTCGATAAAACTTGATGGAATGTGAAACAGGTGTGGCGGGGTATTTTGGACTCCTAGCATAAATGAGCGCTTGAAGTTGCCCCCGTCGCCATCGGTTCTACGTCGCGAGCCTGTCGCTGCAACAACGCCTGCTTCCCGCCATTCTCCTGCATCTTGCATCTCCTGCATCTTTGATGGCGTCGCCTTCGCCACTCATCAGCGCCCTGCCACCGTCTGTTGTGCCTGACGCCATCGTCAGCCTATCGCTGGAGCAATGCCTGCTTTCCGCCGTTGTTCTGCATCTTATCCAAGTCCTGTATGTTGACTGCAGATCCGTCCATAGCAAGCGGCTGTGGTTACTCTCGAAGGCCATGGTGCTTTGGAGAGTACCTAGATGGTACAGCCCAGGCACAGTCACCTGGGAGCCGTGTGAAACGCCCTATCAACTTCAATGGGCTCTTAATTACTGCTCCAAAGGCTAAAGGTTGAAGGCTTTCTCGTGGAAGGTCTACAGCACTGCTTTATCGACGAGAAATAGCCGGCTCCGGTGAGTTTTTCACCATGTTCATAGGAAAAGCAATCTCATATTGCAATATCAAGAGCTGGGACCACATGACTTCCGACATTATTTGAACGCGACGTTCCAACCATTACTAACTACACTTTTCGTCATCGTGATCGTCTTACAGTATTAGCTAATGCAGTCACCCATTGACTAACCCGTACCTCCGGTTCAGTCTAGCGTGGAGCCAAACTTTATAGTACTCGATTCCACCAGTGAATACAATGATGGTATGGGTGCATGTGTTTCGTCAGGTAAACTCTCATATCTGCAAATTCCTAGATAGATACCTACGAGACGAGGAGAAGAGTGCCGAAGACCAGAGCTGCAGTAGCAAGCGACCAAAGACGCTACCAGATGACGAATACAGTGAATAACTAAGTCAGCGTACTGCTGCCCCGTATCCTTCATTGTATCAGCAGTAAACCAGAGCCATGAGATCGAAACCAAGTATGGGGATCCCACTACCACTCCAAGAATCGCTATGGCGACCTTCCTAGAAAATGATCGTCGACATCCACCTAAGAATCAGGAGCACATGAGCAACCAGTCGCCAGAGCTTAGTTTGAATGCATGGCCATCTCAAGAGACTCCCGTTCGCCGTCCTGACAACGACACTAGCTGGCGAGGAAAGACGGTATATGAGCAACGGGACAAGGAGGAGCAATGCCGGATTATCATGTTGAATGCTTTCAAGATTGACTGGGAGTTGAGTGCGCGAAAGTTGGATCGAGAAGGTGACGGAGAAGACGACACTTGTAATTTCGATGACTGGCGTGATTGCTTCGTGAAGCGTAGTAAAGAGATCTATAGTGGGTCGCATATTTTCCGAGTCCTGTCGCAAGGAGAAGAATAGCGCGCAATGTCGATTTTCAGATTGATTGGGAACTTGAAATAGCCTCTTCGGTCTTCACGTTGGGTTGGTGTAGGGCTTTGGAGGTGGCGATATAGATGGGGAGGAGGCACGAATTGGAAAGAATGGCACGAGTGTGCGGGAAAGGCGGGACAACTGAAAAGACACGCGCTCTTCAAGTTTATTAGGTGCCGCCGGGTGCAGTACTGATCGTATGAGGTGGTTGAAGGAATCCAAGAACTATGGTCAAGTCGAATTCGAGGACGAGGGACTGAAGTTAGGCGCCGATGGAGAGTCAACTGAAAGAGGAGGTCAAGTTTCCGGTTGCTGTCGACATAAAAGGAGACCACGACCCAGAACACGAGACGACGCATCGTTCTTCTTCGTTCTCCCTTTGGAACTGGGCCACATGCACCTGTCATCTGTCACCTGTAGGACCATCGGCATATGCAGAGCGACGATACATAGCACCAGGGCATTGGTGGCGCAAGCAGTTGAAGCGCGGAGTCGAACCGGCTGCATGCGACCGTCTGTACCCCGACCAACTATCGACTCGGTTATTTGCATCGCTCTCGAGCTCTGTTCACAGTGAAAATAGCTCTAGGCATCATGAATTCGGGATTATGTGATGATCGTGTAACGTTACTACCAAACGAGCAGAACTCTTGGTCGCAGCAACGTAAACTAAGAGATACGTCGCCTCAATAACCACGTAGAAGAGAGAGCCCCCGGAGTTAACTTTCTCCTTCTTTTCTTCGGCCGGAGCTCGCACTTCAGTCAGAATCTGACGTCAGTTAACTTTCAGCCAATCGATTCGAACCAAGCTGTAGTTGAAGACACCCACAGCAGGCAAGTGTCGTGCTGCAGCTCGATATGAGGATCCAACTTGTGGACCTCCGCAGGCATGTTTGGGGAAATACCGCCTGAACGTCCAGACAAGGTTGGGAACAACGGGGATACACTCGAAGATGAATTGATTGGGCTCATTAATCGGGCATACATTGTGGTGTAATACCAGGGCTATACCCGTCTTAGCAGGGGCCGAAATGCACTTGGGTAGATTTCCGTCTACGTTCTTCGACACTTTCAACAACTCAGTTCTTACCCAGCAAGTTTTAGAATGCCTATCGAGTGCGGATCGAGTAGCTAATCCCCTCCTAATTATTCCACAACGAGTTTGTGCATGGCAGCTATGTCAGGGAGAGCGCGTCTGGCTTGGAGGGAAAGCACGATCAGAAGAAGGAAGATGAAGAGAGGCACGACGAGCGGGAGGATCTTTGATGAGGGTTCTACCTGAAAGAGAAAAGAGATATCTCTTCCCCGCTTCGATCCAGTGGGGATACCGCCACCATCAAATGATCATACCTTTGACTAGGAGGACTTACAAGACTTGGAACTGCACAAGTAGGATGTTGAGAGGCACAATCTTGGTATTAGCCTGGAACAATATCAAGGTGATGGAATGGCATTCCTCTTGTCTATACAATGTATACCAGAAGTGAACAACCTTCGAAAACATACACTCAGGAAGAGGTCTAGTGGGAACAGGACTAACTCCAAGATCATTCAAAAACAATGTTGCAATAGAGAAGAAGGTGCCTAGCCTAGGTATGGTATCTCAACTTTGAAGTAGAACCGTCCAGGAGCGATATCGACGGTCCCACGCCGAAGGACAGTTGAATGTACACTAACAATGTTTCTGCATAGAAGGTACACAATACATTGTTTATGCACATATAATCAACATTTTCCAGCGACCCGCCGATACCAAATCGATGCTGTACGCAGCTCCATAGTACCCAATATACCAGATCAGCTATCATGACTACAAGCAACTCAAGTTCCTCAGTAACGACCCAGCTGCAGATGAGTAATCCTCATTCCTTACAGTGGCCTGCCTGCAAGTTCGAGTATGGCGGCGCGCATATGCCGGTCGAAACAGAGTGCGGCCACTACATCGGAAAGTTTTATCTCGAAATGTTGCTCCACGAGTCGCTAGCCAACGCCTATCCCGTATGCCGACAGAGTATGCACCGTGACAATCTTGGGTTCAAGGTAAAACGGTTTGATCGGCGAGTAGGCTTTGCTCCCCAGATACTCGGAGAAGTCGCGCCAAAACTACGCGCTGGCCTGTCCAACGAGCAGATCGAACAGTATGGACTTGCACTCTGGACCCGAATCACGTTAATGAATAGAGGAGTGCAGGATATCTTCGTTGTTCTTGCAGAATGACAATGGCGCTATTATCAGGGATCGAAAATGTTCACTTGTCGAACAGCTCGGACTCCATTCGCGCAGCTCGAACACGATGATCAAGATCGGATTCGGAAAACTACTTGCACAGCTCTTGAATGATTGATCACCGAAGTGGTATATCCTGACTCATGCGATCATCACGTTCTGTACGAGATTTGGCACCGTGTCTTCGTGTCGTTGCGCTTCTCCTATTCCCTGGCTCTCACCAATCGGTTTCTCTCCGCCACCCGCATGTTCGGTGCTATATGCCAGATCATGACAACCCACGAGGTACACTCTTTGAACGATATGGTGTCGGGTGCTCTGCACTTTCGTCAGACAAACAATTTCTGTCATACTTTCAGTTGGGGGACGTGGGAAACGGCTATGCCCCCAATCGCCGTGTACGCACCGACGAATACTATAATCAGCTGATTTCCAATTTTATTTCTGCACATCCAGATCTCTTTTTGTTGAGATGGACCCAGACGAGGTATTGCGGAACTTCACGAGTCTTTTCATCGGAGAGGCATCAGAGGCTTTTCACGAACAGGTCAAAGCCGCGCCGATGTTCGTGTATAGGCATCGTGAATGGCAGGGTTGGCGTTATCCAGCCGCATATTTTGGGTGATAGATCTCATCATATTATTTCCCACACTTTTCTTCCACAGTTAATCTGCGTCAAGAGATGCCATATCAATCATATACTTCGTTTGTTGTGATTGAAATTATTCATACAAACTTCCTGCTTCACATGTTGTAAAACAATAATTTTTGGGCTGTTTTGCATATATAGCGTTCCAAATAATGCGGCTGTGTATTTGTCGAGAAAACATTGTGCGCGGGGAACGTGAATGTACTTCTGTCACACACTCCAGATGAGCAAACAAAGCTTAGCGAGCCAACTTGAATTGCTCGTACTGTGTGCGAGAGTTCGACGAGTGATAAAGGAGCATGAGGCTGCCGAAGATGACGATCTTCGGCTGGACCATTGAAAGAATGGTTCGAGCACTTCTTCATCAGGAGAAGATGAGGTCACTAGGTTAGAAGAGCTACCGAATTACCTTGACGACTTCAATTAGGTCCCATGTAAATAAAGAGCCGGATGCTAATATACGCAACAGCTACCTGCTCAAGCCAGAACCACTTGCTTCTCTTGTAGGCTATTGGTCTTATCTTCTTCTAGGTATACATTGGGATGTCTGATTGAATCGAGTTCTGCTCGCCGCGAATCGGCCACAGCAGCGCCAGCAACATGTTCTTCCCAGACTCTGCCAATATGATTGCCGTATAGCCACTGCATGCTCTGGCCTCCGGGCTGTACGAGTTTATTGCGAACGCGCTCGTCATAGCTGGGATTTTGAAGCCTTTGCAGGTTCAACGCTCGACGCTTTGCTTCGCTGTCAAGGTGTGCATACATCTTCGAATAGTATGGAAGCCTAATGTTGTTGAATAGAGGCAGTGCTTGGTTAACATCATTGTGGCTGAACTTGAGGGCTTGCGCAATCACATAGCCGTCCTCCATTGCGAACCCAGCACCAGAACCAAACGCCCCGGACAACGCATGAGACGAGTCGCCCACGAGCACGATTTTGTTATCCCAGGCTGTAAGATCTGGAAGCTCCGGTCCCGCGAACGCGGCAAACTCTCTCCATGAGCCTTTGGGTACTCTTCGCAATGCCTCACGAATGTCTGGAAGGAACTCAGTGAAGTTCGACTCAATCACCTCATTCGCAACAGGAACTCCCCAAGTCTTTTTGCTCGCACTGTGTACACTGGGATCTTGCCAAGCTCGAGCGGCAATCTCCCAGAGTCCTTCACCAACAGGCGAGAAATACACATGGGTGGTCGGGCCATGCCACCACCCAGTTGTTTGGAAGCTGGGATCCAGATCCTTGACCTCTTCGACAGGCAGCAATGTTCGCCATATAGTAGTGCCTGTAAATTTCAGCTCGTAGCTTTCCCATGCAGAGTCGCGGACAATCGATCGAATCCCATCAGCGCCGACCACGAGGTCCGCTTCCGCAAATGTGTCGTCCGCAAATCTTAATCGCACACCAGCTCTTCCGAGGTCTTGCAGACCAATCAGTTTCTTTTGTAGCTTGATTCGACCCTGGGGAACATGGGACAGCAGCGTGGACTGGAGTGTCGTCCGTTGCGTACGGATAGGTAGCCTCGCGGACGTCTTCGGTTTTTCGAATCGATGCAGCTCTTCACCAGTTCTGCCATTGCTGTCGAATTTGTGAGCTTGCGAGATCCGGAGACAGACAGGGGTGTTCAGCTCACAATTGCAAAACTGTCAGGGTAGTATGGCCGCCTGTCAGTGAGTCGGCAACGCCAAGCAACCCCAGCACATTCCAGCTATTCTCGCCAATGCTGATGCCAGCTCCTACCTCCCGGAGTACCATCGCTTGCTCGTAGACTGTTACATCGATGTTGGGGATTTTGCTCAACGCGATTGCAGTCGCGAGTCCACCTGGTCCGCCACCAACGATGGCGATCCTTAGCAAAGGATATGAACCATGGGAAGCCATCGCGGCGATATGAGCCGGGTGTTTGTAGCAGACAACTCTGAATCGAGCGTTTCGATATATATAGTCGATCAGGTTTCAAGTGTTACCTACCATCGCCTTATCTCTTGCGTCAGAAGCCTAGTGGATGGCGTGCCCACCAAATGAGAAGGAGCGCTTCGCCTCCCCAGCCATCACCACGATCCTACTTAAGTGGGGGAGAATGGGTCGAAATTGGGGATTAGCATACCTCCGGCAATGCACGGCTCGCACGATCCAACTGGTTGCTTGAGCCAAGCCGAACAGCATCGAGGGCAGTTCGGGATTCACGCCACATATCAGCCACAGCTCTCCGCGCTCTGCCTGCCAGATCCTTGGCGAACCAGCGCGCGTTCCACTGGTGGATGTGAACAGCACTGCAAATACCTGGCAATGGACACCGGGATGCAGGTGGCAAATTAAATCGAAGTCCTACCCAATTTCCGCCTTCACGCCGTCCGCACAGCTGCCAAGGACCTGCGAGGCTTTTTCCATGTCATTGTCTCAAAACATCTTGAAGACTTATCCCATATGCTAAAGATTTACATCTGGCCTTCTGAGTGCCTACCAATGGAGTCCTCCTTCAGTATCTGGATCGAAGTTCATGTTGACCGCATCTACGCTAACAGCAGAGACGAGGAAGCGCCCGCGCCTTCAAAAAGGCAACACCCTCTGCCTACCCATTTCTGAGATGTACCCTCCTTTTGGCATCAACGTAGTCTGCATCTTTGCCCGCTGATCGATTTTCATCATCTTCTTCGAGTTTCGTGTACTTTTCCTCGTCATTTGGAAGTAAGGACTCTCCAGGCCAAGGAGGCATTTTACCCAGCATGACAGCATCAGGCAGAAAGTCATCGCCGGAAGAGATATCGTCATCGTACCGCTTTCCAAGTTTTTCATCCTGCTCGGCATCCTCGAGAATCCTGCATAGGTCGCCTGCAGTAAGGATCAACTCGTAGTCGCCGTCTTCTCCAAGTTCGGCCTCAGAAATTGAAGCACGGGCAAAATCTTTGAGACGAATAACAAGACTGGTATCAGCTACAGGACCGTCGCTGTCTCGGAATGGCTGGTGTGGTCAGTAAGAATGATGCAAGTGGTGCATTGTTAGAGTATACATACTTTGCCGTCAAGCACCTTGTAGGCTACCAGTGTGTCATTGTCGATGCGATATCGCCAGCTGGACAGTGTGGCATTCTGTATGTCGATTCCATAGACTACCTGTATGTTTGCACAGGAGTATACAAGGTATTCCCAAGCTTTGACGGCCAATTCCTTGGGGGTTTGTGTGTCGGCAACCTCTATGATAACACCAGGCCTGCGACAGCTCTTGTGCTGGAATAATATGTCAGGTACGTACTTGCACTCTTTCAGCTTGACTGCCCCAGTTGTTTTGTTAAGATTGATCTTATGAGCGAATTCCCTGTGTTTGGAGTTCTCGGAGTTGCGGAGGTTCTCTATCTTTAGCTTCAAAGCGTTCACTACACCTCCAACGGTATTTTCGTGCTTCGGCCCGCCCGTCATCTTGATCGTAAAGTAGCCTGTGCGTTTGGAGTAGTTGAAGCGGAGCTGCTCTTCTGCAAAGGCCTTTAGTGACGTATCAAGGGCAATGCGACGTTCAAGCTCTCCGTATTCGCGCTCGCTGAGTCGATAACTGGGTGAAGCTTGTCCGTCTGCCAGCGGTGTTGTACCCTGTCTTATCTCTTCGATGTCTCTGATGATTTGATTTATGCTCGAGGACCGGAAGCCGATATTATTCGAGGTCGATGAAGGCTCCGATTTGTTTGCTGGTGGCACTTGGCTGAAGTTGTGCTGAGCTCCCGAATGCACGTGATTGCCATTGGTGTGGGCGAGCGCCTTAGCGCTTGGTTCCTGCGTAGCGCCTAGGAGACCAGAAGGGAGCACTGCTGAGACCTCATTCATTTTGCGGTCAGGGTATAGTCCTTGAGGGCCAACACGCGGATCCTCGGGAGAACATCGGTCGACCTCATCACGACTAAACTTCGACTCAGACCAATCCATCGTTCTCGTAACCGACGCGATGTGGTAGTAAGTTGAGCTTTTAGTTCGCAAATCGTGAAGGCGTTAATCGTGTCGGGCTCCGAACTTTATACTCGCACAGGAACAACTTCGGAACGCTACCTACCGCACGGACCATCAATGACCTCACAGATATACAATGACTCAAGCTTCAAGTCCCAATGTACAGTAGCACATTCTGCTCTCCGGCCTTGTATTGATCTAAAATCACATTTAAAGGTATCTATACACTAAGTTCCTCGGAAGGTGCGTTTCAATGACTCGAACTCGGCATCAAGTAATATCTCCTCTCTACAGTACATATATATGATGTCTAGTTCCCTGCATTGTTCGCTACGAAACTTGCTATCCAACTCTGAGTATCTGGCTTGATCTTTACCTCCCCTCATCCTACCAGTGTAGCGGTAATATGCGCGCTACTATGTCCTCGTCCACCTACTAGACAGCTCGGACATCAGAAATCAGAACGATTCACACACACGGAGACCCTTACAAGGAGAAAAACATTTGGCCAATTGATTAATAGGAGATGTTGCTCAAATGCGTCCCGTGGCTGGTTCCTTGTGGAGGAGTAGGAGTTGAACTTAAGTAGCATAACTTAGTAATAGTAGCATGTGGATGCTGCGGCCATAAAAAGATCGATGATATCGATAGGATTAGGATTAGTATAGAAAGCTCTTCAGTTCTGCTGTTGAGTAGAGAATTAAACGGAGCCAGAACAGCACCGTGAACTCGATCCAAGGACCGGAGAGGATTGCAACTCTGTACTAGATGCTCAAGGCTTTTCGAGGTACTTGTTTCTTCTGTGATATACTGAGTCAATCAACACATTATACAGTAGTGAAACAATGACACGAGGCTCTTCTCATGGAGCTACGTCGACGTCACGAGTATGACCTCCACGCCCACAGTGATGGCTTCTACCTCACGAAACAACGTGAGTATGCGATGTGAGAAAAGCACGTCAACGGCGTGATACATTTTCGACTGGACATGCCGTCTACCTCCGCGTCCGCTCACGCTGCATTCACACCCTACGATGAGTTTCATCACTCCGTCGGACATCGCAACGTCCAGTCCCCTCTGTTTCCGACTGTGACGAGTCATCCATCCTAACCTCTCCAGCAAGTTCATTCATCAACGAGTCCACCCGTCACTGTTGGGTCCGCTTCCTCGAACGCAAAGCAGATGCTAAACAATTGATCATCGACTTTAGTGAATAAATCAACACTCAATTCAGCCGCAACGTCACACTTCTTACGACTGGCTCTATTGTCAAGCGACTCCTTGGCGATAACAGCGGAGAAAATACTATAGTTTGTCTTTAGGACTTTGGTACACGTAATAGTATTGTGGGAAATACCGTCTTACTATACTAGTTCGAACTGAACAGCATACATAAGTGCTTCAATTGCACTGTGATTTAAAGATTAGCTTGAGCGATATACCGGACGTCTTCTATCACGATATATTGCTGGAGGATGGCGTTTTATGCTACGACGGTGACTCGGGATAGGTTCGCTTTTTAGATACTTCCGTAAGGTGCGAGGCGCGAGAGTGAGCTGTGCTCTAAGGTAAGGCTATGAGCTATTTGCATAACGACTGGAGCAGATTTGTTGCATAGTGATAATTTCTCAACAGAACACGCCGTGTGGTGCCAAAGACTCTATCCCTAGCTGCCTTGCTTCCCTTGCTGCTGTTTGTTTTCCTTCTCCTTTTGTTCCTTTCCTTTTTGTTCCTTCTCTTGTTGTTCCTTCTGTTTCTGTTCCTGCTCGTGCTTTTCTTGCTCTTGGTGAACCACAGACGATGTTGTTCCGTATTGATCCTTGTAGCACTGGTCCATGTCCGGGCAGCTGATCGAAATGTCAGAATTCATTCAACAACACGTAAGTGCAACTTACTGCACAGGATCTCTTCCAAAGATCACATGCCAAAGATACTCAAAAATTCGACCTGAAGTGAAATCATCAAGCGGCGTAGTATGCAGCCACATCAAGAACTTCTCGTACTCTTCCTTCGATCTCTGCAGCACTGTCTCGCGCGAAACGGCGAATTGCGCACAGCACGGAGTCGCAAGAACCCGTGGCACATTATCGTTTTCGAAAAGCTCAGTCCATGCACCAGCCATAGCATTCTCCTGTGGTCGGAGCGGATCTCGCTCCTCGTCTGGCCGAAATGGCTGGATCTCAGCTGGACATCCTGGGTTGGTCAGGCATCGTAGGTTAGCGTAGCCGGCACGTTTAACAAAGTCAAGTTTCAAAGCCTTGAGAGTCGCGACGTTGTCGTAGTCAATGCCTTCAAAAGCGCGCGTGCCATGTTTGTGCTTCTGGTGGCTGTGGATGAAGACCATCACGTCTGGAAGTTTGGCGTAATTGTCGACGATGTACGTCAGGTAGACGTTTGCTTCATGGCCTTTGTTTCTGCTGGTGTGGAGAGCAGCATCTGGGTCATCTACTGTGTAGATGGCAGTTTTCCAGCTGGAGCTCGTCAGCGTCTCGACAGTAGGATAACACCTGACTTGACGTGGCCTTACCCAGGAAGGCTTCTATCAATCCAGCTAACATCTTCGGTTCTCAATCTTGCGACTACGAGGACCGTGTCAAGTGAGCCTCCATGCGCGGCCGGAGTCGGCGACGTGAAGATTTGAGGCTGCAAGTGAGTTTCAGATGTGCTGACGCGTCGTCAGCGACGAGGAGAAACATTCAATGAAGATTTTATACCTCGACGATGATATGGAGGGTTTAGGTATGTTGCCAAGTAGTTTGTCAGGCTGTTGGCCATTATTGATCAGCAGTTTAAAGGCCTCCGGGGTTAAAGGCTGAAATCTAAAATGTACGATCGCAAGGATAAATAAAGCAGCAATGATTGACAACCAAAAGACCTTGCGCTGCAGCGTAAACATCATTTCCCTAGAAGTCGCGGCAGACGATGCGAAAGTGAGGTCACATACAGGAGAGTGGTGGAGGAGACAGGTGTTCGCGTCGATCCGGCCAGAATGCGACTGAAAGAAAGGCTTGGCGGTACAGTAGGTCAGCGCTAAGACCGTTTTGGAAGCATCGTCACACGAAACTCCCAAGCCACTGCAGCACGGCGGGAAAAAAAGCAAATGATCCGCAATTCTGATTTGTGAATCGATGAAAATAAGTTTCGAGTTAGGAAATTGGCGTTGCCGATCTGAGTCGTGCAATGGGGCCAAAATGCGCACAGCGACAGAGCAGGGTGCTTCCTTATCATCCCAGCGCTTCCCCTTTGCTTCAGCCTACCTCTCATCATTTTCTGGTACTTGCACATTGAGAAGTATGGCAGTCCCCTTGACGACCACTTTTACTCCTCCCCCGCAATGTACGACGGACCTCTGGCAAGAGACATACGACTCGGATCACTTCTATGCACTGCTTGGGGGACAAGGCTACACCACGTGTCTTCCAGCCTCGTTCATCCCAACCTCAGAGTTCTTCTACTCACCGGGCTTGTATTGTCCTGATGGATACTATTCGGCCTGTACATCTTCCCAGAGCGTTGGATCTGAAACGGCCACTGTGGTGACGTGCTGCCCTTTGTAAGCTCAGCAACCCGGTACTGTGGGGGAGAGAAGTTCACACCACCATCCTTGCTAACGGCTGACCTTGTGCTTCTTGCAGTGGATACTCTTGTCAAGAACGGGCAAATGGACCTAATGCGTGGCCATGGGAGTACACTTTGGGATGTACCTCAGCGTGTTCCTCGTCCTATCCTATCACCTATACCGACTCCTCGTCATTGAAGTCAGACAATTGCTTCGTAGGTGGTGGTTCAGGTGCCTACAGCGTTCAGCTCAGATTCCGGGAAGCGGACTTGGTCAGTGTGATGCAGTGTTTGAATATGCGGGTGCGCGTCTAACGTAGCTCTCACAGGTTACAACAACGACTGCCTTATCGTCGTTGGCGAGTACCTCAAGCTCAAGTACCCCCTTGCCTAGCCCATCTTCCATCTCCGAAAGTCCAGCAGAAACGAGTGCACCCTCATCCGTCTCATCTCCGAGCGACTCTGGGCTTTCTACTGGTGCTAAGACTGGGATTGGAGTTGGTGCAGCACTTGGAGTGGCGTTGGTCGCCGCCATTCTCTATCTGGCCTGGAGCATTCGAAGACACTCGAATAATAAAAGCGCGACAGATTTAGGCTATGACACTGGTTACGGTCACATGGGCTACGATTACCCTGAGCTCGCGCCGCCGCCGCCTAATACTTATGGCCCAAAGTCTCCAGGACCCACATCATCCATCAGTCCTCCGATGTCGATGGACCCATATCCTACAAATCATCCACGGCACGAGCTGCGTTGAGTCTGGTATGAGAACACCTAGGCAACCGTGTGCGCCAGTGCCATGCGTACCACTATGGTCCCTATGATTGAAAGGTACCTAGGTATGCATGGTAATTTAGCAGACAAATTCAGCGTTTGCATAAAGAGTTGTTCAAGTGAAGGACAACTCCACTTCTCCCCTAATTTTCGTGACGTTGTCATCTCGACATTGGCCAAAAACTGTGTATTCGAACCTCGCATGATACCATCCGCGAACCGATCATCTTCGAAGAAACTCAATACTCTCTCCTCTTTAGAGCAATAGTCTACATAGTCATAGACCGGGTTCTGTTGTCCTAGCTAAGGTTGATATCCTACATCTCAAATCCAAACCCTCTTGGAAAGCGGCTCAGGGTCAGCATCCCAACTAGCAAGCCGATGCCGAAGACCATCACGTAGGGACGTGGAACATGTTAAAGGGTAGCGATCGCTTTGCGATTAAGTCATTTCAGAAGGCATTGGCCAGATTAAAGACTGCAACCACTGTGACTTTGAACGTAAGTTCATACCATCACTGGGCGGCGTTGCTGAGCTGGTGGACGATCGCGACGAGAATCCATATGATGCGCCACAGGACACATCTAGAAGGGGAGATCTAGATTGAAAGTATCCCAATGATAATGAAACTTGTGCAATAAGCTCGTTCATCCCGACTGAATTTGAAGCGAGAAGCGTTGAGATGTTTCCGTATTACAGTTTTAGGTAGTGAAGTCTTCGACATCTGCGGTAGGTCGTTGCACCTACGTCTACGGTGCTCAAGGATACAAGAGCGTAAAGTTGATGATAGAGGTGAAGTGTAGTCAAAGTCTCTAAGCTTCCTCAGCTCTCGTTATCACAAGCGTAGAGTAGAGACTACAAGCAATTCCTTGAATAGATTCGAATGATTTCCGACTGTTAAAAAAGCTGGCATCTCCTAAAACATCGCATCGTGGGGCATATCTGTTCGTGGAACTATTCAAACCAATTTACTTCTCGATCACAATACATTGTAGTACGTTTGTAGATGCTACGTTAGTGCCATGACCAAGGCGGACGAGCGTGAGCAATGATTCTCTCTGGATTTCTAAAGAAACCAGAGGTCGGGAGTGTCGCCCACATAGCACGGATCCAACGAGAATAGCCAAATCATGCGTTCAGTATGCGCTACATGTATTGCATTCTATTGAGTGGTATGTGATGCGTCTTGGCGCGGAAAGCGGGGGTTCACTGAGCTTCACAACGCACCTTTACCCCGACGTAGCTGTTGACGCTCGAAGCTCGAAGCCAAGTTCGAGACGGGCGTGTGCACGTTTCATACTGGCAGGATTTGTAAAGGCCGTACACAAAACCTGCAGCGCAACCCTTACAAAGTGGCAGG
Organism: Lophiotrema nucula; assembly: GCA_010015825.1. Classification (NCBI taxonomy): domain Eukaryota; kingdom Fungi; phylum Ascomycota; class Dothideomycetes; order Pleosporales; family Lophiotremataceae; genus Lophiotrema; species Lophiotrema nucula. Next base: position 23,182 of record ML977314.1, on the reverse strand, counting down.
TTGGCCCTGATCGCGATCCTCGGTAGATTTGCCGAACCAAGGGCGAGGTTTCCAGATGCACGAGCCTGGGAACGGCGCGAATCTTGTCCAGTCTCAAGGTAGCGAGCACATGCGCAACCCGGCTCCTCCGAAGGGTGAGCGCCTAGTGGGAAAGCATACAACATATCTCTCCAATTGCTTGCGCAGGATCCTCCCGAAGTCCTAAAAGTGGACTCCATGTAAGGTGCGCTTGTGCGCTAGATGCGTTTTGCGTTCTGCACGTCATACCGTGCCATGCATCGCCGGCGTTGCCGTCACCGATGAGAATCCTCTAAGCGCGCTCCTCCGTTCAGGCGCGGCGGCATCGATCCTCGTATCCAGCTTCCACACGACATCGAGGCGATGCAACAGTGGAGGGCCAGTTATGACGAGTACAAGCCTCCTACTTCTGCGCGAAGCGTACTCGCATGTGCGGTGTCTAGTGGTCATGGCTTCTTGATAGAACTAAGCCGTGCGGGGAAAGAGCGGTGGAGACGAGGAGTTATGCCAATGAGGATGAAGACTGACCGTCTCGAATGATTGTGAACAGGCTGGGAGAAGCGGAAAGAGCCAGTGGAAGTTCTGTCCAAGCAGCAATTCCAAAGAGGGGTGAGGATTAGCTTGAGCACGGTCTACTGTGAGGAGGGGATTGTACAATGTGTAGAATGAGCGGTAAGGTGAAAATGACGGTGATGTATGTCTACTTAGGAAAAGCTCGGGATAGGTTAGATAGAATGTATGACTACAAGAATAAGTAGATAAAGCTTTATTAAGTAAAGATTAGGACCGGTCCGGTGATAATAATAAGCGGGAGTTAGTATTGAAGTCGCGGTGGAGGAAATATTAGAAATATACTATTTGTAGTCTCCGCCCCTCTGGAGTACGTAGACAGGGAGAGCGGTATCGCCTTGCTAGACTGAGGCTACAAATAGAACAACCTGAGTTTCAGTGAGGATCTGATGCTCCTTAGAACTCCTTGGAATCCCTGGCTGACAGAACTGCTATTTGTTATGCAGAGTCCACCTGACACCCGCATTTTCCCATAAAACTCATTCGAGAAGATTGGGTTCAATTTGATGATCTAGTCTTGGGATTTCGATAACGCTCATCGATGATTCTCAGGCTCAACGGTAATTTGTGAGCGACCAAGGGTGGTGCAAACACTAGGCACGTCGGTGGCTGAACCTGAGAACAAGTAGACCGCAGTTGCTTCCGTGGGCATTAGGTCAAAGTATTTTGGCATCTCCTTGCGGCTTCTGATCATACCTATGCCGATGAGCAAATCCTTTGTGCAGCCATTGACCTCGGACGTGAAGATGATATGTCGTAGTCGATGACTTGCAGCAATAACGCAAAGTAAGGAGAGTGAAGACATACACATACTAGGAGCTTCGCTGATATGTTGATGCGCGCGACGTGACTAATTCACGGGTATAGTTAGCACTACACTAATTCTGAATATTCTTGGTTAGCCTTACTATTGAATATTTCGACCGCGGGTTCATTACGTGGGAAGGAGCGCTGACGGTGAAGGTGAATGGATAAGGAGTGATATACCATTGATCCTCTCCGCATCAACGTAAGTTGATGATGGCGTCCTCGCGTCTGTAGAGTAGGTGGTTCCAATTTCAGTTAGATTTTGTGGCTCTTCGCCTCAAGGATGCTGGGCGCGACCTGGCAGTTTGGGCACAGACCAATGATGAAAGAAGAAGACATCGTAATGGCCATTTGCACAAGCAATAATAGCAGCCGCTTGATTGTGGGGAGGAGAGCAGTCGAAGCTAACCAATACCTCTCCTTGATATAAATGAACAGGACACAGTGGCAGAGAACCTCAGAGCCAAGAGAAGGACAGAAGTCAGTCATTGGGAAACACTCAGCGAGATCAAAAGGCGCGCATGCATTCCAACGCGGGCGAACACACCCATGAGCCATTACCCTCCAAACCGAGAGAACAAGGAATCGAAGAGATACCGGTCCATTGACAAAGTCCTTCGACCAAGGGAACCGAGACCCAGACGTGATTTCAATATGGTGTTTGTTGGCCAGCACTACCAGGCTTGTCACCGTTCTCCAGAACAAATCCATCACGTGGGTCAACGTGGCTCATTGCTGTATCTTCCTACCCAAACCCAACAACCACCAGCGTCTTCCCACACTTGAACGTCTTGGCCGGTCGAACCTGAAGAGTTGGGGGCTTCAACTTTGCCAGCTCCTCTGGTCGTTCGTAGCTATACCTGCGGACTAGCGCCGGGGCTTGAGGTAGTTCTGATGAAGCCGGAAGGCTGTTCGTGGTCCTAGGGTTGGTGTCATCCTCGTCATTGGCTGCAGAGTTGAGGACGTCTTCGTCGGCGTAGTTCGGCCATTCGATGACCTCTCCATTCGGCCCTCGCACAACGTCATTGGGATAGTACAGCAGCCCGCCGACTTGGGGCCGACGAGGCCTCCAGTGGCTGGGAATATGAGCGTAATCTTTGTCGTATTTCTTTTGTGCAGCGTAGTGCCTCTGTACCGCGCTGTAGTCGAGTGGGATCGTCATTATATCCACGTTCGGATGGGTCCAGAGCTTGGATCTTTCGAGAAGATAGCCAAAATGGAGAGGATGAAAGCTAAGTTGTCATGGGAGATGTGCTGATGATATACAGACTCGAGGCTGTAAGGGAGCAACTTACCCCACGGGAGGACGACCAGATCAACCGATGAAAGCAGCTAAGTGGGACCGTGGCAGCGCAACAAGTGGGAGCTGAGTCGAGGGATCAATAGGATGAGAACACCACCTACCTGCTGTACAACATTGAAAATTGGTCTGGAGTCGTGGAATGGAGATAGTGCACGGCGTACCTCACCTAATCATCCGATCTGTACGCCCCCACACGCCTGACAAGACGTCCCGGCTTGTTCCATCCCCCACCTTCGGCCCGAGTATGGATTCATCGGGAGTCCGTTCCAATCGACAACTTCACGTTGCTGGAAGCTCCACAATGTAGGCAAAGGCATCGACCAGGGGTATGCTTCCAAACAGATCAGCCCAGTTCGACAGTGCTTGGGCTATCCCCTTCTTCTCGTGCGGTTCGCTGAAAGTCAACAATTTTCGAACCGGAAGTACTTCCACGTCGGCTTCATGATTGATCAGCTTCATACGGGATGCGGACCAGTCGCGTACCTGCAGCGTGCACTCCACGGAATCTCCCGGACGGCATCTCAGCCAGACCCACTCAAAGCCCCAATTTTGCGGCACCGACCTGTCACCCATTTGCCTACCGGGTCTTGTACCACATCTCCAAACGCACTTCCAACGAATCGCTCCACACCTCTCCTGATCTTGTCCGCTTGTCTACTCTACTACAAAAACTCAAATGCGCGAGACATTAATCGACTTGTTCCGTGTCACGGGCGCCACGACTGTAGATTGAAAGTAAGATAGATTCGCAACCTTTTTTTTTCTGACACGCCCATGACGCGAGGTGGTCGTACAAAACGCTTCGCGCGGCTGCGAGGCTGCATGTTGCGACAGGATCGGTCTAGTGCCGGACCAACAATGTGGCTTCTGATACGGTGGTCCCGTTAAGCAGGACACGACTGAGCAGACAACGAATACTGCCCAACGTGCTCTAGCAGCTCACACATCGACGGCAGCACCCATCCCTCTCCATAGGCCGCGCCATGCGCAAGAAGCCACTGTAGGTGCCGACTGTTATGGAGCCTCCGCTTCCTTCTCGCTGACGTTGTCGTACAGGTTATGGGCAGTGCCAGCTTCGTGAGCGATACCCAATCTACTTACGACCGTCACCTGATCGAACGCCAGCGACAGGCAGCTCGATACGTAGCAGCAAGCTTTCGTGGCCGAACGAGTGAAGAGGCCGATATCCTGCACCGCAACAAGCTGTGCTTCAACTGCGCAGAGCGCGATAACCATCGTGTCCGTGGCAAGTGCACGAGACAGAATAAACGGAGTTGTGAGATTGATTGCTTGAAGGACCACGCGCGGGTTGGGGTTCAAGGACCAACAAGCGGCCGAGTACACTTCTTCGAAGGTTCCTCAAATCCACAAGCTCCACGCCCTCAACCGGAAATGAGTGCTCCCACCTTCGCGCCCCGGAATCCGGCAACTGCCACCCAATCTTAATCGATCGCAGTCATAGACCCTAGGTTGTCTGTTCGATAAGGAACGTTGACTGCGCCCTCCTCCCGCGCGTCTGCTTCTGCAGCGTATGAGGAAACCTTCGTTTCTTCTTCAATGACTCCACGTCCGCGTTCTTCTACTATAACAACGTGTCCAGTGCAACGAACACAATCAATACTGCGGGGCAGACTCGTTCAACCAACGTTCAACCCAACCCGTCTTTTCGTCAATTTCTTCGGGCAGATGGTAGACCCACCCGTCTATATCCCCCGGAAAAGGCGACAGCGTCATCGCCTCGACTCATCCGCCTTATGTTCGTCCGACTCCTCATCACCGCTCCGCGATCTGCAATCTCTCCCAGCGTATTGATTGACGTGGTTAATCAGTTTCTGGTAATTGTTCTGGCGCTGCTCATCTCCCATGGTAACATCATCGTGGATCGCATCGGCCAGCTCTTCTGTTCCAAGGGTTGACAATCAGGTTCTCGTTCAGACTCTGAGCTGTACCCAAAGGAGAGGTCTGTGCCGGGCCTCTCCCTCTACATTGTTTGGGCCGAGGCTAACACTATGTGTCTCTTTCCTAGCCGAACGTGCGGCTCATCATGCTGTTGTGGGTTCGAATTTCCTTGTCATCCTTTTACGTTCCTTTATCCTCTGCTTGTGTCGTAAGCTGAGCAGGGTTTTGTTTACGATGGGTAATAATGTTGAATATTGGCGTTGGGCGTTTGTTTCCTTACACATCTTGGATCTAACACTCCCCTGTAATAATTTTACATTATGCAGTAAGAAGTTATCCGGTATCGAAATTATGTCCATATCTCATTCTTTCCACCTCTGGATGTCTTTCATTCGTGAAGGTGTAGATTGTGGACTCCATGACATTCGAGACCTACACATTCATTCCTCAAGTCATGTCGCGGATAGCGACACGCGTTCCTCACGCCTATGGCCTTGTGCACCAAGTGAAACAGGTCTTGCCGGAGAACATCGTGAGATAGAAGAGATACAGTGAGTAGCTGAGTGTATTCCGACAGATCTTCGAAGCGGGTTTCACGAATGGCAAGGATTGTCGCTTGCGTTGTCCGGAGATCGATCAGGAGCAGATCTCTGGACAGACCGCCAAGTCTGTTTAGCAAGACGTACACGTGATGGCCAACTACGATGGGCGAGCCCTGATTCTTCACTGGCGCTTCAGGCGGCCTCGCTGAGGTGTCGACCTTCGGTTCCCGGAGCGGGGTACAGATAGCGTAATGTTATTATTGAAGTACTGTCAACGAGGCAACGAAGTCCTACCTAAGTGGTGTTTGATAGTTGACGTGCTTCTACTAGGAAACTGCAACTCCCGACCGATTCGGAGTTGGCGAGGTCGGCATAGTTGACGACTTGCTCCGCCTTGGGAGGGGCAATTCTTGACAACTCGATAGCGGTGCCCTTGGCCTTGTCGTTGTATCGTTGGAAGAGAGCGAAGACGTTGTCGATGTTGTTGCCAAGGTTATGAGATCGAAGACGAAGATGTATACGCTGCGCAGTGATAGATGATACCTTTTTTGATGTCTGCGTCAGAGCAGTGACGGCGTATATCGGGCGATTTCGCCTCGATTCAGTACTCGCGGAGAGGAAAAGCGATCGTTGTCGCCGCATTGACGATCTTGCTGTGGACGCTGACTCCGCATGAGATGGTGGTGACGCTGCTGATGCTGGGGAGGAAGGTGTGAGCATCAGTCAGTGCCAGTGGTGGTGCATATTGTAATGGGACCTTGTTCACAGGAGTAGGCGCCCCCATTCCCAAGTGTTGCTTGTATGCGTGGGGAGGATCAAGACCAGGACGGAACGAAGGACCCAGCAGAGAAAAGGGTCAGCAGCCGGTTCTAGTGTAGCGACTGGCTTTCGACATGCCGTGAGCATGTTCGCTGCCCACTGACTCGACACCAGAATGGACATACTGATCCCCAGGCAGCAGCAGCGACTCACCACTGGCTGCACGTCCGCCCATTGCCTCCATCTGGTCGATAGGCGCTTCGCCGCCACCTAATCGTCTCTTCCTGCCTTCCTAACCTGCCTGGTTTAGTCGCCGATCCGAACAGAGGGACGCGGATTGGAAAATCGGAATTTGGATGCCTAGGATCGCAAAGAGCCGATTGCGCGCAGGTTGTAAAGGGCGAGCGAGGTGCCAGTGAGTCCTCTAGGATGCTTGGTGCGAGTTGGGCCTCGAGACGCTGCGCGTTGCGGGAAGTCGCATCGTTGAGGTTCGGCTGCGGGGACCGGCAGGCTTGGCGCCAATGTGGTTGCAGAGTCGAAAGTATGTCTAGATACGGGAGAATGCTTCTGATGGCAGGAGAAGTGCAGGAGCGCGTCGCGAGTGCATGTCCGGATTGTTGTTAGATTGTTGGTGGTGTTGAACTGCCGTGCCAGGCTTGCAGAAGAACGAGATCCACCCGGGCGGCCTCGCGCTTAAAATGTCAGACAGAGATCTAGATCGGTCCGTTCCCTGACTACCTTGGCGAACCTACCTTGTGAGGAAGGGAGTAGATCTAGTCAGCAATTAGCGTTCGAAAACGTTACAGACGTGGATTGGTTGTTCACCCTCGGGCAGTTCCAGGGTTGTGGCTGTATCACTAAGAGTTGTGACTGGTACAGCCATCCCTGACATGTTTCGCCTCGCTGTACTCAAAATCGGGCCATTGGTAAAGGATTCGACTATAGCGATAACTACAGTTGCGCTTACAGGCATGATGGGTGAGCTTGAGCGATATGGCTCGATGTTCCCTACACTGTTATACGCCTTAAACTGCACTGAGAAAAAAGATAGCCCGAGTATTGAAGTGGGTGAGGAACCTCGAAATCGACTCACAGGAAAGATTTTGAACAGCATAAATATTGGACGCACTCGGAAAGCTCGGATCTCGCCGAAGCCTACGCTGGGACAGATCACCTCTCCAAAAATCTACATCCCATATTCGTTAGCTTTTCCCGATCCAATGCTAGGTGAAGTTTCCTCATTGCTTAACCCTTGAAACAGTGACATATGTTGACGAGCGCTCCGCGCCACGTAGTCGTTCCTAGTCCAATCACTCAAGAGGCTCTGAATGGCTTTGCTCCGGGGCTAGACATTATGAGCCCTCTTCACAGGCTCGATCTATTTGCTGCTGATGCAAAACAAGGTTGATATAGGCGGCGACGGATCGTGGAGCTTTTAGGCGGCTACGGCCTCGTCTCAGCGTCTGGGATCGATGCATCATCTGTAATTTAATAGGTAAGCACACCAGAAGAATCCATCTGAAGATGACTGGCAAGACGGCTTTCAAGGATGCACGGTCGAACAATCCGTTCGATGGGCTCGGTAGAAGCATGCGTGCTGGGAGCTGTCGATAATATTCTCCTCTATCGGCCGAAAGGCCGACGTCATAAGTTGTAAGACGCTTCATGACTTGTGCGAAATCCTATGGCAAGCGATGAAGCCTAAATCCGTGAAGCCATGTTTAGGCAAATTTGGAGCTCCCAGCAAAGATTGATCTCGCGTTCGGAGTCGACAAGCTCCCGCACTTCGAGGCGCCCCGCGATGGTGTAGTTGATCGTTGGATGTATGTTGTAGGAATATAGCTTGAAGGGACCATGAGAAGGAGCTTTTCGAAATAAGCTTCTCATGTTGATGAAGGTGAGGTTCTGGAGGCTGACGTAGTCGTTGGATGCCAGACGATACCACTCGACGAGCCCTTGATGTGTCACCAGAGTGTAATTAGTCTTAGGACTGCTCATGGCTGCGAAATCGAGAACGGAGGAAAGAGGCGAAAAAGACAGCAATGACAGTTGTGATGCGCTAGCACTCCCAAATTGATTGCGAGGGCGTTGATCTGTAAGATAGAAACGAGAAAGACAACAGTTGAGAAGAGGGACGAACCCCGGAAAGTATAGCTAACCGTCACAAGTCTCCTGCTTGAAAGCTTTCTCAGTTCATGATATCGTACGCGACGAAAGCCCATGCGAGAGATGCTGCTCAATCGCTAGAGGTTCCCCCAATTGCCCTCACCACACTCTCTACCTTGTGTTTCTTCGCTTCGTCTCCACTGCGTCATACCATAAGATCCCGGGAGTAAGCCTGACATCATTGACACAAGATGTTTACAATGCCACTCTTCCTTGCACAATACCTGGAAGCTGCAAAAATATTCCCTTTCTGTCCTAAGCTTCCGAGAGCAGTTTCACAGCTTGTTGGCCCCTTGCGATTTTAGTTGCGAAAGACTCTCAAGAACCGAGTCAATTTCTTGCGGAATTTGGCTTCGAACTAACCTCGTAGCTAGTGAACAACAGAGACATAGTTGTTCGCAAATGTTCGCTATCACTGCTACTGCTCCTCCTTAGGCGAATTGGTTGTGTGCTTCGTAGGTTGCTGACAAGTGTATGTGAAGTGAATAGCCATGTTCGCATCACCAATTCCCGGGACGTGAACCAAAACGTTCATCCGTTCGCGTTGATGCCATACCAAACAACGCATTACCCTGTCGACTCAGTCGAAGCCGCCGCTAGCGACCACGAAACTCGACGTAACTACCTTCGAAACAGTAGACATCAGACCCTAGCTACTGCAATGATCTGGCCACTTTTCATTATGGCATCTGTGCCCATCGTGCCGACCCTCGCTATTACTATGCCTCAGGTGTCGTGGTGTCCTTGAGGCAACGGCGCATCGTAGAGGAAGCCCATCAAAAGAGTCTGGCACCCCACAGCAGAGATCTCCCCATGGCTGCCCAAGGTGATTCTATTGAGCAAATCAGGGCCAACTGCGAGATTGGTCGCGCCGAGCGCGAGAAATTGCGGGTTCTGGAAACGACTCTGCGCGCGCAGGAACGCATGGTTGAGGCCCACGCGGATCTGAAACGATACGAGGATGAGAAAGTTTCATTCCTGAACTGGGCAGACCATGCCATCTAGTAGGGTCTACAGCATGTCCTCCGGGAAGCAGTGCCGTACATATTACAAGAGCCTACATCCAGGGGCTGAGAGATGATCATGTGGATTTTGAAATCCCTCTTGAGTTCCGGGGATGGCCGACATTGGTGGCCAGATGGATGTGAGGTGTCAATAATCTGTTCGGATTTCCTATCGTCTGTTTGCTGTATCCTACTCTGTAATTCCTTTCCTACAATTCCTTCTATCTTCACTATATTATGGTAGCTTGTCGATATCATGTAGCGCGTCTGCGATCGATCTAATTACTGTAATCCGATTTCCTTACTTTCGTTTGGCATCCTGCCGCCGAGCGCCCCACTATATGCTGACCTCTCAACATCAGCAGGTAACATCAACTATGGTAAGGTCCGCTCTCCCCCCCCCTCTCTTTCGAGCTTCGTTTGCGCTGTAGTGAGACCACGCTAGCTTAACGCGCATCTCTCCACAACGATGCTCGCCCGTGTCTTGAAGACGACTGACAAAGGTGCGGTTCCCGATCCCAATGGAAGATGTTTTGATTGTACGCTTCGATCCTCTGCTGACAGATGCCTTCGTCATCAGAGACTCGTAGCCCGCATCCTAGCTTCCAACGTTCTCTCACCTCAAATGGGCCCAACTTGTCCCTTATGATGCTTTGTCTACTCGCTCGACTTGCAACCCAGACATCTAACGCTGATCGACCGCACTCGACGTAAATAAGGAGGCACAGGTAATATACAGACCGTCCAATTGACTGCAGCGGCATCAGCGGTCGGCGGCCGAGGACACATAGCGAAAACATAAGCATACACATCGGTGGAGTCAACAACGGGAGTATGACAATCTTGTGGTCTGGACGAGGTGCCCATAATTGGAGAAGGAACGACACTAGCATGTTCAGATATAGACGCTGGTTGAGGCTCAATTATCCAGACTGAGTATCGAAACTGGCATTGCGCTTTTCGGGGTGCACTCAGTTCGCGAAGATGTTCACGAGTCCTCCAGCATCAAGTCTTAGCACTCGATACCATGAGCATCACCGTACGCTTATGGAAGGTCCTCGGCGACATCACCTAAAAGCAGACCAGTTTTAATTAGCGTAACTTCTCAGACCAGCGGAGCAATCAAGGCCCTCGGAATGCGAAGTATCGCCAGCATCTGGTCCAGGCAACGGGCAGGTAAGGGTCTGGAGTCGCGTGATTCTTGAAGCGCGACTCAACAGAAAGGACTGTAGTTCAGGGAAGGAGTTACTTCGACTGAAAACCCTTCGACGGGCTGGTTATGAAGTTAGATGAGGCCGCGCTCTGATGCGCAACCGAAAGAAACCCGCGGGATTTGGCAACGCCGGTGATCAATCTGTCTAACCTTGTTCCATCGTAAAACGCCGGCAAGTCACGAGTGCAAGCTAAAGCATCGCGTCCGTTCCGCGAGTCGACAGGCTAGCGCGTCATCAAGCCCGATCCTACGACCCCTCCGCATTGGCATCCGTCTCGAAAGTCGCCAAACTCTCCTATTTCCTACGTCTAGCCATCACGCAACCCACCTAAGTACCAAGCAGCCGTTACAGTTCTGGCTGTCGCGATAAGCGACTTCTCGCATCACGCAAGTACGCGTGTGACAACCGGAAAATGCGACCTTCTTCGAACTGAACTCGAGGTCGTATTGAATTGGAGCAAACCTGCTCACCTGCAGATGTGCAGATCTTAGTTTCAGGGTTGCTGCAGAACCCCAGAGATGCGCGCATTGCAGATCCCCGTACCTACATCTCGAGCTAACTTATATGGGATGAACGCCAAAGCTAGCCGGCTCGTGCACACAGTTGAGTCGCTCAAGCTCGAAGAATCCTTTCACTAAGAATGCTCATATACACTCGAATCCCATTACGAATCGACTCATCGTCCTCTGCTTCAACCACTAGCGCATCGCGAATCCCGTATCATTTTTTGAGCGAAGTTCCTCTCAAAACACGACTGGATGGACAGGCCACCAAGAGTATCTATACTTGGCGCGGGAGCAGCTGGACTGGCTCTCGCAATCGACCTGCAAAGTCATGGTCTACACGTCTTGGTGTATTCTCATGCAGATCATCGACACCATGTCAATGCCATCATAAAGACCGGATACTTGACGGCTACCGGATCCATTGAAGCACGCGCGCAACTGCAGTTCACCACCGATATGGGCTTAGCCACCAGTTTCTCGAAACTCCTTATTCTCACTGTACCCTCGACTGGACAAGAAACGCTGCTAGACGAACTCAAGCAATTCGCCCTACATCAACATGTCATTGTTGCCATTCCGGGTAATCTGTTCTCACTCGTCGCTGAGTTGGATGTGGGGTGCATATTGGAGACAAATCTGTCTCCGTATTCGTGTAGAATCAATGGGGAGGAGTTGACTGTCCTTGGCAGAAAGGATCAGCTGTTCATCGCTGCCTTACAAGAAGAGCTCAGTCCGATGCTTTACGACACTATTGAGCGCATTCTCCCCGTGGAACTCAATTGGTGCAGCAGCGTCATTGAAGTGTGCTTGCTGAATATCAACGGGGTATTCCATCCTCTGATGATGCTGATGAACGCCGGCCGCATTGAGAGTACTGACGGAGGCTTCCTGCTGTACCGGGACGGTCTGACGCCTTCCATCGCGAATGCCATGGACGCTGTTGATCAGGTACGCATAGAAATCGGTGAAGCGTTCGGACTCCATCTGAAGAGCGCTTTGGAAGTTTCGAATGAGTGTTACGGCCATAGCTTCGCGAGCTTAGTAGACTTGGCAAAGAACTCAGGACCGCATAACAGGCTCAAGGCCCCAACGAGTCTCCAGCATCGCAATATTTCGGAGGATGTTCCCGACCTGTTGGTGTGCTGGCTCAGTTTGGCGGAAAAGCTTGGCATAGACGCGTCGCCCCTGAAGGCTGTAGTTGTGCTGGTCGAGATGGCTACTGGAATTGACTACTCCAAGAGGGGTCGAAGTATGGAGAAGTTGCACCTGGATAGGTTTTCGCGGGAAGAGCTTCAGGAGAGATTTAGGGCGGGAAAGGTGAAGGTTCAACCAAGTCTCCCGACGAACCCATTTCATCGACCCGATAATGCGATTATGAGCCAACTGTAACACGGGTCTGGGCATCAGAACTGTCACTTTGTCGGTCAATCTTACTGGAGCGCAAATCGCATATCTGAAATCTTGACTTGAAGTTACAATGTTTGTTGTACCCTCTCTAACTTTTAAACTCGCCCACTTGTGGAATCTAAGTGCTTTTTACAGCTTTACATCAAAGAGTTTGATCCCACGAAGCCTTGCTCCATATGCACCAACAACCACAGGTATCGGAGCAAATGCTAGCGCAACGAAAGCAAGCAAAGAATTCCCCCACCCCCATCCCAATACTCTATAAAGATCCAAACCTCCGAGCGGTATCAATGCGCCAGCAAGGCCTCTAAGCACCGCATTAGCTCCGATTGCACTGGCAGAATACCCTTCAAAAGCGTCTATAAGATACGTCTGAATCCCCGTAAAAATGAGGATAGAGCCAAAGCCCGTAACAGCCGTGCCAATCTGAGGAACCATCCAGTGTACATGGTACTCTGCGCCCCAGCCATAAATAAACAGGCCCATCGGGAACGTCAAAGCTCCGGGCAATAAGATGAGGAGTGGTAGCCTGTCTTCGGGCGTGACCGTCCTCCCAGCAGCCGCCCGCGTTCTCAAGGTCCTGTCGCTGTAGTACCCGATGTAGAAGAGCCCCAACAACGTCCCGAAACCGCCGGCGAGGAAGACAAGCCCGGCAGCAAATGTTGAGAATCCGTAGATTTCCTCGAAGACGAAGGAGTAGGTGGTGAAGAGCAGGTAGAGTGTGCCATAAAGAACGGCGACATACATGCATAAGATGGTGACGACTGGATAGCAGAGGAGCATCTTCATGGGGCGTAGGATGCTTTGCTTGACTAGATCTAGGAACGAGACGGTGGTCGCAAGTCTGGAACGATATCTGCCGTCGCCGGTTCTCCTCCTGATCTCTACGGCTTTCCTTTCGAGTAGAACAGGGGGGTAGGTCTCCCGCAAGAAAATCATTGCGACGATGGTGATGACCGAAGTCTGTCAATAGTTAGGATGCATGCTTAATGAACGCGGTTACTGCGACTCACCGCAATTGCAACGGCCCAGAACATCCATCTCCATCCAGCGACCTCGGTGACATAGCCGCCAATAATTGGGCCTATCATTGGGCCAAGAATGGTACCTACAGCCCATATGGACACAGCCTTTCCTCGACTTTCGGGCCGCATGATGTCGGCAATCGTACCAGGGCCGATCGCGATGGTAGCGACACCAACAAAGCCGGACAGGAAACGAGAAGCCAGGAGCATAGCTGCATTCCGCGAAAGAGCGCAGAGAACAATGAAGATGATGAAGAGCACATTGGTAGAGTGGTAGATTTTCACCCGTCCATAGATCTCGCTCAATGGCGCAAGGATCAGTGGGCCTGAAGCGAACCCTAAAACGAAGATGGATACGACGAATGTTGGAAAGGTAGTCGAGGTTGTATTGAATTCTTCGGCAATGAGTTGGACAGCTGGAGCAAGCATTGATGATACAAGGGGCCTTTAGATGTCAGAAAGATTAGGAGGAGACTTGCAACTACTGCAGTCAATTGACTCACACCAAGAAGCTAACTACGGAAATTATGATAATATTGGTCCATTTCGTCCTCTTGAGCCAATTCTGTGGATTCTGTGGATCCTGATTTTCGGGTTCATCCCACGAAACGACAAAGCTGGACGGTGTCTGATATCGTGTATTCCACTTCGTGGTATTTTCTGGAGTAGGTGGAGGCGACAGTGTGCTTCTTTTTGAATGAGGTGACATTGTTCTGATTTCTATCAGGAATCATAAGTACTTGAGAATGGAATGAAGAGCGAGCGGCGCTGCCCTTAGTCGTAGCGGCCCGTACGCTTCGTGGTTGCTGCGGTTCGGCAGTGTTACGAGGCCTTCTGCTCATCGATAACTGAAGAAAAGGCGATCCCGGCGAGGATCAGAGAGGGCAACGATTTGAGTTTCGCATGTGCGGAATCAGTGTGAGATTTTGGCTCTCGAAAGGTGCCATAACTACCTAGGTAACTTTCGACACTGTGACAACCTTAATAGGGCAGGCATATACATGGTCCGCATGCATGAGAAGATTTCCCCTACTGGCGCTAGCAGGGGTATGCGTGGCTGCAGTACATGAGTTCAAGCAATCGAACAATTTCTACGGTTGGATGAAAAAGCTTTGACGATCGGCTACTAATCCATCAAGTCTTCCGTTGCACTCGTCATCCACCTCATTATCATGCAAAGATGAACAGCTCTGGAACTTTGCGTGCAGTATTCAAACTCCTCAATCAATCTTCCTAAACGAGCTGACAACACAGACCGGTTGTAACAACTAGCTCTTAAATGCTACAGTGACTAGCAACTCCATCTCCATCTGAATACCTCTCTCCGTCTTCATTTTGTTCCATTCTGCTTTCATCTCTTCTCTCGCACGTGGTCGCAAGTCCAAGGGAGTGCCACCATACGTCTTCCCGGATGAGCTTGTGTCCAGCCAATCGATCATCTCATCCGCGTCCTTGGTTTTCTTGACGATCTTGTTGATGAAGAATGTTGTGTCGAACATGTTGGCTTCTTGAAGAAGCCGCTCGAGCTCTTCCTGCTTAAGGAACCTTGGTGGAAACTCTTCCTGGTATTGTCTGTAGGGCTCTCGACCTAGCACGTTTGCTTTAATCGTTTCCTGTGCCGTGGTGTAGTCTCCAGATCCACCCGAAATACCGAGGCGACCCCCGGGTCTCAACACTCGCGCAAATTCCTTGATAGCTCTCGGTTGATCCTGCACCCAGTGCAGAGTAGAGTTTACGAAGACGACGTCGAAACTGGATTCAGGGAATCGCGATAGGTCTTCGGCTATCCCCTCATGGAACGATAGTCGTGCTGTGCGTCTCTGGATGGCAAGAGCGACACGCTCCTTGCTGGGATCGATACCGACAACGCTTCCCTCGTCTCCTACAATTTCTGCTAGGTGGGCAGTGAGATTTCCGGGTCCGCAGCCGACGTCAAGAACTCGCATTCCGGGGTTGATGCCCAATTTCTGGATTAGGAAGGTGCCAGCTCCGTACTGAGTGTCATTCCTTGCGGTGTATCCTTTCGCTAGCTCTTCTGTGTCTGCCATGATGCTGCAGTGTTACGTTTGATGTTCGAAAATTGTTGTAGGCTGCCTGGCATGCATGCTCGAAGCTGTTAAGGTTGCGCACGACTCATTACAGCCCATGATGAATACTCCTAGTCCCGGAACACATCAGAAGCGGCTCGGATCGGCCGTGTGAGGTCAAGCATTGGAGCTAGTAAGATGCGTGGGTTTGAGCAGATTATCGCAGGTGCATGACGCGCTGGGTTAGCGTTGACAGGGGTGCATGCAGCTTGCTAAACGAGCACTTTCGTCACGTCCCAATGAACGATGACTACCCCGGCTTCTCGAAAGAGCGCATTAGCGTCCATATGAGATGCTAGTCTCGTCGTCTAGTGCAAGAGTACTGCTTATGAAGTTGGCAAGAAAGAGCTGGACGTGTAAGCCTTTTCTTCAAGTATATTCCTGCACGAGCAGGGCATCTCTGAGACCTTTACTACCTCCACCACGGACATATGATAGCAGGCCGCCAAGGATCTCTTGGATGTAACTTTCGGTCACTAACAAGCCATATCACGACGCGGAGGGAACTGCTACAGATGCGAGATAGAGATGCTAAGTGACACGGTCTCTGCAACATCGGTGTTCGCCACCTGTGCGATACTCGTAATAGAGCCATTCAGCCACTCAAGAAATTCAACTAACTATTGAAAGCTGGTTGTTCGAATCTGTGGTCAACTGGTATATCGGACTGCGTTCCATCCACTACGCTCTATCCCTGGCCCATGGATGAACAGTGTGTCAGAGCTCCCCGCTGCTCTGGCTCTGGTCATGGGCAAGCAGCACACCTATTATAGGTCCTTGCATGAGAAGCACGGACCTGTAGTGAGAGTTTCACCAGATGAAGTTAGCTTTGTTAGTGTCGAAGCCCGAGAAGCGATCTATGGTCTTCGAGTAAGTCGTGCACGGAATGCATACCATTGAACCAAAGCTGAATTGCTCGACAGAAGAATGGTCTTAACATGGAGAAAAGTCCAATATTTCTAGGGGCTGTTGGTCATGTCGATGGACAGACCGGCGTCAGTCTAGCATTAAACCAAGAGCACGCACGCCAGCGCAGAGCATTAGGCCACCTCTTCACCAACAGCGCGCTGCTCCAGCTTGAGGGCCTACTTCTAGTTCACATACAGAAGTTCATTGCCGTACTTCAAAGCTTGGCAGCGAAGGGCGAGAGCATCAATGCTTCAGATTGGTGTAAGTCCTTCGGCGCATATCATATCCTGCAACTCGTCTCACAGACGTTACAGACACGTATCTTGCATTTGATCTGATAGGCGAACTTTGCTTCGCCGAGCCGTTTGGGTGCATAGACCAAGAATCCAATACAGAGTGGTCCACATCTGTGATCAACGTCTTTGTTGCAGCAACGTACACGCAGGCTATACGACGAGTTTCCGGCGTCGGTACCTGGGCTGAGGCTCTTCTGACTCAGCTACTCGTTCCCAAAGATGCAGCTGCTTGGAGGCTAGTCCACCTGGGCAACTCACGCGAGAAAACCCTGCGTCGGCTTGCAGATCCTGACCGCAGACACACGGATTTCATCTACCACATTCTCAACAATGACTCCAAAAAGTCGCTGACTCAAACGGAAATTATCTTGAACATTGCTCTCTTTATTAGCGCAGGAACTGATACCACGGCCACTGCTCTGACTGGGTGGACATACTTTGTATGTACACATCGAGGAGTGCACGATCGCTTGAAGCAAGACGTAAGAAGCGCTTTGAACTCACGCGAAGACATCAAATGGGAGAAAGTCAAGGCACTTCGATACCTCGAAGCAACCTTGAATGAAGCTCTCCGTCTGTTCCCTCCCTCACCAGCCAGCCAACAACGTGTAGTTCCTCGTGGGGGCGCCACCATTGACGGCTACTACCTACCCACAGGAACAACAGTCGCTGTGTCCCCTTGGTCAGCTACACACTCTCGTCTCAATTTTGATGAACCCGATGATTTCCGACCAGAGCGTTGGTTGGAAGACGAGAAACAGTTTTCTGGGGATCGACCCAGTGCTTCGGTACCATTTGGGAATGGACCTAGAATGTGCATCGGACGAAACCTAGCTTCCATGGAGATGCTCTTGATAGCAGCTCATTTATTGTGGCATTTCGATATCGAACTCGATATCGAGAAGTATAAGAAAGAGAACGATGTGTGGGGTCTTAATGGACGTATGAAGCCAATGCCGGTATTTCATTCCATGACAAAACCACCCTTGTGGATGAAGCTGAGGCCAGTTCGCGGGTAAGATTTGGATTCTTGTAGTCTACAAGAGCTACAGTGTTGCACGATTCACAAAGTCCGTGTATCAGGTTAGACGACCTGTCAGAGTTTTCGGGAGTCTGACAGCATCGACTTGATTTGGAGGTTCAAGTGCGTGGATGACAACGACAGCTAACCGATCAAGTCGAGCATCCTTTAATTGTACAGGCGATATAGTGTGTAGTATCCTCAATAGACCACATATCCATTCTTGATCGTTGAATGCATGAAACGTCGTGATGATGATGTAAAGTTTCTCAGGGACCTCTGACTCGTGAGGTTTTGCACATGATTATCAAACGCCCAATAGACACCTTTGCCACTTTTGCAGCTCCTAGTAGACATGCGACTATGCCTAAACTCGTGCAAACTTTGTACCACCTCCAGCCGCGATAACAATAATCAGCTCTGAATGAGTCAGACATCCGCCTTTGTCAGTCCATCTTCTCGAACAAGGGTAAAAGCATGTCAAGCTCTCCGCGTACCTCTAGTGTTCCAAGTCTTGAATTACATCACCACCGGGCCTGCCAACGAGTTAGATGCTTCTGTGCTGGCTTCTGGTGACAACACCTACTGCTGGATGAGCCTCTTGTACCTTGGCTGACTTTCACACAGGGCGAGAACACAGACCGATGGATACTGGAAGAGATACAAAGTTCTCGTCGCAACGTCAAGGGCTAGATGTTCTCCCAGGTACGGCGTCCATCGAACGCGCAAGCGTCCAACATTGAGCAGTGAGTAAAGTTTGAGCGAGCGGGAGTAAAGAAGGTTTCCCGGTCGTGCAGTCTCCGCACGTGTCCTTGGGACTGCCCCAATGCGCTGGATGAACGACTGTACATCCCGATTGCAATCCTCTAGCCGTATTTTGGGATCTTCCAGCTGCATACCCTGATCAGGGCGTAGCGTGGGGGTGATGTGCCATGCCAGCAAAAGAGCACCGTAATAAGGCCAAGGGATGCAATTGTTAGATGCTGATAGATAGAAAAGGCCACTTCCTCCATGTCCTGGTCATCTTGGACTGGCTGATTTTGTTGGATATTCATGGCTATCTGGTTGACGGTCAAGCGACCTAGGTCGTTGCTGGTACAACCATTGAACAACGTGTCAATGGTAAAACGAAGCGCTGCTACAAATCGTCTATTCCAAGGACCTGGCGAATGGTGCTGTATCTGCGGTATATTGCGAACAACTGATCGTATTTCTCGTTTCATATGGTTGAGGAGCGGCTCTAGCTCAACATCCACCGGCGCCGCTAGGTGTTGGTCAGGAAAGAGCTGTCTTACAACTTCTGCAGCTTCATTCGATGTACTGTCACCAGCCATGGTACGATGAACAACGGCGGCGACTATGAAGGCGAAGGAAGTGGGCGTTGGGCGTAGAATGTAGTAAGAATGCAGGTCTCTTTTTCTCTCTAATGTTGCTAAAAGGCGCCTTGACAGAGCACCGACATCGGGTCGGCGAAGGTTGCGTGGCAAACTGCCAAAGAAAGTCTGTTTGACATGATATCCCTAGTGAAGCCGAGCGGAGCCGCGATTGAAGCAAGCACTGCTCACCTAGGTACACTCTGGTAGTGAATGCCCAATGATTCTCATAAGCTCATTCTCATAATGTTTGTTGGCAGCACCACCACCTTGCGATCTCACAAGATTTGGACCCCCAAACGATGCGGTATTGTACAGCGTGAGAATGATTGATCGAGGGCGGTCCAGCAGAGTCTCCGTGTCGACTCTCTATCCGCAAATAATACACCGATATCAATATGCGTCTTTTCTAGAATACTGGATAGATCATTGATATCACTGGTTGCAGTCAATGTGAAACCCCCCTCTTGTAGGGTCGCAAGAGTGCGGGACATAGACCGCTGTTGCTCATTATCATGTTTTGTTCGATCGGATGCCTCGCTAGAGGGATTTAGTTCGACGAGAAGGAACAAAAAGGGAATGATATCATTCCTGGGCAGCTCTGGCATCGCCGTCTCCAGTAAGCCTCTCTGACAGTGTGAGGCCATGCTCAGAATGATGGCACAATGAGCCGGTCTTTGGCAGGGCTTGCTAGCTAGGTGACGTTTAATTTGTAGCGCATGACGAGCATTGCAGTCAATTCCGTTCGTGTAGAAATGAACACCCGTGGTGAGGGAGCCGATTACATATAACCCCGGAGTCCTCTTCGACTCTAGTGAGTACTGATCGACACTGAATCCGCTGGCCGGATGAGCCTCCAGCATCCCATTCAACAGAAGACAATGGATAAGGGGGGATTTGATGCAGGGGACGTTGACTTCGAGGCCAGTGGCCTCTACCAGGTATTGAGACAAGATCTCTCGGTTACCAACGAGGACTGTAAAGCCAGCGGGACTCGGTTTGACGTTGTCAAAGTGTGTGACTTCGATGCGGCCACTAGAAAGCAACGGCTGCAAGCGTGCCGCGGTTTGGAAAGGCATGGCGTGAACAAGGCTGTGCCACAGACTATTGCAGTCCCGGAGAAAGCATTCTTTCTCCTCGTCCGTAAAGCAAGCCCAGAATGTCTCAAAAAGTGTGACGGCTGAGTCGGCAAGAGGTCTCCAAGATGCACCTCCGACTTCAGCTTCGCGAAGATCGGCTGCGAAGCGTTCCACAACGTCCACATCATACTCAGACGAATGCCAGCGGTCCATGTGTAGCTCATTCAGGAGCCGCCTAGAAAGTGGCTGAAGCGCGCCCAATTGCGGACGGCTTGCTTCGAGATCTCTCGCCAGCACATGCAGAGTGCCACGATGGCGATACGGCTCCGCAGCATCCCGTGGCTGGATCTTTGGCAGGCGGCCCCCGCGAGAGATCATGTAGATGGGCCCCGTGTGGTGGTTGTCAACAAGGTGCAGGGCAGCGTCAATGGCGCTGAGGCGCGATCCGACTATACAAACAGAAGCAGACGGCGGCAGGATCCCCAACTTGGAGAGCGGCCAAGGACTGGAGAAGTAGGCGGCGCTGGAGGCCAGGTGAGGCAGAGAATACGCCACACCATCATCCTCTGCATCGCAGCGGATTCCGATCCCGGTTCCGATTCCGATTCCGACTCCGCGAGCAGGCGCCGCCTCCGCATATGGCGACGGTAGTAGGGGCCATCATGGATCGCAATGTGTAAAGCACTTGTAGCCACTCCGAACCGAAACGAACCCGATGTCCGCCGGTACAAATAGCCTCTGGCGTTCCCGCGCTAGCTTCTACAGATTTGCCAAGGCTTG
Source organism: Lophiotrema nucula (assembly GCA_010015825.1). Lineage (NCBI taxonomy): Eukaryota > Fungi > Ascomycota > Dothideomycetes > Pleosporales > Lophiotremataceae > Lophiotrema > Lophiotrema nucula. Next base: position 2,417 of record ML977314.1, on the reverse strand, counting down.
GCTTGCGGCCGTACCTGCGTTTGCCCCTAACAGCTGGCGAAACCCAACTTCATCGTTGGCACGTCCGGTAGAAGGTAAAGTACCCAGGTAAAGTAAGTAAAGTAAGGACACATGCAAAGACAAACAGGTATATGCTTGGCATCCGGGCAAACAGCGCCGATTAACGGATTTCCGAGTGCAACTGCTAACGGGTCCTATCTAAGTCTGTTCTGATTTCCGAGTGCAGCTGCGATCCGATTCAGGTGTGTTAGCACTCGGCCAGAGTTCCTCCTTCGAAGTTCTCGAGCGTGATAGCAACAATACAAGTTCGATCTCAACTGTAGTTGTTCAACGTAATAACTAGTAGTTCAACTCGCCAGCGGCTGCTCTCGCATTTTTTTTAGCTGCTATCCGATTCGAGCAGGCAGGTGCAACTCTGGTAGGAAACGACTACCACCGCCGTCCTCCCTCTACGTCTACATCGGCCTCAGATCTTCGAGTGATTCGTATGAGCGTATCGCTCGTTCTCCGAACCCTTCAGGCATGTTGCTCTGCAACGTACTGGAAATACTGTCTCGCCGACCCGTGGACGGAAAATCGATTAGCCGAAGCCGAACATAACCTATCTACGAAAATATTTCAACACCAACGCCAACGCCACCCACCCTAACGTGTAACCTAGCGATTTGACACCCTACAACCCTTAAACGCTAACTCTACGCGCCTCTACTTAGCTATAGTCTATCTAATAATACCTTAGTTAATTAATCTACTACTAGACTACTACTTTTTACTTAACTATTTACTAAATTAATTTTCTCTAAGCTACTATTTTTATTAGTACGCTTTACTTTTACTTATTAATTTTTACTTTTTACTTTTTACTTTCTAAGTTTACTTTAAATACTTTATACTTAGAGTAATAAGTTTACTTAATTCTTTAAGCTTTTCTTTATATAGCTAGTAGTATTAATAAAAGTCTTTTTAATAAAATAAATAGTATATTAAGTTTTATTATTTTTATTATATACTAGCTTAGTAAGTAATACTTTAATTATAACTAGCTTATACTTTAAGTTAACCTTAATCTTTAAGTATTCTATAAGTAGTTAGTAAACTAAAACTAAAGTACTTTAACTAAAAAATAACTTATAAGGATCTAAGGTTAGCGTTTATTACTAGAGAGTTATATCCCTAGTATAGGGAGGCGTTAACTATATACTTTTTTATCTAAATTCTAAATTTATATTAATTTTATAGTCTCCTTAGAGGACCTATTATATATTATTATATAACTAATAAGTAAGTATATCCTCTAAGTATCTTTAATATATAATCTATAAGCCTTTTTACTTTAATTTAGATCTAATTATAAACCTATTACGCTTACGCTTATAATATATATATAAGTTTATTATCTTTTACTAAATTATATTTACTATATTAACTTCCTACACAGCTTTAATCTTTTAGTAAATATAAATAGTATTAAATACTAAATAGATTTATACTTTATAGTAACTTATTTATATATACTTAGTAAAGTCTTTCTTAGTAACTTTAAAAGCTTTAGTAAAATTCTTTAATAACTTTTTAAAACTTTATAACTAAAAATTAAACTTAAATTATTTACTATTAATAAGAGACTAGCTAATAAGGTAGACTTTAATAATATTCTTTAAAGTTAAGTATACCTATTACTAATTATTAACTTTAATAATAATTTTAATTTAATAAATATTATTTTAGTTTATAACTTTCTTAGTTTACTTTTATAATATTCTATCCTTAGCTATAGCTTTAAGCTTTAAGATTAATTTTTAATTACTATTTTTAAAAGCTACTACTATATTACTACTAATATTATAGATAAGTAGCTTTAAAGAACTAACCCTACTATTAATTATATTAAAGTAAATCTACTAACTACCTTAGAGTATATTAAATAGCTTTATTAATAGTAATAGGTATTATATAATAAGTATAACCTATTTATATAAGATAATAAGATAATAGGAATAATAATAATATATACTTATTATTATATAATAATAATAAAATATAATAACTAGAGTTTATAAAGTAAAGTATATATATAAAGAAAAGAGAGAGAGAGAAAGAGTAAATAAAAGAAAAAAAGTAAAAATATAGCTTACTAGCTAGTATTTAAGTATCCTTTCTTCTAACTTAAAGTTTAAGTATTAAAGTAAATAGTAAGTATTAAAGTAGATAGTAGTTAACTTTACTAAATTTAAAAAAAATATAATAATATTATAAAGCGTTAAGCTCGCTTAGTAAGCTTACTTAATTATATAATTATATAAATATTATAATTTATTAATATTTAAATACTTTTTTATTAACGTAGCAGTAGGGGCTACTTATTTTTATATATAATTTAGTAATACTTATCTATTTTAGTCTTAGAAAAAAAAAAA